>CM065368.1:16736515-17155501 GCA_033032245.1 Poecilia picta
TACCATGTCCACTGTATTTATCGTGGACACTGTGTCCTCTGTAGTTAGAGTAACAAAGGACTCTGAAGATCGCAAGAGCCGAGCAGAAAATAGGCAGCTAAATCCTGATGAACATGAGCAGAAGATGACAGTCAGTGACATAGCATAAAAAATACAGACTTTCTACAACACTTTCAAATTGCTTGTTTGTGGAAGGAGAGTATTTACCAAAAAGGAGCAAGATGAGACAGATGATCCCATGACGTTGCACCAGAGTGACAATCTCCTCTTTTATATTGAAAATCATATCATTATCCTGGTAGCTGTCCAAACTGTCTCCATCTATTGGTCCCCTTCTTACTAAGGGTTTTCTTCGTGTCCTCCTGGCCCAACATGGAAAAAATACAAATGTTTAAATGTGTACATTGATCAGCGGTTGACTGTTAAACATAATAGCTAAAAAATATACTTTTATAATGTACCTGACTCTCGTCTCTCGGTATGAGACTGTTGGTTCCCCATTCGAGTCGTAGTATCCATTATTTGCTAAACGACGGCTTCGTCTTAGCGTAGCTGCACAAAAAGTGAAAAAACAAAGTCATGGAAGAGGGATCATTGACTGTCACAAAGCATTTTAAATACACACACACACACACATGTTTGCGCAGCTATCTTTGTGGGGACTTTCCATTGACTTCCATTCATTTCTACAGCCTAAACCTTACCTTTACCCTTTTCCTAATCCTAACCAAAACTCAATTCACACCTTAGTCCTAACTCTGACCCATGACCCTAAAACAAAACAAGGTTTCCCCTTGTGGGGACCAGGCTTCAGTCCCCACAAGGGGCAATTGGTCCCCACAACGTAGTATATGTCAGGAAAATCGTCCCCACAAGGTATTATAAACAAACGCAGACACACGCGCACGCATATATATATGTGTATATATGATTTTGCTGAAAGACGTAGTTTGAGCTTTCACGGTGCCGTAGTTCTCTAGATGAACGCGCTCTATGAAAGCGCTGTACAAGCGCGTGCTTGTTACGCGCGTGCTTGTTACGCGCGTGCTTGTTATGAGCGCTAGGAAGGTATCTGATGGGGTAACGCGAATCGACGTAACACCTGTTGAAGCGGGTCACTTTGCCCTGTATTGCCCTGGCACCAGGTTAAACTGTGGAACTGATTAGTTTCCACAACACTTGCAGAAGTTTGTGATTTTGAAGCTACGTAATGTGTTTTATTCGGTCTGTTCACTAATTGCAAAAAAAAAAAATGTTAAGAAGTATTTTGCAAAGCATGTTCACTTGTCTAAAGTTACTTGTCTAAATTTTGTTTTTGCCCAGAGTGAAAGTAAAGTCAAGATTCAAATGTTGAAGTCCTTAAGCATTGCAATTTAACAATTGTTAGATTTAATTGTTAAATTTAATCAATGTAATTTGATTTAAATTTAACAATGTAATTTTTTACATTGTTAAAATTTAACAATGTAATTTTTTTTCTGATGCCATTTTCATGTTTACTCAATGAATTTGTCAAATATACAAGAAAACTGCAAGAAGCACAACTGACACTTTTGATATTTGCTTCAAAATTAGCTCAAATGGTTTGATGTTTAGCTCAAAAACAGATTATTCACAGCCTTAAACAGAAAATGAGTTTTTGCATTTTTGTTGATTCACCTCATCAATTGCTGAGGTGCATTTGTGTGTCGTAGACAGAAACATATTTTGGAGCACTGCAGATTGTGCCAATTGGGGGGGGAAATTTGTGAATGTGACCCAACGACACATGGAGACTCAAAAGTAACTAAAATAATTTGACATGGAGCTAAAAAACAGATTATTCACAGCCTGTAATGCGTAAATTATCTCTAACATTCTGGCACAATTTCTTCACAGGATAAACACAAAAATTACATCTGTTTTGTTTGTCTTACTAAGTTAAAAAGCAAAAATACTTACTTTCACTTGGTCGCACCATATTTGAATATTGTTTCAAGTCTGTCTTCAAAGTCTGACTGTATCTTTAGCTGAACTGAAGCAAATGTGAGAATTCTGAGTAGAACTGCTCTCTTATTGACAAAGGTTCCAAAAGCCTTTGATAGTCACCCTATGTGACTCAATAAGCAGGACAGTTCTGCATATAATTAACTGCTGGACGTCTTGAGACTGTTTGAAAACTAATTTTAGATAATCTTACAGTAAAAATGAATTCATCTCTTTTATTGTCAAATGAATGCATCTTTCTTCAAATCAGACAAAAATGGTGTGAAACATTTGTGCTACTTTTGTGCTGGTTTGTGCAGCTAAAATGTTCATTTGTGCTGCTATCACTTTAAAGATATTAAGAAATGTTTCCAAAAGTCACAAAAGGTCAACCAACCCCATATTCTGCAAATCAGACAAATTTGGTGTCAATCAACTTGACTACATTTGGTTATTTTGACTTTGTAAAAGTGAGGAGGAGGGGGCCTGGTTGACCTTTTGTGACCTTTGGAAACATTTCTTAATAGCTTTAATATCTTTAAAACGACAGCAGGACAAATGATCTAGCTGAAGCAAACAATGATGAGTTAGAAATTAGATCAGAGTGGCATATGTATTACAAACGGTCTTTATATTTGCAGAAACATTACCGAGTAAGCAATCAAAGCAACAAACTATCTTTGACACATTTCTCTCCTGTTACCATGACAACAAGAATTCAGGCAGTTAATGGAAAGTAAAGATTCTGAGCCACTTATTCTTTTGTCCTTTAGAAAATTATCATCTTTGTAAGTATTTATGTGTTTTAAAGACACTTGAACTTCTGTTGTTTTTTTCTTTGGCTGGTAAAATATGGAGCAGTGCACATAATCTTTGAGTGTAGCTTAAAATTGATATATTACATACATATGTGATATACTCTTTCTTTCTGTTATATTTCAGTTAAAAAAACGTTTTGACTGTACAAAGATTAACTAGTAATGTTTTGGGTTTTTTTTAGTTATGTTTCAGTTACAAATACGAGTGTACAATTAAGATATGCATTTTTCTTTCTGTTCAGAAAATAGTTAAATGTTTTAAATAGTTAGGACATTTAACTATTTTTAGCTTATGTTGCATTTTGGTTACCAAATTTAAAATAAGATCGATTTTAAAAGGTCTTTAATTGCAAATAATCCCGATCTGCTCATACTAGTCAACCTTTCTGAGGCAGCCTGTTCTGGCACATGCGCATTTAAATACATTGATTATGGTAAACAATTATTTTGTGGGAAGGTTATGCAAATCTGATTAGATAAGCATTATCCAATCATGGCTGGTTAAAGGTGAGGTCTGATTATAATTGTATTTCTGATTAATTGTATTTAACTATATCCAAACTCAAAAGTAAAAGTCGGCCAAAGGTGGTTATATTTCCTGTTTTTACACAGTTATTACACGTTAAATTGCATTAACTCCGTTTAACTTCAATTATTATATTTGATCCAACCGCTTTTGTCGTCATGTTTCCTTGTGTTTGCTGTGTGTTGCTTTGTCCTCCAGCCAATCAGCTCTGGGCTCTGCAGCCCCTTCACCCTCCTCCTCCTCCTCTTCCTCAGCAGGGCTGCTGCTTCTCAAAAGTATCACATCGGTCAGCTGTGTTTGCAATTACAACAGCTGCTCACAAAGTGACAGAATAAAAATCTTCAGCTGCACCAACCAACATGTCTGTCGAGGTAAAACCCGATCTTTCTCTGACTGCATTTAATTTTTGTGTAAGGTGCGTTTAATTGGTATTCTGCCATGAAGCTGCTGCTTAATTCCAGTCTGATAGTGATAGTTTTATATCGCTAGCGTTGTGTTTGAGGGAAATATTGTCTGACTGCTCATGTGGTCCTCATGCTGCAGCTGGATTTACTGCCTTCAAAACGGCTTGAGCTAAAAGGAGAGAATATCTTACTACAGCATGCAAGTCCTCTGTCTGTCATGGTTTCAGGAACAAGACTGGGGCTTATATTTCTCCTTAAAAGGGGCACCATAATTATCTGTTCTGCCATGTCCCAGATCTTTTGTAAAGCCTGAATAGAAAGCCCTTTGTTTAACTCCTACTTGTGCAACAATCAGTTTTCCTCACTTTGCCTTGTGGCTTGACTACAAATCCGTGTTGGCTGTTGCTCATTAGCATGCACATTTCTACATCCTGTGCTCCTTGTACACTCTCAGATTGCTCTAATTTGACTATTAATGAAATATTGGCAGGCTTTCCCTGCATTTCCCAAGTCCTCTCTGACTGTCTGTGGATCTGCAGGAAGAGTTCAAGAAAGTGGCAGACCAGGTGAAGAATATGAAAACGAAGCCTACGGATGACGAGATATTGACCCTGTACAGTCTGTATAAACAGGCCATGGTTGGAGACATTAACATAGGTATGCGACTTAGTTTATGTGAGCTAAATAAACATTTTCTTCAACGTTTTTTCCTTTGTTTGTGCTTTCTTTAGACAAACCGGGGCTAACGGACCCAAAAGGAAAAGCAAAGTGGGAAGCTTGGGAAACCAGGAAAGGTAACATGCATTTGTGTTGGTCCATCCATTAAATCCCATTTTAAAAATGCATTGAGATGTTGTAATGTGAAAAGAATACTTATGCTAGGTAGAATTATAAACCTATCTGGTTGCAAATGCTTAACCGGAAATATACTGCTACGTTTTGTTTTCGTTGTAGCTAATTTGTCCCTCCTCTATTTCAGGAATGTCCAAGGCGGATGCGATGGCTGCCTATATCAAGAATGCTAAGGAACTTTTCAGCAAATATGGGCAGTAAACTTTGCAAGAATCTAATAAAGTTGGACTAATGCAAAAAAAGACTTGATGATTTACTGAGACAGGGCTACTGTTTGCATTCTGTTCTCGGAGGCAATAATTATTATCCTTTTACATTATTTTACTGTAAACTAATACAATTGATAAACTACTATGCATCTTTAAAGGTTATCTTTGCTGATTGTGGTGTACTTTAATACATTGCATTGATTTGTAACATGGATTAAAACTAAACAGAAAAAAAATGCTATTAAATGTTAACATAAATGGAAATTAAATGCGTCTTTGCTCTTTTTGTGATTTTTTCTTTTTCACTGCATGAACTATATTTGAGTTTTAATGGAATTGATTCATTTTTTTCACTAGATGAGCACAAGAGGCAGCAATTCAACTACATTGTCTGATCCCTGTTATAGTTGATATAGTCAAAGTTTCTCAGCTTTCACTGTTAAATCAGAATACAGAGGAATAGGGGAAAAATCTATTGAATAAAAAAGTTACAATGGACAAATAATTAATACTTGCATTGGCATCTAATAACTTGGAATAATTATATGCATATTGAGTATTTAGAAATATTCCACATAGAAGTATAAATCATTTGCCCTTTCAGCTACAAAACATAAAAGCTTCTTAATGTCCTGCCAAGCCAATAAGAGTTTTCATATTTTCTGCATGAATAAAATCACCTGCAATGTGGTTTGATAAAACTTTAGTCAAGATCCAAACTGTCAGTTTGGTTGAAAAAACAAGGGTGCTGACATGAGCAACTACCTTCATACTATTCTAGACCCATTAATTTGGTCGTGCATTTGTTTATTCGTATTAACCTAGTACTCAGATTTAACTGAGCCAAAAGTTGCTGTATATGTAAATAATTTTATCATGGTCTAATTTTTTTTATCCATGTTTTGACTCCAATTTTCTTTTGTTTTAGACCATTCATTGTAATATATTAGGTTATACTTGCTGCTCATATTTAATTAATAAAAGGTCAATCCCAAAGTGTAACGTCTCTGTCAACAAGCGCATGCGCACCAGTGATAGCAAGCGCTGTCACAGGTAGTGGGACTTCCGGGTCCTTTTTGGGATGCAATCATTTGGCTCATCTTACCAAGAGATCTGGGTTTATTCTCGTCCTATGCAGCTCTTAACTTAGTATTACTTCTGGTTTCATAATTACCTCAAGTTTTGATCTGACCACTGTGCTTGCATATCTTTTTATGTAGAATAATATTAATTATAAGAATTACATATTTTTAATTTAAACGTTTGGATACGATATTTTTTAAGTCATGCATACTTCTAAGCAGTGTGACAAATATATTACCTAATTTACAAACAGCATCTTCTTTATTGACTTTGAGTTAATTCTTGTATGTATTCTTTGAAAATGCGGCTGATTGTCAGCAGCAGAGTTTTGAGGCCTCAGAAGTTGTGTCTCATCGTTCTTTTCAGTGAGCCGGTGTACAGAATCGGCTCGGTTGCGCTAGGCGCACCGTTAGTTGGCTCAGAGAATGAGTAGGGTAAAGGTCAACGCCGTCTGGTCCCTCAGCAGCAGCTCCGGACAACAACACAGCGAGCTTCTTTCACTCGGTCAGCCGTCGGCAGGAACCAAATGCCGGATATCGATGCCGTAAAATAAAGCCAACGCGTCCCGGAGAAGCTAAGCTAACAGTAAGTTTCCTGTTCAGGCTTATCATTGCTAAGAGCTCCAGCTGCGAAATGTTGTAGCATTAGCCTTCACTGCATGACAGACTGTCTGATTCAGGCTCCTTGTTGGGTACTTTGCTCCAACAACTACCAAAATAACAAGTTTTTAATGGATTTTTTTCGTACATCAAGGCTAAATTTTACAACTTATTTGATTAGCTGGTTTGCTTACGAAGCGGTGCAATAGATAAAAGATGCACCGATTAGGTTTTTCGAGCCAGTACCGATTTTTGACCTGGCGATACTCGGTCTGATCAGAATCATTTAATCTGTTCAAAAAGTTCAACACATCCAATAGAGATGTAATTCAGGGATCCAACATAAAATAAAGGAATTACAAGTATTTATGCTCCTTTCCATTCAGAGGACTTCATCCAGGATTCAAACCAAGGACTGTCTTGCTGTGCTACTAACTTTGCCACCGAATAGTTCTTATGAGGTAGTAATAAAAGGATATAATAATATAATAATGTAAACAGCACAATGGTATTTTGAAATGAGCTAATTAGAGCAGCAAATTCTTTCTTATTCAGAGTTTCTAAATTGGAGACCTTTTGGGTGATTGACATGCATCGTGCTTCTAGTAGGGATGCACAATATATTGTATTTTGTTTGTAATATTAAATGTGGGCCTACGCTTTCACATCGGTGCAGCCCTAGTTTCCAGATCTCCCACTGATGTTGCAGGAGGTCAGTGCTGTTTACTGCCATCCATTTACACCAGTGGAGAAAAAACAAGTTTCTTTTTGTTAGAGTGTAACGTTAATTTGTGTTGCAGAGAGAAGAAATGGCCAGTCGATTAGCAGGTATTCTGCCTGAGCGGACCTTTCAGTACCAGAACAGTCTGCCTCCCCTGCCTGTACCGCCACTAGAGGGAAGCCTTTCTAAGTACCTAGATGCAGGTGGGATGGCTGCGCTGTCAAAATTGCATGTTATGTATTCAAAAAGTAATCAGGAAAGAGAATAATGAATATAGTTTTATACAGTATATCCCAGTTGAACGAAATGTATTTACAACTGCAGACAAGATTAGTTAGTTGAGTGCTGTAAAACTACACTATGTGCCTGGAAAACACACACTTCCCCTTTAAGAGCTACAAAGGTAGAGCTTTATGATGTGCACTAACACCAACTAAAATAAACAGAATGACCTTATTAGGCCTCTAGAAACACACCCAGTAGGCACAGCTGGTGAAAGGTATTATATGCAAAGTCATAGTGCACACAGGGAAAACATTATGCAACACGGAAATCCAGTGAGTGACTGATATGCCAGTCAGAGAGGGTGTGGGTGAAAATTGAATTAAACTATAAATGAACTACTAATTTATAGAAAAGTATAATGATATTTATCAGTCTTCTACATCTGTGACAAAAGTGAAAATATATCTGTTCCCAGTTTTCCATGAACCAGTGGTGGCTTATCAGCAGGTTAATGTGTGGACTTACTGTCCTGCATGCACACCCTGTTTAAAAAGAGATAAAATGATCAGGTCCTTCTTGTTTCCTCCACTGTTTAAATACAAACTCAGATAACCTTGTGAAATTAGTCATTACATAATCCTAGACTCAGATGCTCAGTTAAAAAAAAGTTTAGTTTTTTTTAGACTGTTTTCTCTTTCTTTTCTCTCTCAGTTCATCCGTTTGCATCAGAAGGAGAGTTCAAAGCTACAGTGGAGATTGTGAGGAAATTCAGAGAAGGTGTTGGAAAAGAGCTGCACCAGAAACTGCTGCAGAGAGCCAAAGAAAGGAGGAACTGGGTCTGCAGCTGAACATGGACTCTTAACATAACGTCTTCTTTACTAAGAAATGAGCTAACGATGTGTGTACGCTTCCTCAGCTGGAGGAGTGGTGGTTAGACACAGCCTACCTGGAGGTCCGAATCCCCTCTCAGCTGAATGTAAACTTTGGCGGTCCCGGGCCGTACTTGGAGCATTTCTGGCCTCCTGCTGAAGGAAGTTCTCTGCAGAGGACCAGTATTATAACATGGCACACGCTGCAGTACTGGGACCTGCTCCGCACGTAAGACATGCTCACACATACACTTGTTTTTTTGTTTTTTGTTTTTGTTTTAGTGTTGAGAACTTTCTCTGCTCAGATATTTGTCTTCACTCCGTTTCCGTCAGGGAGCGACTCGCCCCCCAGAAAGCTGGGAAAACCCCGTTGGACATGGATCAGTTCAGGATGCTCTACTGCACCTGCAAGGTTCCTGGAGTGAAGAAGGACACCATTCATAACTACTTCAAGACAGGTGCAGCTCTGCAGCTTCCAGACACACCCGTAACCTTTGACCCCTGTCTTCACCGCTCGTCTGATTATGTTTCTCAGTGAGCGAGGGGCCGTGTCCTTCCCATCTGGTGGTGATGTGCCGTGGACGGATTTTCACTTTTGATGCACTGTTTGATGGACAGATCCTCAGTCCTCCAGAGCTCCTCAGGTGGGAAGCAAACACTGACCGCCAGGCACAGGACCTCCATCGAGCCCAACAATATCTATTAACTTCTTTTGTTTTGTGAACCATTTATTTGGTTATTTAATGTCACTACAGTCTGAAGATTGTTACCCTGGCACTTTTTTCTGCATCTCATTGATTTTAAAATGCTTTAAATACTTTATTTATTGAATAAATTAATTGAAGTAATACGTTTCAGTTTAGGATTGAAGAAAATCCGCCTTTTTCTGAATTTGCTCCCTTGTTTTAACCTCAGATTATTCTATATTCTGCATTTTTCAGCAACACAAAATGGAGCACTCCGTTATGAAATGAACAGATTTAAAATGGGTGAATCTAAGTTGGTTGTCAATATGTGTGGGGTTTTGCGTAGGCAGCTGATCTTTGTGAAGGAGCGCTGCGAAGGCGAGCCGGAGGGAGACGGAGTTTCCGCTCTCACATCCGATGAGCGGACTCGCTGGGCGAAGGTTTGGCTCCTGGTTGTTTAAACAGATAATAACATAAACAACATTATGGGGGATCACTCTAAAATCTCATGTTACCAAAGCATCACTGAGGATCAGCATTTCCTGTGTTTATTTTTAGGCAAGAGAGCATCTAATTAGCATCGATCCACACAATGAGACGATTCTGGAGACCATTCAGAGCAGCCTGTTTGTCATCTCCCTGGACGAATCCAAACCCTACTCGAGTCCGGAGAACTACACAAATGTCTGTGCTGCTCAAATCTCAGTTATTTCCTAACAACAAGGAAAGAGATCTGAGTTTTCTGTTTTCTGTGCAGCTGACGGCGGCGGCCCTCACAGGCAACCCGACCATCCGGTGGGGGGATAAATCCTACAACTCAATCGCTTTTGCAGACGGCACTTTTGGATCCACCTGTGATGTAGGTTTTCTTTTTTAGAAGTTTAAATGCACAGTTTCCACACAGCCTGCAATTTAGTTCATGTGTAATCTGGGCCTGGCTAAGAATGGAAAATAAGAGTATGGAAACATTTATTTCTAGACTTTTGTTGCCTGTTCCTTTTTCTGAATGCTTTATCCATCCCTCCTCTGAAAGCAGAACTGATGAATAGATGGATGATGGGACAAAGGGATTGATGGATGAATGAATGTGGGCATGGGAGAGAGATGAATGAAGGGCTGGATGGATAGGGGGAAGTTGGATAGATTTGGTGAAAGGATGGACTGAACAAAAGGTTGGATAGATTTTATCTGACTTAAATTGACGGTGAACTGTTAAAGATGTAAAGATATCTAGTTTTATCTGGTGTTTTCTAGGCACATAGTGCCATTTTATAGCACAATTAAATAACTATGTTACCTTCAGTTGTAAAAATGCTACATGTCTCAACCATGCCTTTAAAATAAATGTAACTTTGTAATTTAACTCTTTAAAATTGGGCCTATGTCTCTTTAAAAACTCCTACTCTTTCTGAAACTCCACCTTCAGGAAGTCGTCGCAACATGGCTCCTCTATTAACATACAACTTACAACATTTTATCAGCGTTGCACTGACAAACTCAGCAGATGTGCAGCCCCACCAGGTGTTTGCTAATTGCTGCTGGCTAGTCTGAAGGAGCTGGGTGGGAGATTTGTAGTAGAGGGGTACTTTGTGAGACGAAAGCTCTGAAGCTGTGTCTCGAGGGCGGGGCTAGGTCTAACCAGGTGTTTTGCACAGCTGAATGGTTGCCATGGGAGATTAAAGGATTTCTCAAACATGCCTGAAAGAATCAAGGCAACACTCTATGTATGTTTTTGATGAGGGAATAACATTATAGCATTATGTAAAAAAAGTCAGTTTTACATGATACTGGGCCTTGAACATGGAGGACATGTTGAAGCTGATGGGACTGAAGGAAGGTTCCAGGTGTGGCTTGTAGATTTATGTCTTTCCTGTGAACTTGTCTTGCAGCATGCACCATATGATGCGATGGTTCTGGTGTCAATGTGTTGGTATCTTGACCAGCAAATCAGAGCTACAGAGGGACAGTGGAAGGTAAACACTAACATTTCTCCTGTTCTGGACATATGAACTCATTTTCTAACTTCTCCTGGTGTGTTTGCTGCTTAGGGCTCAAACATGGTCAGGCAGATCCCCCTCCCCGAGGAGCTGCTGTTTACTCTGGATGAAAAAGCCCACAGTGACATTCGACATGCCAAACAGCAGTATCTGGAGTCTGTGAGCCTTTGGAAAACCTAATGGGGGGGTAAAGCACTTACTTTATTGAAGAGGAGGATCACTATAGACTCTGTGTTGTTTCAGACCCAGGACCTTCAGCTTGTGTGCTACGCCTTCACAGCTTTTGGAAAATCAGCCATCAAGCAGAAGAAGTTGCATCCAGACACTTTTATCCAGCTGGCAATGCAGCTAGCTTACCACAGATTACACAAGAAGTACGCAAGCAACACTTTGACGATTATTTGCTTTACTTCAAACTAAAACCTACCGGACTCTGAATGCGTGTTCGTGTTTTCCCCAGACCAGGAAGCTGCTATGAGACGGCAACGACACGCAAGTTTTACCACGCCAGGACCGAGACCATGCGGCCCTGCACCCGGGAGGCTGTGAGCTGGTGCAAGGCCATGATGGACCCTGCATGTGATGTAATTCGACATTTTGCTTTTGTAAAACCAGTGCTTGAATGATTTAACTCTGGGAGGCTCAAATTGTGGACTGTGGGCCATTTCTAGCCGTCAGAATGATATTGTGCGGCCCACTGATGCAGATGAACACTTACATCTCTAGTTTTGACTTTTTCTTCTCTTGGATTTTATTGTATGTTTTGATGCGTTTTTGTTTTTTATGAAGTGCTTCATAAATAAAACTGAGTTGTTCTCTCCCAGGCGAACGGCAGGAGGACCGCCATGCTCTCAGCTTTTAATAAACACAACAAGCTGATGTCCGAGGCTCAAGATGGAAATGGTGAGTTTGTGAAATATTCTTCTATATATTTCTAGATAAATGTAACACAGCTTTTGGGAGACATAAGAATTTTAAAACATCTTATGGTTTTAAATATTTTAATAATAAATGTTGTACATTAGCTTGAATCTGTCAATCTGATCCCAGAGCCTCTATCATTGTTCCAGATCTTAGATATTAGTACATATTCTGACTCTTGCTGATGGTTCCTGCACACCCAGAAGCTTTTTGTGACCTCGTTCCTTTCTTTAAGGTAGACATGGATGAATAAAAAAAATGATTTTAAGAACCAGTACCGTTCAAAGCTCTTTTAAATCAACCAGAATGACTCAGTAAAGTACGCCACTCTGTTCCATGTTTGACGTTTTTGTCTCATCTGATCATTTCTAAACAGAAATTAGTACTCATTTCCAGGGGTGAAAGTAATGGGGTGCGGTTGGTTACTGCGTACCCCTAAAAGATTTAGTGGGGTACGCAGTACCTGCTAGAGAGGGGAGCAGCAATTCAAGAGCTACCAGCTTTTATCGCTTCGCAAAAACATTAATCAGCACAGAAACTCCAAACCACATAAAGAAGCAATATATATATATATATATATATATATATATATATATATTTGTCATAGTACCCCCAAGAATTTTAAACTACTTTCACCCCTGCTCATTTCATTATTTTTAGAGCTTTAATCTTTTTTCACGATCTATTTTTGTTTCACTTTCAATTCCTGCATTTCCAGAACAGAGTTAATATTTTAAGTTTTTAAATGCCAATATTTCTCCTCAGTTTCATTTTAAGTGGTCATCATTTTAACTCCGTAAGACCCAAACCAGATTAAACCTTTAGAGCAACCAAACTTATAAATAAATAAATAAGTGTGACCTTGCAGAAGATTGACTAAAACAACACTGTTACTTTCTCAGGAGCTGCAACAGGTGAAGCAAGTTGTGGCAAATATTGTAGCATCAAACAGCAGGATGTTTACAGGAAACTTTGCTGAAGTGGTTGCTTTTTTAAGCACAGGACCATGAAACGTATTTTTTCACAAATTGTTTTGTCTTGATCCAAGTCGATGATGAAATCCATCCTCGCTCTTTAAAACATGCATGCAAAACCTCCTGATGCGTGTTTGTGTCAATATTTCACACTGTTTGTGTTTCTGGCTGCAGGTTTTGACAGACATCTCCTTGGGCTTTATCTCATTGCTAAAGAAGAAGGACGTCTGACCCCAGAGCTGTTCTCTGACCCGCTTTACTCCAGGAGGTATTTCCGGTCACACTTCTCTCGCTGCAGCAGTCGAATGATGTTGCACTGGTTTATAATCAAGAAATGTGTCCCAAAATCAAGTTTGCTACTTAATAAATAGGTCAAATTTAATTTTAGAGTTGTATGCACTACAATTACCTAATGCATTGGAAGTTCTGTTTTAGCACTTTCAAATAAAGGCCACTAAAAAGAAAAAGAAAAAAAGACATAAATTGTGCATATCTAATTTAATAAGGATAAGAGAAATATTGAGTATGGATGTATGCTCAATATTTCTAAATATTTTTTGCTTGTTGCCTTATATAAAACACACAAATCTTTTTATCATGCATTAAATTATTAAATTTTGCCCTTTATCTCTGTTTTGCAATTTAACACTCAACTTTATTTATTTTTCTGACTCTTGTTCTTTGAGAATTCAGACATAAATGCTCACCAGTACAGAAATCAACATCAGGTTTGTCCTTTAGAGCTAGAGCAGGATTTTAAACTGGATCCTTGGTTGCTGCGTTTGTGTCTGCAGTGGCGGCGGTGGGAACTTTGCGCTGTCTTCCAGTCTGGTGGGCTACACAACAATAATGGGGGCGGTGGCGCCAATGGTTCACCATGGTTACGGTTTCTTTTACCGCATCAGAGACGACAGGTGAAGATGAAGACTTTTGCTGTCCAAACGTATTGCAATGTGTTGTTGAAGTTCACCACTTTGTAAAACTGCCTCTTCTGCATGTTGTAACAGCTTCTAATAACAAAACAACTTTCCCCATCATGTAGGATTGTGATCTCCATCACAGCTTGGAAGTCCTGCCGTGAGACAGATGCAGCCTCACTCTTTAACGTCTTCTCCAGCTCCATGCATGAGATGCTCCACCTGGCCACCACCGCTCAGCTTTAAGTACTTCTCCAAAACCAGAAGGATATCATCATTTCTTAATCTAATTCTGTGCACATGCAGCTCAGACTGAGTTTAAACCGACAGCTAGATCAGTGCAAATCAATGCAATCTGCTCCTGTGTAGGACCTCTACTAATTGTAGTATTTTTAAATTCCTTGTAGACATTAATTTCTGTTATAAATTCATATTGTGTGTACATATATTTCTTTGAACTTTCTAGATTTTATGTAAAATTTGTTGATTTGTATGTAATTGTTGCAGCAAAAAAAACATTTTTAGCCTTGAAAAGCTGCTTAAATGCGACTTTTACCGAAATCAAATGTTGAAATCAAATTTTCTGAAATACGAAACAAAGAGTTCTGGCTGTGAAGGGAATAGTCTTTATCTGAATAGAGTTTTGTCTAAATATCCTTATTAATGAAGCCCAGCAGCTCATTAATTGAACATAATGATCACTGATACTCGTATAAAGAAATCTACTGGTTTGAGGTTAAGGGCAGCTGGTGCATTCTGGCATTAATGTAAAATGTCTGCTCTGCTGACACTGTACACTGAATTATTTTAAAATATTCATGCCTTAAAATGGACTGTTCCACACCTTTGCCTTCTTTAAATATTCTCAGATCTGTGATTATGCAAGCTGACTCTACCTCTTCATGATAAATAAATGGATTCATCACCTTTGATCTATGATGGATTCATTAAATTAATTTAAATTGTTCATTTTTAGAACTTTTTAGGCTCCACAAAAGCTTTGGCTTTAAGTGTTTGGGTGTTGCTACATGTAAGAAAATGCATAACAAATGTGGTTTATACAACCTTTGAACTTTCCCACATTTTATCATTTTAAAACCACAAACTTGAATGTATTTTAGTGGGATTTCCTGTGACAAAGTTGTGCATAAAAGCAAAATTAAATAATGATATCGGTTCCCACATTTGTACTTTTGTCGGTACTTAGTTTGTAGAGCCACACTTAAGAAGTGACATTGGAATGAAGAGCATCTGTGATTATTAATAAATGTTGTATTTAATCATGAAGTAAAATGAATAAATTATGAAAAATGTAGCCCTGTGAGTTATGAAAAGGCCCTCTTGATACAAGAGAAAGCTCAGTGTGTTAAGAAATTGGCTGCTTATCAATTAATCGTCAGTCGATCGATAAAATGTCAACTTTAGATTAACTCTTTAGTTGATAACTTACATTCCTAGTTGTTATTTTTAGCCAAAATCCTTAGAAACCTTTGTGGAAAGTCAAAGAAGCCGTAGGCTGCAGATCCCAGTGAAACATGTTGGTGGTTGAAATGTGACAAAATGAGGAAAAATCTGAGAATAAGACACTATGAAGCTATGTTAACATGTCTGCTGCCTGTTTATTAATCTAAAACCTCATCAACTGCTTTGAACACCAAGCAAAAGGGTGAACGTTTCTACTGAAAAATGTCCCAGACGTTTGATTTTAACAGCGTTCTTTATCCTTTTGTAAATTCCACAGATATTGAATTGTTTCCATTCTGAACACATTTATTGGGGAAGGGGAAGCTAATTATGTAAACATAGTTGTAAAAAGTCTTTTGAGAAATAAACAAGAGAATCCTTTGACTTTTTTCTTTGTCCCCAAGGTAAACACACAAAGACAAAATGACTCAATGCTTGAATACATCATTTTATTATCATTCATTTTTGGCTCATTCTCCCAAATTACTGAAATATTAATGACCCAGATACATTTACCTCAGGATATCGACTCTGCATCAGTGGTCCCAGCGTGTCTGATGCATTTACACTTAATTATGCATAAAAGTTTCAATATTGCATCAAGACAGTCCACCCTAAAATGAACTGGCATGTTTAGGCCTTACATAACAATGTGCATTTTATTGGCCATTACTCATATTTAAGCTTTTATCTGCCCATTCAGATATCTTTATGTTGCTTGAACAGCTTTTATACATTTTAAACATCCAATGTAACCTAAAATAACAGCAACGTAAGTGTACAAACATTGTCAAAATGGCAGCAAAAGCTAGAGATAACAATGTAAACCACTTTCTCCACAATTTACATCACTTTATTACAACTATTTTCATCTTTTGTAGCAAATACTTAAGCATTTTTAAAAATAATTTAACGTCTGGAGGTCATCTTAAGCCATAGAGAAATCCCAACTTTGGAATCAAAACTCAACAGAGAAGATCAAACATGTTGCTAAAGAGGAGTGTGAGGCGATAGCTACCGCTAACACATGTGCAGCTAAGGATCCAAACAGGAAAACATGGAGGCATGAAGCTGTAAAGCTTGAACAATAGATAAGATATGACAATAAAAATGTATCTGGTCATAGAAAAATAAAAAAAAGAATCAGAGCATCAACGATGAAGACTGGTTTAAATCTGAATACATTTAAAGGAGAAAATATACATTGTAAGCTACAAGGAACATCATGAGACATGAGGTTTAATGAAGCAGTTCAGTTAATGAATATTTCTACGAACACCATTTAAGTCAATCAGAATCATAAGCCGATGTTTAAAAGCAGAAGCAACGTTACAGTTCAGCATTTTCCACAGTTTCAGTGAAAATACATCTATAAGTAAAAAAAAAGGCACAAATGCAATCCAGGTTTTCTCTACTTTCAACAAAGCAATACATCTTTTTCCTTTTGTATGAAAAACACCCATAAAGTGTCAACGGCAAATCAACAGCAGCAAAACTACCAACAGTGCAGCTCGCAAGGCGCAGCCAGCTCCTTCGGTCGCCGTCGCTCCACTGAGGTCGCTCTCTATAGATCAGTGTAAGTGCATCAATGTGAAGGCACAACGTTCTTCCTTCCCAGCCTTGAGGCTCTCAGAGCTCCCAGCCTCCTCTCACTCAGTCCCGTGGCCCAGCTGTGTGGTGACCAGCATGTGATAGACTCCCTTCTTTGCCAGCAGCTGCTGATGCGTCCCCTGTTCCACCACCACGCCTCCCTGGAAGACGGCGATGCGGTCGGCGTTCCGGATTGTGGAGAGACGGTGAGCCACGACGATGCATGTTCTGCCTTTGCTGGCCTGGTCCAGGGCGTCTTGCACCACCTGCAACGAAATAATGAACAAATGAATGAATGAGCTGCTTTTGGATCCACGGCTTCTTTTCATGTTTTGTGGCTTTTCATGTTCATGCGACTGTGGCTCTGTGGATAGAGTAGTCATCTTGTGATCGGAAGGTTGCAGGTTCGATTCCAGCTTCCTCCTGTCACATGTCAATGTGCCCCTGGGCAAGACACCCAACCCCAAATTGCCTACTGAGCTGTGTATCAGCTCTACTGAGCTGTGTATCAGTGTATAAATGTGAGTGCGAATGGTGTAATGTGGCTCTAGTGTAAAGCGCTTTGAGCGGTCAAAAATGATTGGATAAAGCGCTATATAAGTTCAGTCTATTTACCATTTTTTTCCATAGAAAGTAAACCTGGCTCGGTGTTATGAAGTTTTGGTGAACTGATGGAGGTAAGGCAATTTTATTTATATAGCACAATTTCAGCAGCAAGGCGATTCAAAGTGCTTCACATGAATAAAATATTAATAAACTTTAATAAAATATTAAAGTACATGAATTTCTGCCATTAACCTAGAGCTTTGTCTCTGTTTTTCTTTCCCATAGAAACTACACCCGTCTCCTTGCTTCTGTGTTTTTTCCATTTTCAAATCATCATTCTGGAAGAAAAAAACCCAACAACCTCCTGTTACAGATGAGCTCCTCCTTTTTAATCACACAAGTTGGTTTTGATAAATGGCCGGCTGATGCAGAGAAACGGTTCTCTCTATGCTGACTGACCTGAAAACAGGCCACACGGCAGATCTCAATGCTCCATTCAGATTTTATGCTGAAATTCAACTGCTTCTGCATGGTCGTACATACTACTACTAATTAAATGCATTCAGACTTCTGACGTCACAGCAGGACCCCGTTTACAGAAGTAATAATGGATCAATTTCTACAATAAGGCACAATCAGATATGTGTCCGATTTAGGATTTTTGAGGGGTGAAATGATTAGAACTGAACCATATATACTGCCATGAGTTGCATGTTGGGGGGAAAAAAAGAAAAGATTTTGGTCGCATTCAGCTGCTGTGTGAACAGTGAACATAGCCTTAGTGACTAGTAATTCTTGTTTACTTTCGCCAAGTGCTTGTTAAGGAGGGCAGATTTCTGTAACATCAACAACTCGGGGCAATCAATTGAATCTTCAAGATCATGTAATTTTTTCATTCAATAAATAGATTTTGATGCAACATTTTCCTCTGGACCTTGAATGGGTCAGGAGTCCACTTCCGCTATACTACTGCACATGTTGGCACAGTGAAAATAAAGGTTAGTCTTCTTTTAATATCAAGAAAAAGCTAATTTCCCCGCAAAACCTATGCTCTTTACTGTAGTTATTTGCAGTTCCTGCACTACTTCATTGTTTCTAAGCACAGCAGGATCATTGTTATTATAAACACACTTTAACATTCTTATATGAGAAATGTGTCCCGTTGAAAGCCAAGAAAAAAAGTGCTTCTTTTCAAAACTCTTTTCTAGTTAAACATCAATCACACTTTCTCCCATCTTCACCATCCTTTTCAAGGGATTGTTTTTGTTTGCCAGGTTGGTTGAAGGTCATTTAGCAACCTGATATCCGGTGATGGAACAGAAAGGACAAACCTTCTCGCTCTCTGTGTCCAAAGCGGAGGTGGCCTCGTCGAGGAGCAGCACCTTCGGGTTGCGGAGGATGGCCCTGGCGATGGCCACTCGCTGCTTCTGACCGCCGGACAGCTGAGTCCCCTTATCACCCGCCTGAGTGTTGTACTTCTGCTCAAGCAGACAGAAACGGAGTGAGCCGCACATCAAGACGTTAATGCAGACAAATTCACGGAAGCAGCTTCCTGTAATCCAGTCTCATGTTCCCAGGAAATGTATGTTGTGGGTGTGAAAGGAAGTTTCCTTCCTGGAGCGCGTTTTGTCCTAATTATTGAAAACAGCTCAGATGGAGTTTAAAGCTGAGCGAATAAAAAGTTGACAAATATTCACCTAATAAATCAGAACTTTAAAACCTTCTATACCTTCTATATCAGAGAGAGATTTTATCTCTGTCATGACAGAGAGATTTTATCTCTGTCATGATATAGAAACCTCGTAAACCTCGTAATGATTCGTTCAGGATAAAAACAGCTAAAAATTATCTCAGATTTTTGTTGCGGCTTTAAATCCTTTCCTAAATAAAGGTCCTAAATAAAGGTTGCATCAGACTGAGTTTAGATAAACTTTCCCCCAGACGGTCTCATTTGTTTCTGTCTTATCTGTAGCTGTAATCCAGCTTCACAATCGTCACGGTTCATATCTCTGCCTGCTGATCGTATATTTATAAAAAGTCAATAAATTGGAATGTGTGTTCAGATGAAACTCGTTTGTCAAATTAAAAGGTACCGTTAGAAAATAACAGCCTTTAAGCAGGTATATTCTGTATTAAAAATCATTTTATGAGACTGCTGCAATGTTCTAGTTATATTTTTTAGCTGTAGGTGGAAAAACATCACAATGAACAGAAACAAAGGATTGAGAATATCTGTGTTATTAATTAACCTACATAATGTGTTTCACTTAGTTGAGCAACTAAAATAAATGAACTTTTCAATAACATTCCAGTTTATACAATATGACTGTATGTATTTACTGTATTGAGTATAAAAATTTCTGCCATATCTGTCAAATAAACATTAAAGCAAAATGATGATTTTGCTTATTAAAGCCTGCTATTTTGTAATGATACGCCATTAAGAATGTTTTTCTTCATTTACTAAATGAAACATTTTTGAATATCTCAATCTTTTAAAAAGATTTATTTGCCATTACCATAATTTTGGCAAAATATATTTGTTGTTCTTTTTCTCACGAATAAAAACTAAAGTATTTTAACATCTGTTGAAGGCGTAACGCCACACAGATCCAGTGACTTATGTTCATGTAGCGTCAGAGGAGCATCACATTTCTTATCGAGTTATTTTAACCTCAACCTGAACTGAGAGGAGACGGACAGAGGGAAAAATCTGGGAAAAGTTGATCTAAAATGAGCTGAATAAACGCGTTTACCTGGGGCAGTTCTTCTATAAAGTTATGAATGTTTGCGGCTTTGGCAGCTGCCTCTATCTCCTCCATGGTCACTTTGCGGGTGTTGTCTCCGTAGGCGATGTTTTCCGCCAGTGTGCAGTCGAACAGCACCGGCTCCTGAGACACGATGCCGATCTGAGATCTGAGCCAGTGGATGTTCAGCTGTTTGACGTCGACATTGTCCATCACCTGGAGAGAGAAGCAAAAAGTGAAGATACTTTAATGTTGAATGTAGTGGAAGAGAAGTCAAAAATACCCACGAGTAAATCTACTTAAGTACAGTAACAAAGCACTCATATTTCATTGCATCCCACTGTCTGTAAGCCATATTTTCCAATGCTTGTAATCCCAGATTGATATCAGACTAATTTGTTTTGTATTAAGGGGCATCATAGTTATTTTGTCAGCTTCAGAAAAAAGTTATTCTATTTCAGTTTTCCTCTATGATCTATTAAATTGATAGTTGTGGTTAAAATGTATGTTGTTAATGATTATCTTTACTTTTCTACAAGGTTAGGTGACTTATGAGTCATTTTAAAAATTTAATCTGTCAAGCTTTGAATGTTTACAGACAACATTTTCTGTCTTGGCTTTAGAGAAGGGTAATTAGAGTTCCTAATAATTTACTAAAAAAGGGTAAGATTGTAACATTTCAAAAAAGCTTTCATACTATTATATTAAATTATTATTTTTTTGACTAATAATAATAAAAAAATAGCAGTAGGTGTTAACAGCAGCAGATAAAAGTAAACGCTCCCTCTCTGAACTCCATAAATTGTTTTCTCTCGTTGTATAGATTAAAGTTCGCCTGCTAAATTTACCCTGTAATCTCTCAATGAGCCATAAACATAGAGTGCAGCTAAACATTAACCATCAGCAGGAGGAGCCGGCTGGTCGCAGAGCGGAGGCGCGTGTCTGGTTCTCACCACTCGGCCCTCTCTGGGGTCGTAGAACCTCTCCAGCAGCTGGATGGTGGTGCTCTTCCCACAGCCGCTGCTCCCCACCAGGGCCAGAGTTTCTCCCTTCTTCACGCTCAGATTCAGGCCTCGCAGGATTGGGACGTCAGGCCGCGACGGGTAGTTAAACTTCACATCCTTAAAGCTCACGTTACCATCAAACATGTCCTGGGGTCAGAGACAGAGGAGGTGTTGCGTGACAATGGGTTTGCCTAGAGACCCGACTGTGTCAGTGCTGCATAGTGGGTGGCTTGGCGTCGTACCGGCGTGTCTCCCTTCTCAGACAGATTGTCGATCTCAGGCTCTTTGCTCAGCAGCATCAGCAGGTGGGAAGCGGACATTTTGGCCTTGGCGTAGTTTGGAGCAAAGGAGTTGGCCTCGCCGACGGCCATGGCTCCGAACAGAACCGCAGAAATCACACTGACACAGACCAGCAAAACACACGTCAGAGTGGCAAAATATTTACAAAACTGATTTAAATGAGGTCATTAAAACTAACTGAATTAGACAAATGAAAAGACAAATGAAAAGTCACAACAAACTAGAACTAAACTACAATAAAAACTCTAAATCTAACAGTCTTGAAAACGGATTTTCACAGATTCGGTCTTACTGAGCGAGGCCAGAATGCAACTGAATCAGATTTGTAGGACACTTTGTAACACAGTTTGGCAACACAGCTGTTTATTCAAAACAGTCATTCCTAATTTAATGTCCTTGTTAATTTTCTGAGATGTCCTTTCCTTATGATGTCATCTCGTTGGTGAAGTGCACCAGTCCCTCCAGCAGTGAAACACCCATACAACATGATGCAGTCTGACTTTTTATCATTTCTTTTAGTCATGCTTAATCAGCAAGTCAGAACTAAATCATATTGTTTTACACAGTGATTTCACGGTACATGTTTTCTGTCTAGTTTTCTAGAAAGGTTGTTTTGGTTTTTATAATCACCATGGTTTGCCTGAGAGGCTCCGACAGGAGAGGAGTTAATATTTATAGTTCTATGTGGCCGTACAGTTCAGTGAACTTCAGACTCTCTCTTTAGATAACAGGCACAATACGAATGGAGGCCATAAGTCTTTCCAGCAGTAAACTGCTCCATAACTGTATGATCCCAACACGTGTTTGTATGTGCAGTGAATCACCACAAGAACAAGTGTAATGATTAACGCCATAAAAGAGCCCTCCAGTTTGTCTAGATGTTCTCAACTGAGCAACGTTTTTTCTGATCCTAAGCCGACTGATGAGGACAAAGGAAGGTGCTCACAGGAATACTCCCTCCACATCCATCCTTCCTTCTATGATGAGCCAGGCTCCGAATCGGAAACAGGCAGCGTAGGCAAAGTAGATCATCGCCTGGGAGAAGGAGAAGGTGAAGCCGTACACATGGGCCTTTTTCTTAGAGTTCCTGTGCAAAAATGATGGAAAAGTCAAGTTCCTGAGGAGAAATGTTCAGCTTTAATTATATCTGGACTTACTTATAAGGAACTACAAGATTTTCCTGATACAAAGCCTCAAATTTTGGTTCTCTTGTGAGAGAGGCAACAGTACGAATGTTCTCTATAGCCTCCGTGGCGATCTGTGGATGACGAGCATAAAAACAAAACATCAGTCTGATCACAGAGTCTGCAGCAACTTTTACAGAAGGTCAGTCCCCACCTTTCCAGCCTTCTCCAGCTCCTTTTTGTCTTCGGCTGCATGTCCAGTGAGCATTTTCATCTGAACGGCCCCGGCCAGCGCGATGACGGGCACCACGGCCAGAACCAGCAGCGTCAGCTCCCAGCCGTACACAAACGCCAGAATCAGACCGGTGCCGAGGTTGGCGATGTTCTGGGCGAACGTCGCCAGGCGTACTCCAGACGCCTGAGGAATTAGAAAAAATAAGGAAAGAAGATCAGAGCTATTAGCTGCTGGATCACAGACACAAACGAGTTTGAGGAAGCTGCGACTCACCCCCTGCACTTGGGCTGCGTCCGTCGCCAGTCTGGTGGTGAGCGCCCCAACGCTGTTTTTGTGGCTGTCAAACCACCCGAGGTCCTGCAGCACAACAATGACACGATTGAAACAAGACCTGTCACAACAACAACCTTGACGGGACAATAAATTGTCCCTGAGCTTATTTTAATAAACAATAATATTGATGTTTGAGGACCATTTAAGTAATATCATGTAAAGGCAAAATAATGTAAGAAAACATGATCAAAGATGAAAAAATTTTAAATTCTAATGAGAACTGAACAGTGAATATCCAAAATAAACAAACAGAACAGAAACAACAAATGAAATTAAATATGAACAAAATTGTCCATCAAAAAAAAAAAACTGCTAGTTGAGACCAAAGCACCAGAATGAAGCCTTTCCACATCCAGTTTTTAGTAGAAAGAGAAAAAAACCTGATAAATCATGCAACTGAAAATTACTAAGCTCATATATATATTTTCTATATTGTATAATTAAAAAAAAATCCTGACAAATGCACAAACATTACATTAAATCTTGCTTAATGTTTCACTTGCAATACAAGTTAAAGTAGCTGACAGCAATAGGTTTCAATAGTAAAAATACGATGCTATGGTGTTAAAAACTTTCCACACGGATGTCTATAGTTTGGAAAAATGATGTTTAATGATTCACAAATAAAAAAAAACAGAAGACTTGCAAGGCCACCATTACTACCATTCTAGATTCACAAGACTGACTGATTAAGCTCAAATTTACAGAAGTACATGGCAACAAGGTCAATGTTTCATTCGGCTTGTGCGCACACACACCTGTCTCATCATGGACTTGAAGGCACCAAGCCTCAGCTTCAAGGTGAGAATTTCTCCAGATTTTCCAAAACAGAATCCCTGGAAAGAAAAACATGATCAGATGTCAGAGGTCATGCCAGATGCATGAATTAGTCACCAGTCGCTCTGCAATCTTTATTTAGTGTAGGAAGGTGGAAACATGCAGGAGCTGTGAAGTAACATAACACTGTAACATGAAGCTGTGAGACATCCTGGTCGGGGTTTGGGTGACATCTGTGCTAGAGGTGCGACATCGTGGATTTTGTTTACAGAGCGGATAGAGTGGCTGACTGAACCTCTGTGTTACACGTTAATGCAGTCGTTCACATGAACAATCATTACGAAAAAAATCATACAGCATAGCAGCTGGTATCAACAACTCAAGTAGTTCTTGTATTTTTAACTGAAGCATCTTTTAGCTTTGATTGAACAAGTGAATATTTTTTATCTTAAATGATTTAATTTGTTTGGATTTCCGTTTATAGTTTCTGTACATTCAATTTATTTAGCATGATTTCCCTTCCTCACATCAATTGAATTGTGAGAACAATTGTTCATATATACAGCTTTACTGCTGGCTCCAATGTGAACAAAGAAGGTCTGCGATCCAGATTAAGCCAGACTGACATTGTGCTCGTGTGCAGTGAGAACAGAAGCCAATGAGCGTGTGCCTACCTGTAGAAACATGGTGAAAAAGCAAACAACTCCGATAGTGACAAACATAAGGGAGAAGAAGTTTGATCTTTCTCTGATAACTTCTGGATCCGGCTCTGCAAACACCTAGGAGGAAATAAAAATAATAAATTCGCTGCAAAGTTTCCAGACGAAATATGTATGAAAATAAAAACTTGTTACAGCACCAGCAGCGACTTACAGTGATAATCTTGGAGAAGAGGACGGCAAACACGGGCTGTATGGCTCCGTTTATCGTGGCACAAATCAGCCCCACCAGAATATAAGGCCACTCAGAAGCGTTGAGGCGCAGAACCCTAAAGAACGACACCATGGGGACGTCCTCGTCCTGCAGAAGAAAATGTTAAAGTTTGAGGTTTGATGTCTGGTACATAACAAGAATCAGAGCTGAAGCTTATTAATCAAATGTCTTATTCTTCCTCTGCAGAAATGCAAACACAAAGCTCACTTCTTCTGCTTTGTCCTCATCAACCTTTCCCTTTCCCTTTTCTTTTTCGCCTTTCTCTCCAGCTGAAGCGGCAAACGAGGATCCTCTTGTAGACTTCCTCCTCAGCAGTGTGGACTCCTTCATGGGGTCTTTCACGGGACTTTTCTCGCCTGGTGACAGCTCGCCCTCATCCTCACCGTCCTCTGCTTTTTGAAAAGTCTTCACAGAGGAACAAAGGAAAAGCCACAATGAACTTCATTTACCACAGAGCATTTGGAGAAACCTGTTGGTGTTTTCCTGTTACCTGCATGGTGACCAGCGTGTGGTAGACTCCGTGTTTCGCCATCAGGTCGCTGTGAGTGCCCAACTCGACAACTTTACCTTTCTGGAAGCCTGCAATCACGTCGGCGTTCCTGATTGTCGAGAGGCGGTGAGCCACAATTAGAGTCGTACGACCCAGACGCACCTGTGCAACAAACGAGATGGCAGCTCATTGAAAAACAAAATTACAAATAAGGTGCTCAAACTGAAGGTCAGAGGTCCTCTCAGCAGTCATTTGGATGATTGTACATTGTAGAAGCTGTACCTTATCGAGTGCAGCCTGAACAATGGTCTCGCTCTCGGCGTCCAGCGCAGACGTGGCTTCGTCCAGCAGAAGGATTTTGGGGTTACGGACCAAAGCTCGAGCAATCGCAATCCTCTGCTTCTGTCCTCCGCTCATCTGAGTCCCTCGGTCACCGACCAGGGTCTCAAACTTCTGCTCAAAAACATAAAATCTCCACATTAGCAAAATATATGCAGAAGTAACTTAGTAATTTGTAGTCGAAATGGCAGCAAAGTTCAGAGTTTACATCGGGAAGGTTCATGATGAAGTCGTAAGCGTTGGCTTCCTTGGCGGCTTGTTCGATCTCCATCTGCGTCACGTCAGGCCGGCCGTAGCGGATGTTCTCGGTGATGGTGGTGGCGAACAGGATGGGCTCCTGGCTCACCACGCCGATCATCCCCCTCAGGTAGCTCACGTTAAGAGAGCGGATGTCGTGACCATCGATGGATACCTGCAACAAACAGAAGATGAGATACGAGTTCAATCTACTCACTGACTAAATTTTTTTGAGTAATGTTATTCTTTTGATCCATTACTTTTCACTGAGTAGAGGAAAAAAAAGTATGTTTTTTTTCTCTATGTTTGTACATGTGTGGCCATGTACAAACAAATGGCCACACAACTAATGTTAAAGAGAGAATTCTGGTACAAACTTCCTTGTCCTAGTTTTATTTTCTATCTGCTGAGCGTACAGACTACATTAGAGGAATCTTTATGGAAAGACAACTGTTACATAAAGCATCCAGCACATATTAAAAAAATCATGTGAATTTTACAGAAAACAATATGGCTCAATAGTTTTAGAAGGAATAGGAATAAATGCGGCATTTCTGTTTAAAATCAAAGCCATTAGATTTTACTTTACCCTTATAGATTTTTGGTGATGCATATCAGCAAAAAGGCAACTCCAAAAAATGTGGTAAATGGTTCCAATATATTTCAAGCTTCCTCTAAACTTGCACTATTTTTAAAGTAACTTTATTTCCAAATGATTTTACGTGGAGCTTAGTTTACCATCACCTGACAAAACCTTTAGAAACATGACTTACAAATCCTTCCTGCGGGTCGTAGAACCTCTGCAGCAGCTGGATCGTTGTGCTTTTACCACATCCACTGCTGCCCACCAGCGCCATGGTCTGTCCACTGCTCACACTTAAACACATTTCATCTAATATCTGGAAAATGACACTGATGTTAGTTGTGTGATACAGTTTGAAATTACAATTTTTAAAGAAAAAAAAACTTATCGAGATTAAAAATATAGTTTACAGGCGTGTGTTGGGCTTTTAAATTATTGTCAAAGGTTATGAACCGACCTTGACATCAGGCCTGGAGGGGTAGCTGAAGTGGATATCTTTGAACTCTATGTTTCCTTTGATGAAGTCCGGCTTAAAGCCCGTCTGTGAATAGCTGTCGATGGTTGGGTTCTGTGGAGAAAACAGCGCGTAAAGGTTTGTAGTTTGTCCAGGCCGGGATAAAAAAAATATTCCTATAATAACCTCAAACAAACAATAGGAGGAAGGCGGTTTGCCTTCCAGGTTTGGGGGAGCATGTTTAACTTGACCAAATGTTTATTTCCACAGTTCTATTGTTTTGACTTCTTTTCTTGATGCAGTAAGACTCAAACACATGCAAAGATTATTCTCCGTCCTGCTTTGCAGCCGATAAATGTTCAGCCTCATCTTTCATAAACCCCCGTTCTTCCGAAGCTTGAGACATTTAGTTTGGTTTTTTTGTTTCATGTTTTCTAAATGTCCAACATAAATCTCAATACACTTAAGGTGTTTTTCACTTATTTCTAACCCAGTACCTTTCTGCTGCTCACTCTTTTCAAAATTAATTTGAACTTAAAAAGATAGAGCTGGATAAATTTTTATTATTGTTATTTTAAAAGTGCTGCATGTGTTGGTAAACTGTAAATGTTTTATTGAAGGTTCACCTTTGTGATTACACAGTAAAACTTATCTATAAGTCACCTTTGTACCTTGCAAGAGGAATATTTCATATTTCATAATATTTCAGACTTGTATCAACATGCAAACTCTTATTGGTCAGTGATGTGGAGGATGAACGCATCAAACACACACACACACACACACACCAAGATCACAAATAACCATCTAAACAAGCTACTTATTTTACATAAACATGCATTAAAATTTTTTAATTAAAAAATTAAGGTTAAAAATGCAAACTAACTAATACAACAAATAAAAAGCTGTATTAATATTCACAGTGTGGATGTGAATTTACTGAGCTGAGGTAGGTTTACAATAAACCGAGCCACAGCTGTAACAAATGACCTGCAGTTCCTCCTCTGGAGCAGCAGGGGCTCCAATTAGAGAAAAATCCTTCACATCATTACAGTTCGGCCAGTCGGCTGCTTCAAAGCCGCTCCGCAGAGTGCCAAAGTCCAGCAGAGCACATTCAGTAATAAAATCTGACAACTGTCTCGCAGGAGAAGAATAAAAGTGTGCTTTGGGTCATATCCGTTTCGTTACTCACATGATCGATGATGCCGTACACCTTATAGGCGGCTCCGCGGGCGCTGGCAAACGTCTGGATGTTGGGAGAAGTCTGACCAATCGCAAACACTCCAATAATCACAACAAAGAACACCTAATGAAAGGTAATGTTGGCATTAGCGTCAGCAAAAGCTTCTTTAATCTGTAAAGGAGCAAATTAAATGATACCAAGCGTGTTTACGTACAGTGAGCACAGATCCGATGGTGTATTCATTATTCATAATGAGGGTACTGCCGTACCAAAAGGCCAGAGCGTAAGACAGGTAGATCATCAGAAAGGTGAATCCCATGGCGATGTTAGCAGAGATCGCCTTCCTTATCCCCATCGACTTGGCATCCTCCAGGTTCTTGAGATATCTGGGATACGGCAGACGCGCCCAGAGCCGGGCACGGAAAGCAACAAAAACGCATGAGTGAAATTAGATTGCAATGAAACAGAACCGCAACAAATGCAGCATTAGTGTCTGCACAAAAGGGTTTTATCCAGTTACTGCCTTTCCCTGCTGACACTATAATCTTTTTACCACATAACATTCATATACAGATATTTTACTTTGTTCAACAACAAAAAAAATACTTCAGTTCCCTCAAAAAAAAAAATGCTTTTAGATGAAACTGCAGCTGATATTTAGCTTCAACACGCACACACACACCTCGCGATCTCTTTCTTCTGTCCACTGAAGGCAAACACTGTCCTGATGGCAGAGAGCACTTCCTCCGCCACAGCGCCGGCTTTGGCGTACGCACTCTGCTCTTTGGTCGTGAAGTTCGCCAGCAGCTGTTCAAACAGGGAAAGAAGCAAGATGAGAACAAGAATACCAGAAAGAATTAGATTTTTTTATTTTTAGGTCAAGTAGAACAGCGTTTCACAACCTGATGTTTAAACTAGCAAAAACACTTCTTTCATTTTAACGGAGGAGCTAGAAGTTGTGAATCAGAGGCTAGCTTCAATATTGTCTTTTCCACCTGAAGTAGTTATAACTCGATGCTAGAGCAGCCTTACACGAACGAGTTGATGTCTTCAATTGTTGTTTGTGTATTCAGGTCTAAGTACACATACAGGAAAATCCCAGGTCAAAAATAATTATTTTACATGATGCAAGGTCTATTATTATTATATTTTTTTCCTTTTGATGACTAAACAACCAAATATTATTTTAACTTTTAATCTGTGCTTACAGACTAAGGGAAAACAGAATGTGACGATTTTGCTGTGAGATTTTTTTCTAAATTTGCCTGTCAATAGAAAAATATAGGATCACTGTATCCCAAATAAAATGACCTAAGAAATAAAATCCCTACTTAGAGAGCTTACATTACCGTACCTTACTGAAAAGTGCCGCCGAGATGCCCAGAAGCGGACTCACAGCCAGGATGACGAGGGTGAGTTTCCAGCCTTTGGTGAAACCGATGATGAAGGCTGCGATGAAGCTGCTGAAACTTTGAATCAACATCCCCACCTTGTCACCAATCCCCTCTTGGATCTTATAGACGTCGCTGCAAATTTGGACAAAAACCACAGAGTTCACCAGAGTAATGTAGCATTCCCACTTCACAGATTCTCCACACTGCATATATGGGACGGACGTGAAGCAGCATGTGTGATTTCTCTGCTACCCACTCTGTGAGGCGCGTGTTGAGTTCTCCTGTCTCGTTGACGTCGAACCAGCCGATGTCCTGCTGCATGATTCTGTGGAAGAACAGCTTGCGGATGCGTTTCACCTGCCGTCCGGCCGCCAGCGTCCAGAGGGACACCTGCAGGTAGGCGGCAACCAGCACCACGGCTCCCAAGATGGAGTAGTAGATGGCAAAGCTGGGAGAGTGGACACACAAAGCCTGACTTAGAACTGGATTTGGAGACGATTCCTCGCAGTCAAGTTGATTATATAAAATCTTACGTTGTCATTTCCTCCTCTAAATTGGCAGCCATTTCTGGTGGGAGTGGAGAATCTGAAAACAGAAATTGTATATTATTAGTGTTAGTGGAGAGATTTAAACAAATTTCACAAAATAAAAAGTTAGTTTTTTTAAAGTATACAGAAGGGAAAAAAAGCTAATTCTGCTTTGTTCATGTTTTGGCTGATGATATTTGTTGTGGCGACTAACTGCAATAAGAAGAAGTCAATGTGAAATAAATAAAGCAAAGTATAGAATTAGACTGAATAGAGCTGTCCTTTATGGACCACATTGTCATAGATATTAAACTAAAATAATTTCTCAATAAAGATATTGGCCTCTGCCATGAATAGGTCTGTCACAATAACAAGTTTCAGTGAGAAATAAATTGTACCGGAAGTTATTGCTATAAATGATAACATTGTTGCTTTGAGGCCATTTTCAAATATTATTATGGCAGTAGTACAGCAAGGCAATAACACATTCTCAAAGATCAATAAAATGTAAATGCTAATGAGCATTTAACACAAGCAACAACAAATAAAATTAATTATGGAGTTTCTGTAAACAAAATGATAAAAAAAAAGTGGCTAATTGAGTCAGACTGAAGGTTTTTGTCACACATTTGCAATAAAACATGCAAATGAAAATGATCAAGTTTGTTTTAATTGATCGTGCGATTAATTGATTTGTTGCGACAGCAATAAATCATACTCACCGCTGGAGATGTTTACGGTCATGTTGGGTATGGCGCTGTTAACCAGACTGTCCGTCATGTCTCCGAAGACGATGCACATGAGCGGGAGCACGACCCCATTGGCCACGGCCATCACAGTCCCAATGAAGATCATCAGGACGTCCCATTTGTCTGAAAACCTGAACTGCACAAGAAACAGAGACATCAGAGAGGTCCTGCAGTGGAGGGGGGAGAGCGGGGGGGCGTTATCCGAAAACAGCAGGAGACCGGCGGAGTGAAGCTGAACAACAGGAGGATGTAATGCACTCCCATCCGATCTCCAGCTTCCCCTCGTACTGTACTTTTCACACACTGTCCTGTTATGCTTGTAAGAGCACACCGTGCATGCAGTCTCGGCTTTAACACCAGTTTTCATGTCTTTCATTCCATTCTCACCTCAGAAACTGGACCTTTACCGCTTTTCGTTCACGCGCACACTTTTTAATCGACAGAAAATGAAAACTGAATAACTGGTTCACAGATAAAGACACCTTTTCTCACCGGAGGGGATCAGAGGCGCTTACCACAGAGAGTGGGCCGACCATGGGCTCCTTCGGCTCCTTCTTCTTTTTCTTCTTGTATGTCTTTTCATCATTCTCTTCCTTCTCACTGTAACAGTTCAGCACAAAAGATGTTATCCAACAAATTGGCTTTTTATGAAATACCGCTTTATTACTGAAGCATCAAAAATCAACCTGAAGAAGGTGGACAATAATTTATAACATGGAAAATTATAAATCCAAGTTTCTGAGCTGTTTATCTGTGTGTGATTGATTAAATACTTTAAAATCCTTCAGATTGAGCAAAGTGTTCTGGAAAATGGATACAAGTAAATTTTTAGAAAACTGTAAAAGGGGATTCTCCATGGCTTAATATTAGATTCTGTTGTATTTTACATTTTTATCGATATCACTGTCACTTTAAAAGTAAAGATGACTTTCAACTGTTAAGGAAATATCCTAAAAACAATGTTACGCTACATTTTCACGACATATGATGGCATTATCTATTATGTCCCTCTGTAGTGGTTGTTTAGGTTCCATGTATTAATTATTAATTGAATCGAACAGGTCATTGTGTAAGAGAAAAATAATATGATGGGTAAATTTTTCTCTTATTTGATTCCATTCCTAACACAGCTGATAGTTTTATATTAAAATAGCAAAAAATAAAAATAAAAATCTGAACTTGGTGGATACAAGTCATCTTATTTTGTACATTGCTCATAGAATAATGTGAGTATTACATTATAGCTTAATGCGTTTCTGCTTAGTTTACAGTTCGTATAAAAACTGTAACTCATCTAATCCTCAACTGGACTTTATACCTTGCAGGATTATGGTGACTCTGACTTCTTCTAATTTATGCATTTTGATGTTAATGTAAAACTTTCTGCGAATTGCTTAATTCTTGGACAGGTCTTCATTGAAGAAAAAAAAAACAGAAGTAAACCTCCAGGATAAAGATTAAATAAAATATTATTTTAAATAGAAGCGTCCTGATCTTTCTATATCTTTAAAAACGTGAGGGAAAAAACTGCTAATGTAAAATACAAAGTATAAAATAAATCGTAGAGTTACAGGCAGTAAGGTAAAAAGAATTAATAAAAAGATGTTTTTATTACCCTAAGCTTCCATTTTGAAAATGTTTGCCTTCGGACTTCATTTCCATCTCGCTTTTCTTCCCCATGTTTGTGTCCTGTCAGAGGAAGAGGAGCCTGTTAGTTTTTCCAAATCTAAACACCGTCCTCATGTCTGGTATAAACTAATCTAAAAAAAGAAATTCAAAGTGGTTCGATTCAGCTTGTGTTTATACAAAAAGGACGAATAGCAGACATTTATTTTAAAGCAGAAGATAAATAGCGTATCTCACAATTCCCCGAATGGACCGGTCTATAAATTTAAGGTGGAGAGGAGCAGAGCCTACCGTGTTTCAGCCGCCTTCCTTCCGCTCTCTGAGCTTTTTGATTATTTCAATACGACATGACCACAGTAAATGACGTCCCTCCTCCTCTTCCTCCTTCTAGTCCCTCCTCACATGGCCAAGCAGCTTCTACAAATGAAACAGGTCCCGTCTCTAAATGTTTGCCTTCCTCTCAGCTTTAGCTCTGGTGGGTTTTGGGCTCTTATCAGCCGCACAGCCTCGGAGCTTCATTGATTTATTGCTTAATTATTGATTTGCTCCGTCAATAGGGGGCATGGCGTGGATCCAAGCTGCACTTGTCCCAGCTTTGGTTTTAAAGAGCACCTTAAAAGTTTTGAGAATTAATTATTAACCTTAATATGTGTAAACTAATACTTCTTAAGGGTGCTTAAGAATAAATAAATTAAATTAAATACTGGTGTGGCCACAAGACCCATCGAAATCCATATGGAAATACAAATAAATCGATTTTAAATATAATAATTTCACAAAAATGGCACTCTTAAGCATGGTGATAATACAAAAAAGCCATATACTTAAAGTGTACAAAGTAAAAGGGGTTCCACTTTAAGTACACTTCAAATTGTGATTTTCTGCAATTTAAGTAGTACAACTAAAATACTTAAGTAGAAAATTATTTGTCACCAAATAACACGCTTTAAGTAAAAACAAATAAACTTTGCGTCTACTGATGACATTTATAATATTTATTTTCACATTTAAGTTTCCCTTTATTACAAAAAACCCCTGACCTTTTAATTTGCCTAGTTAAAGTTATTGTATGCTTAGTTTATTGTTGAGGAGGAAACAAAAATAATATTTTGGTGGTTTTAGAATTATATTTTTTAGGCCCACAATTATTTTTGATTTGATGATTTTTGGTTCATGTCACAAAACGTTTGGACACCACTGAGTTAAAGACAATGAAGGAAATAAATAATATCAGTTTGCAAAGCTTTTCCATTCGTCTACATACAACCTTTGTATGTACAACAACAACATTCATTTGTATCTCTGGCTTTAGGCTCTTTGGCACATCCAGCCAATAAGTACTAATCTAAGATATCACAGAAATATCACTAGGTTGCTACAGTTCTAGGTTAAAAGTTCTTTAAAACACACACAATGTGGATCATCTTTGGAACACTGTTAAATGTTGAATAAAAATTTTATTTTTATATAGAAACAAATTCACACACAGAAAACATTTTTTAAAATTAAACCATGTGAGGATATATTCCTTAGATGGGAGAAAATCATATGCTAATTAATAGTGTTTTTCTGCAATTTTTAAAATTTATTTTAATGATTTTAATAAATTATATTTTGTCAGTGTTTAAAATTAGATTTTTCTTTTACTTATTAATATTATGAATATATCTTTTAAATTAGCAATTTCCCGACAACTAGAGTTCTGATATTGTAAAAAATTTAAAAAAGCCTTAATAATAGTTTTTTTAACTCTTGTGTTTAGAAATGGGGTCCAACTGAACCTACACATGTAAAACTTGTAGCATTTGCCACAGTCCTCTATGTTTGCCTCAGTCCTTGCATGCACAAAGGTTAAACTGCCAATGCCCTGCAATTAAATTCCAGAGTGGTAAAGATGATCTCAAGGGAACAAGGTAAAAGGGTATTTTATCTAATTCCACATCATGCACTATCTTTGTGCAGCATTTTATTACCCGCTTTACAGTTTTTTGTAAGATAATATAAAAGGGATCCATATATCCTATTTTAAAATTGCAATCAAATCATTGCTATTGCTTCAATTATTGTCTCCGTTGGTTTTTGACACTAAAATCACCATACATGACTGTAATGTTGTCATGGTGGAGGTCAAAAGTTCAGCTGTCAATCCTCAATCAGTTATCAAAAAAAAATCTTAGCTTCACAAAAAGTATAATCCTCTTTGTCTTAAAAGGTTGTAACTTCATGGCTCCTTAAACTCTGTCTGTGTGAGTCACAGATAAGAAGCACCATAATGTCAAGCAAATACTTGACATTATGTTTTTATAAGCTCAGATGAGCAGTTTTACATGCAGTAATTAGGCATTCTTCTTCACTGACATTCTGCAGTGTGACACAAAGGTCGTCCTGTTCACATCGGGGTCACGTATTCGCCTTTTACCTTTGCTTCCTGTCACGATCTCATGAGAAACTTCCGTTCTGTGGTTTTGTTAGCACTTTGATTCGAGCATGAGCTCGTGGCCCAGCTTTAAAAACGTCAGACGGTTCTGAAACTAAACCCACATACAGAATCTTTACTACAGCATAAGAACACAAACTGATGATGGAATGGTTTTATTTCCCTTTTTTTTATCTGTCGTGACAAAAGTTCACTTTGGTGAGAACTCAAACAACTTAGTGTTTTAGTGTAATTATTTTGTTATCTCAAACATTGTCTAGTCACATTCATCCCTCTGCTACCAAAGTTCATGTCTCACCTGCTTCACATGCCACTGATCACCTCCCCAGCTTTTAAAAGCCAGTTAGTTTTTATTAGTGTTTCTGTGTTTCTATTTTTTTATTATTATTTTCTTGTTTATTTGTGTTCAGTTTTTTTGTTGGTTTTTGTCTGTTATACTTTATTTACTCTGTATCAGTCTTTCCTCAATTGTTCATTTATGTTTAGATCTTGTATTTTATGTTATTCCTCATTTCTGTTTATTGTTAAAGTTTGTGTGACTCTTTCTCTGCTTTTCTCATGTCATCACTCTTTCTCTCCCTCAGCCTGCCTGTTTGGTCTCCACTCTAAGCTGCATCCTGTTGCTAATCAGCCACCTGTTCTCTGTTATCAAGCTCCTCAGTAATAAAGATTCTCATTTTCTGTCACTCACTGCTGATTTCTTTTGCTTGCTCGGTTCCCTGTCTTGTTACTTTTTTCGTGTCTTTAGTTCCTTGTCTGTTCCTTGCCAGGATTTTATGTTCCTTTATTAAATTATTTTAATTAAGCATTTTATCACCTCGTTGCTGCCTCAGCCTGGTTTCAATGTTGGGTCCAGTAATCATCAAAAACATGACAATCTTTCATAAGTTTCACACAGTAGCTTGCTATAATTTTGGCCCATTCCTAAAACTGAAGCATCTGATGAAGTAGCAAGGTTTGTCTCACAATTGTTACAGTAGATTCAAAATATAACAGCTTGCACTTTTTCATTAGGCCCAAAACTTTAAAATGTTCATTTTAATTAATTACATAACACAATTGAATTTTTTTCCAAACATACAATAAATATACCGGAACCATCGTTTTCATGCATTCCTGGTACACCCATAAAGCTGACGCACAAGCGACATCCACAAACATCAATGTACAACAAAGCTGCTTCTCTTGGCCATCTGATGGGACTCTGGAAAATATTTTTGATGTGTGCAAGTTGTGCTGAAAGGATTTGGCCTCACTGAAGCTATTCAAGCCAAAAATCCTATATGAAAACAAAACATGTTGCGGGAAGCAGATGTACAAAACGCTAATGTCAGAACCCATCCACAGTCCTGTATGTTTATTTTTCCAAACAAGTTGCATGAAGGTAACAGAAACACATGAGAACTGAATGGGTGTGATAGCACTTTGCACCAATCTGATGGGTGAATAGATAAGTAACACAATTAACTTTACACGTCTTTGTTGTTGAGCTCATATGTTTATTTATGTAGCAAAAAGGGTTTTAAAGTTGAACATTTTGTTCATAAATACTTTTCAATAAAATGAATTAATCTATTAAACATTTTAATCGAGTCCCAGCTCTACTTCTTTTAAATAAAATCATGTCTGCTCCTCCTAAGCTATTGCTAGTGAACAACATGTGCCATTTTATGACCCGTGATCACTACTTTGCTAAAGACAAAGTGAATATATCCTAACCTTTAGTGTGTTTCAAATCCCAGTGGGCTACTGCATTCGGACCAGTAAAATATCCAGACTTTGTAGTGGTTGTCATATTTTCCGCTAGCCTTCCAGTCCTGCTGCTAACAGTCTTGTCAGCGAAGCACTGTCCATGCTTTAAATACCTGAGTTATTTTTACACTCTTACAGTGGAGCCATTTTTTAAATTGGAAACTTAATATGTGGCTTCAGTGTAACTTTGCTGGGTACACAAATATTTAAATTGCTTTATTATTAATACATATTTGTGAATATCCAAAGCTGTTTCAACAATAATTTGGCAAATTATCTGATCTGAAGGATCAGATAATTTTTTACTATATCATCAAAAATAAAGAAAGTATGCAACTAAAAATAAACCCTTTGTGTAGTAAAAAAAAAACGAGGAAAAGTGAAATGTTGACACTGGAAACAATGTCACAGAAGACCCATTAGGGGGCGCCACACATGTATACGATGCGTTATTTGTAATTCAGCTTCTCACCAGACAGTATGTGAATGAAATACAGAATTCAGAGGGACATTAAAAAAATTATCCCTACGACCAAAAACAGAAAATATAAAGTAATTTGGAACATATGTTAACGATTTGTCAGATTTATATTCCAACAGATTAAGTGTTGTAATTTTGGCTGAAAAGTCCAGGGACAAAATATATAAACCAACACAAAATATAACACAGCAGCTGAACTCTCACAACTACGAGCACAGTAGGAGGCAGATCTTACTGCTCCTTCTGTAACCAAAACTGACATCAGATGATCTGACAGGAAGTAATTTGCTGCACTTCAAAATCTCCCTCAACTTTTATTCCCTAATAAATTCTTTGGACATCATAATTAAATATCTAGTGCTAACTAATCTTATCTGATCTCACCTTTGGTCACCGTGTTTCAATTTGTACCATAAAATAAATGTTTATAATTCTGGATTCTGTCAGATGTCACCTTTTACCCTTTAATGGCAATCAAGATATATTTATTTGTTTTGAAGAGAAAGAAAGAAGACATCCACTCATTTGAAAAAGAAGCTTCTTGCCATATAAAATCAATAATATTGCATAAAAATAAATGAATAAACGAGTAAATAATTTCTGCCCTTTATCCACAAGGGGAAGAAAGGTTTGGATAATCAATAAATAGGTAGATACAGTAAAAATTTGTAAAATAAAAAAACAAAAAAAAACAACAACAACAACAACAACAACAAAACAAAACAAAACAAAAACAAAGATAAAACCATGATTTTTTTTTTCTAAAATGTTTCTCACAATTGAGTCGCAAAGGGTAAAGTACTCTCCTTAAATGTATGAATAAATAAATAAATAAATAAATGTAAGTAGTATAACGATGATCTCCTGAAAGATAAGTTGAAAATGCTAAAACAAAAAGCAAAATAAAAAGAGCAGCAAGATCAAGACATAACTTGGTTGAGATTAGCGTTATTCTTATTTAAAGCCACTAGATGGCGCTCTAGGACTTTCTACAACATTTAAAAAATGCAGTTTAAGACAATCACAAATAAAAACTGGTCCCAGTATATATAAAAAAACATATTAAAATAAAAACATATTTGGTGTATATTACACATAAACAATGAACTACATATCAGTATTAAACCAAGACTATTGGCTTTGTTAACCTTTTAATAGTTTGTTTGAATTATTATTATTATTATTATTATTATTATTATTATTATTATTATTATATTATTATTATTATTATTATTATTATTATTATTATTAGTTTTAAATAAGGAGCAGAACACATTTGGTAAATTTCAGACGCTATTATTTTGAAAGGGCCAACAGGAGGCGCTCTCTGCGCGTCTTGTCCTCCTGCTCTCTCTTCTCCACTGGAGCATCTTCGGCTGTGTGGTGACGAACACCGCTGGTCCTGCCGTGGTTCCGAGGCAGCAGAGTGGGTCACCGCGCCGGGGCCGGAGGATGGCGTCGCTCAGCCGCAAGCGGGGAGCGGGCAGGAGCGCCGCGGTGGAGAGGAAGAACCTGCTCACAGTCTGCAGGTAGAGGATTCTGTCCTACTGATTTATTTTCATGATAAGGAGGATTAACTGCGTCTGCTGCTGGATTGTTGGCAGAGGATTGTTTTGTTGTTGTTGTTGTTGTTGATTTTTTAGATCCAGTGGTTTATTTTTAATTATAGCAAGACTAAACAAAGCTCATGAGTCGTTTTCTGCTAAATGAGGTCTGATTGGATAAAGTGTGTATGTGGTGGCTTGCCTGTGCTGCACAGTAGCTTAATGTCATCCAGTTTATCTCAGTCACACACCAACAGCCTCCTGAGTTCTTCATTAAACATTCATCCGCTCATATTTCTGTTTTGATACCTTCACATTCACTTCAGTGCACGGCTAAAGCTACAGTCTTACAGACCCAACACAAGGATTTTGCTCTTTATATTTAAGTAAGTGAGCAATTCAGTTAGTGCAAAAGCTTATTTGAAAGCCAAATGCAACTTAAATAAAGAAATCTGCATAATAGTGTAAATGTTTAGCTGTGTATGCTTGCTCACTTCTAAAAAGCAGCGAGACTATAAGAAAGGCTGATGCTGAGGTGAGCAAACACTTGTCATCTGCTTGTATTGCCTGCCTTATTTTTTGTCGTTTACTGTTCAGACTACTGATTTACGGCCCTTTGAGTCCTGCTGGCAGATGTCAGATACTGACTGGCAGTCCCCAGTGAATGTTTTTTGACAGTAAACACATCATAAAAGGAGGAGGGACGTGCGGGGGTGTACGTCTTTTTCTGTCTTGACAGTAGCTGTTCAGAAAACAAACCTGGTAATAGAGCAGTCTGCTCCATGCTTGTAGAAAACGAAAAGCAACCTTTCTTCAAGAATTGTGCATTAATACAATTAAAACTGGCTGCTACTCACTGATGAGGATGGTGTTTTGCCAAACTGTCCCTGCCTCCACATTAGTCATCGTTAATGCTGACTGGTCTGACTGGGGGAGTAAAAAGAGCAGAGAAAATACAAAGTATTTTATAATGAACAAAACCTACTGGGAAAATAATTAGGAATAAAATATTTACTTTTGATGAGCTGATATCCAGCCGATAACTTGCATTTAACACAATTGACCTTATTCATTTGTATTTATTTTGAATATTTTAAAGATGTTACTGTTGTTAAAGTTTTCTGACACTATAAACTTTTTTATCTAGTAAAAACCATTCGTATTATCACTCCTTATCTATGCATCAGCTGACCAGTTTCTCCATGTTTAGAGCAAAAAGCAGAGGTAACTGTGGCTTGTTGCTCCTTTTTTTATTCCATAGTTTATCCATAAAAAATGTTAACTTTTTTTTTAGCTGTTCTGTTTATTTCATTTTTAAAGGTTCCCATTTTCACCTTAAAATGAATAAAAATAAGATCTCCGATTTTAGTGAATTGCAGTTTTATGGCTGCATGATTAAATGTTTAAGATATCAAATCTGAATTTTTTTTTTCAAATTACCTGACATTGCTCAACTGCAACATCAGCAAATTAATAGATATGATGCATAAAGGAGCAACTTTGTGGCTGCAAGAGAGAAGACAAGACATTACTGTAGATATGCAGCAGCAGCTTTAATTAGAAATAAGACATCGACTTTCCAAACTGGCTTTCTCTGGATGCTGTTTAATGATTTATACAAAAGCGTAATGTGCAGCAGTTTAATTCAGATTGCCTTTCTGTGCTTTTCGTTTTGTTGCAGCAGCAAATAAAGGCTTCAAAGGTTAAAGATTGATTGAGTTATCACCAGGCAGCTGTGATTGAAGACAGGAGCTGCAGTGTTTACATTCTGGAGTCCCCACCCCCCCAAAAAAAACCTCTTATCCAAATTTCCGTTTCCTGTGCAACACAGGCAACTGCATAGGCAAATTGGATGAGCATGACAGCTAGATAGAAAATAATAAATATATAATTTTTTGCCTTGATACAGGTGGAAATGTTTGGTTTATTTCGTCGAGTTTCATAAATCGTTGTGCCGAGGTCGGCTTTTGAGCAAGTCGGTAGATATTTGTAGTCCTATTTACAATTAAATTAAAGTAAAAGCAAAAAGTGTGCCAATTAAAAGTTTGAATCTTTGTGTTGTACCTGACATTTTTCCTTTTAGGATTTTAAATTGACAAAAAAAAATCTCACCTTTAATGTTTTTAAAGATACTTTCATCTGCATCAGCCGTTTGTGCAACTGGTCCAGATTTATGCTATTCTTGAATTACATTCGGGGGACCATGCAGAATTATTCTGAGGGTCACAAATGGCCCCAGAGCCACATTTTGAACTCCCCAGCTCTACACATACAGAAACTAAACAGACGATACTTTAAATTGGTTCAAGTGAGAACAAAATTAGTACAGATTTTATGCAAAAGAAATGCATTAATTTGAATGTTGTACGGTTTGAATCCGAGACTCTGTCAGAACAGCATAAAAAACTAATAAATATTAAAAACAATATTATGAAGAATTACAATGATGCATAATGAATAAACGAACAGATCTGAAATATATATAAAAAATACATATATTTAAATGTACAATAAAGAATTGGTAAATATTAAATTAAATACTTACATTGTCTTAACATCTGTGCGATACATATATGGATTTATCTCTTGGATGTTATTGGATTCCTTGTCAATTTATCAATCTAGTGTAGCTTTAATTTTTATTATTTTAATAACAAAGAGTTACTTTGCAGCCTGGTCGAAAGTCCTATAATTGCTTTATGGTGTTTCTTTGAGTAAACCTTTGTATCTCATTTAAGCACATTTTCAGCTTTTCATCTGGGATCTATGTGACATGTTGATGGCTAGGATGACAAAAACCATCATTTCAATAGATGTGCTGCATTGCAGGTCATAACTTTGCAGTTTTCTGATGTCAGGCTGCAGAGTCCCCTTCACAGTAGTGTGCAATGATAAAATCTGAGAAGTGCTGTGTGCACAGTTACTGATTCAACGCAATGGAGTTTGCTGAACCTTACAGATTTGTTGTTATAACCCTCCTTCATTGGAAACAAGCAGATTGATAATTATGTATTTCTAGCAAATGAATAATGTTATGCTTTTACAAACCTAAGGTAAATAAATGCATTTGTAAAAAGATATTTTAAGGTTTCTGAAAGACAATGCAGGTGAGATTTATCTGGTGTTGCACAGGAAGCTCACTGTCCATCGTCATCCTGCTGCCAGGCAACGAGACGGAGCAGCAGGAGGCAGAGCGAGATTTGAAGTTAGATTATTTAGTTAGTGTCAAAGGCTACACTCAGTTTGACAGGATTCACAGAGCACACATGCACACCCTGAAACGCATCGCAGCCCCGTATGCCGACTTTCCTTCCTGCATAATTAGTTGAAATCAGATTAGATGGAGTCGCTTTGTGTGCTGCACATTGTGGCCGGTTTCATCACAGAAGATTAATTAAAGCCTTGTCGCTGCTGCTGTGGACAGGTCTGGATAGTATCTGCTTGCAATCGATAATGGAAAGGTTTGACGTGGAATGAAAATTTGTGGTTTTGAAATCTTTAGTAACATAATCTAGTGCGCATCTTGTTTCTGTTCAGGTTTTCAGTGAAGACTCTTCTGGATCGTTCCTGTTTCGAAACCATTGACGACTCTTCCCCAGAGTTTGTAAACTTCGTGTCCATCCTGGAGCACATCCTCAGTCATCGGCTAAAAGGCATGTAAAGGTTATAAACACAGTTAAAGACACCAATATGTCGCTTTCCAGAAACATTTAAAGTGTTGCCTCATTACAGCCTCAAATATTTTTACGGTAAACCTTCAGCAGAAAGTAAACGCCCCCTGCAGTTTGCAACAGTATGAGACGCAGCAAATATGTAGGAAAAGGTCCTTTGTTCAGATGAGAACAGAATTGAATGTTTTTGCCTGCATTCAAAATAGGATATGTGGCATTTTCCAATTTAGGATTATGCTGAAAATGGAAGATGATGTGGCAGCATCATGCTGTGTGGATAAGGTTCCTCAGCAGAGGTTAGAAAGCTGGTCTGTCAGACCACAGCTACAGCAAAGCGGTTAGATATGATCAGATTCCTGTGCTGGAGTGGACTAAACCTTTATTTAACTGAAAACTTGTGGCAATTCTTGAACTTCATTCTCAGATTCTTTCCATCCCATTTGGCTGAGCTTGGAAAGGAAAAAAGGAAAACAATCCAAGCTGCTGCAGATTTGCAGCTTCGGCTGCAGCAACAGGTTCTGCAGTTTTGACACAGAAGCGAATATAGACACATGTAACACTTATCAGAATATTGAAAATCACAAATCCTCCTTTTTTATGCATTACTTTATGTTGGTCTGTCAGAGGATTTATTATGTTGTTAATTTTAGAGACGTTTCAGTAGACATTAACACTTTTACAAGGTTTTGTGACTCGTCAAGATGATTTGACTTCCGAAATCTAAAATCAGTGTCAGGTTTAAATGTCGATCTATAACATAAATACCATTAAGATGTTAGTTTTTATTTTTCTATTTTACAATCTTTTGCAACTACTACAAACTCTAAAAAAATATTTAATTAATGCCAATTAGATGCAGTCATTAACTCTTCTTTGTCATAATGTTATTTGTGTTGACCCCCCAATAGGTCATTTAAATACTTTTTGATTAATTTCACAAAACTTTTTCAAAACTTGTGTAATAATGTGATTAATCTTCTCTAGTTCTGGTCGTCACTGTGCATTAAGTTCATTGATATATGGGAGAGAGCGCACATTCAAATAGGAAGGTCAATCAAAAACAACAATTCAGTTGAAAGTGATTGATATTGAATTAAATTCAGTTAATTATAAATCACATCTTTACATTCCACTTCATATCCATTTATGTAAAATAAAACTGAATTAAAATTTAATCAGTCCAATTCATTCCTATATTATATATGATCCAGCTTTTACCTAAAGACAATACAATTAACTGCTACAATTTGTATTGTAGGTTAGTTTAATCTTATTTTTTTAATCATTCAAATCGAACCAAACTATAGAAAATGTTTTTCAAATAAAAAACAACAACAACAACATCCCTGTGTTCCCGTGTTTCCTGCTCAGGTCAGACGACGTGGTTTGGCTACGAGAGTCCTCGGAGTTTCTGGGATTACATAAAAGCGGCCTGCAGTAAAGTGCCTCATAACTGCATCCGAAGCATCGAGAGCATGGAAAATGTGCGATCATCAAGAGCGAAGGTGCAGCCCCCGTCAAATAAAATGTTCCTACACTGCAGGGAGAGCTAGGGAAGAGCTGCAAGAGCATAAAACATGCATACTCAACACATACAGTGTCAGAAATGCATTTTATCTACTACAAAAATTAAAAAAGGCAAAATGTAGACTATTTGTGTACATAGAGAACATTGCTGTGAAAATGTAGCATGTGTGATTTTAGAAAAATAAGACTTTGCCAAAATCCCTTCCCTTAAAATGGATCTAATTAAGCAATCAGTTATCAATTTAACCTTAACACCAATCAAATTTTTATTTAACTACATAAAGCTTCCCAGTAAACATCACTGACATTTTTTATTCCATTTTAACACAATTAATGCAAACATTTACTTCCTTTGACACATTAATGCACGTTTGGTTGATTTTTAGGGTTACATTTCTTGTCTGCGTCTCTGCAGGGAAGGGCGTGGATCAGGGTGGTTCTGATGGAGAAACGACTCTCAGAGTACGTCTCCTTTGCGCTGAAGGACTTCAAGACAACCAGGTCTTCAAATTCCAAAAAAACCCATCTTAAATCTCTAATAATTTATGAGCTGAATTAATGCTGATTTTCTGTGTGTTTGTGTTAGGAGGTTTTTTGAGGAAGGTGCGATCATACTGGGAGAAGAGGCAGGGCTTTTGGCAGACACGCTCATTGGACTCAACACCATTGATTTCAGGTTCTTATCATAATTTACTGTTGCAGTTGAAGTGGTGAGTCTTTCTCCCCTTCTGTTGTACTGATGCCATCGTCTGGGCAGGAAGAGATGGGGCCATTTTAATTACTGCAATGCAGAAATACAAAACCTTACCAAGTAATTTTGGTCTAGCTTCTAGTGCAAGTACAAGTAACTTTTATCAAGTTACTTGTAAATTAGTAACTTAGTTTTTTTTGAAATGACAAGAATGCTCCTAATTTAAGTAATTAACCTATCTCTTTTAAGCCAATAATTGCTTATTATTAAAAGAGGTACTAGTTCCACTGGCATATTATTTCACTTATAAAAACACATTTTCCCCACGTTATAAGTTTGGTCTTTTTTCAGACGTACAAAGATATTTGCAACTAGAAACTAGACAAAAAAAGTTGGTAAGATTTTGTATTTTTGCAGCGAGCTTACTCAAAAAATTGGAAAATCTTCAAAGTTATACAAACACAACATCACAGCTGGCACAGTACATGAAATGTGCAACCTCTCACTGGGTTATTCAAGCTTTTTTTTTTTTTCAAATGTGTCTTCTTCATTCAACAGATTATTGCTGAGATGCGTCATTAGATCAAAGACATATTAAACCAAAGACTAATTTCAATACTTTTGTTGCAAAGTATAGATGTAGTAATGTTAAAATGTTTACTAAAAAAAACTAAGAAAATAAAAGAAATGACAAGAATGCTCCTAATTTAAGTAATTAACCTATCTCTTTACAGTATTAAAATTTGACTGGAAGGAGCAGCACAGGTGATAGATGTATGGGTGTCTTTTAAGACCCCAAAGGTTTGAGTACTTTGTAAAAATGCTGATTAAAAATACAGAATAATCTGTGCTGTGATTTTCAATCTTATTTTCTCTTTTTTAGTTTCTGTCTTAAAGGGGAGGGTCTGGACGACAGCTGTCCTGCAGTCATCGACTACACGCCTTACCTGAAGTTTACACAGAGGTAAATCCAAAGAAATGATTCACATCAAACCGGTGTGATACTCTTAGGACCGCAAATAAATGTAAAAGAAAAAATGATCAAAAAACAAAAGATATTTTTGCAGAAGTAAACCTTAAATATAGTAGGTAGATGTGCTTATTAAACTACAATACCCTTATTGGTACCTTTGCTTGCAATACTTTGGTTTCACAAAGTCAAGATTTACTATTGACTTTACACTTAAAAAGTAAAATATAAATATAATTTAAAAACAATAAATCAAAAATGATTTATATCGCAATAGACACCAATATTCAATGTATAGTATATTCACTGAACGCCGATCCAGAACCGCACAGCATTCTGGGTGATGTAGGTAGAGGAAAGGCTTTAGCTGCTCAGCCTCTCACACACAGCAGGTTTGGTGGTATCAACTAATGCTATGTGGTTACCTAGCAACTCACTTGCTCTTTGGTTACCTAGCAACAACCTGTTGAGTAACTTGCACAGCAGCAGTTTCAGGTTTTGCTGACGTGCCTCATCACTGCTTAAAAATTAAAATTGGTGGGAAGTGAAAACTGTGGCTAAAATAGGAAATATCATGCCACCAGTTTGGCAGTATTTTAGATATTTAAAACAAAAATTGGGGTTGCTTCCCAACCCCGATCCTCAAGGCACACTGCCCTGCATGTTTTAGATGTTTCCCTGCTTTAACACACCCCATTCAGATGATTGCAGTTCAGAAAAGGCTTGTTAATCAACCATCAATTGAAATCATGTGTGTAGAAGCAGGGAAAACGTGCAGGGCAGTGTGCCTTGAGGACCAGGGTTGAAAAACACTGATGTAGACTCACATGAATCGCTAATATGAGTTTTTCAGCCATATTGAGGTGGCAATAACTATTAAGTAGATTTTTTTTCCTCAGAGAGAAAAGGTACTGAAATTAAAGGCATATTAAAAAAAAAACTTCATAAAGATTTTTGCACATGATGAGCACAAAATGCTAATAATTGTGGACGGTTTTGCTGTAAAGCATAAATACAACAAATTATGGTGTGCTTAAATTGTGATTAAATAATAATAAAAGTAATTGCAGACAAATTTTAAGAAATGAACTAAATTATATCTCATCCCGTCTCCTACTCACATAAATTCATTTAAAATCCCAAGAACTTTTGCCTGCTTTCAGGGAGTGAGATTAAATGCAACAAAAGGTCAGACGTGTGTCAGTTTGGCCAACATGGCTGCATACTGATATGAGGTCTGGCTCCCTGTGCAGCGCAGACAGCATCAGCAGCGATGAAGAGGAGATGAGGACTCTGGGAAGCAGCGGCAGCGAGAGCAGCACCCCTGACAAGACGGCCACCGCCGCATCAATCTTCACCGAGCAGAGCAACTTGGTCAGCAAGTGCAAACGCTTTGAGCAGAAGTATCGCATGGCTCTGGAGCAGAAGGTGTGTTGTTTTGTGTTGCTTTACGTTGGGTGACGTTATATGAGATAGCGTGACATTTTCACGATAAGTAGCCGCCCGGCTTTTGAAATGCCAAGAAAGAAATAACAGGATTACCGCTCCTACTAAGTCTAAAAATTAGCTTTTTTTTCTTCCTGCCACGTTTTGTTTGTATTTAGTGAAAACAAGCGTGTCAAATATGCGTTAGCACAGCAGTGCCTTCATGAGAATAAACAAACACGTCTGTCTTGTGTGTGCCTGTGTGTGTTTGTTCGCCTCAGGGTTACCTGGAAGAGCTGGTCCGTTTGCGGAAGCTCAGCTGTCGGAGGCCGTTTCTCACAACAAAGCCCTTCAGCAGAGCCTGGCAGACACACACCTCTCACACACACTGGAGAAACAGCAGCTTGAGTATATCATAGTGGAACTGCAGAACCAACTGTGAGTCTTCTTCAGAGGGGGTTTGTGTCTGTCGGTGTGTGTGTGTGTGTGTGTGTGTGTGTGTGTGTACGCGTGGCTGAGAGCTTCGAGGCAAATCTTACTGCAAACTTGACATTTAGAGCAGCAACAACCCTGGGGGCTGCAGGTGTTTGTTATGTCTCAGGATGCACTTTTGACATGGTGAGAAATTGTGTTTATAAGCAAAACTGAACTACAGCATCTCGCAACAGTCATCCTAACCTCTAGATGATTTCTATATTTTATAAAGCGTATGATTTTTATATGAAAAACTGACACAGTTTAGTAAATTGAATATCCTTTGATTCTAATCTATTATGCTAATAGAATAGAATAGAAATATCTTTCGTGATCCCACAACGGGGAGAATAACTGTGACAGGCAATAACAGCAAATAGACTCACACAAAGATAAGACATAAATATCAATATCACCATTGTTGCTTTTGTTTGTTTGAAATGCAAAACAAATGTTACCCAATAAAGATACTGAACTGAAATTTCAACATAAATACCATATAGTTATTTAAAAAAAAATACTCCAGTCCAGATTAATGTGCAACTCAGTTGGTTAATAAAAAAATGACAAAATATGCAAATCTATTTGAGCAATAAAATATAGACTATTTACAATCAGTGACAATAAAGTCATACAGATGCCATCATGGGTTTAAACACTTACGGAGTTTCTTGGGAGCAGAGATGGGGATAGCAGCTCTAGCTGTACTTTATTTTCCTGCTGAAATGTGAACCTTTAAACTGGTTTCACGTCTTTTGCGACTTCTAGCACTGTGCTGTGTGAACTAGACATGATGGAGCAGAGTGACCTCTAGAAGAAGCAGGACTTTAGTTGTTTGACACTCCTGCTCTACTACACTTCACAGTTTACTTTGGTAATTAAATAATAATAATAGTGCTGGCTTTGTCATTTTCTGGATTTCAGGACCGTGCTGAAAAACAATGACTTGCGGTCCAGACAGGAATTAACAGCCCATCTGACCAATCAGTGGCCGTCTCCAGATTCCTTGGATGCCAATGCCGTTGCCTTGGATACGCTGCTGTACAGGAAAAGCACCGGGCAGTGGGAGGAGTACGTAATTTGTTTTTGATTGTCCAGTTTCTCCAATTCATTTAACTCAACATGCTCTGATTGTCACTGATTTCCATATCGCATTTCACTTCTTTAAATGTTTACAGTGGTTTTGTTTTATCTGTATGATTCAAGAACCATAAAACATACAAACTATTACCTTTTCGATACAGCTGTCCAACTACTCAAAAGAGAACGCATCAAAGTCAAGGCTCAAAGTGGCAGATACATTAAAGTTCTTGCAAAGTCTAAGACTTACTGTTTGTAACTTTATCAGTTACTGAATTTGAAGAAAATTTCCTGTAGTAATTGTGGAATTAAGCAAATACAAGTAATTTCTGTAATCCTATCTGAGCTAAAACAAGAAAGGTTGAGTCTGATTTAATGCTAGTTTCTTTTTCATTTTGTGCAGGAAGAGTTTCCAGAGTCTGGAGCAGCTGTCTGCAGGCATGAGCCTCACATCAAACACACAAGGCAGGTCTCCTCTCATAAACAGAAATACCTGCTTTCTCCATCTTTTGCGCACTGAATGTGCACTTTGTTGTTCAGGTAAAGAGGAAACTCCGTCTCTCAGAGGCCTCTGTGGCTCCCTGACCTCGGTAGCCAGCTATAAGTCTCTGGCCAGCCTGAGGTCCAGTGAGTGTTTGGCCAGTCCAGCGACAGAGATCAGCAGCCCAGGCGTCACTCCGTCATAGGAGACGGGACGTCCAAACAGCTCGTCAGTTCAAGAATTCAAAGGAGTCAGGAACGGATGCTGATTTTTCTCTTCTTTAACTCTGAATGAGGAGCTGGCGTAGCTCAGCAACACCAAAAGACTGAAAACTGTCACAGCTGATGTAACTTTATCAACATGAGTTCAGATTAGTTTGCTTCTCGTCTGTGTGGTGTAATTTCTCTCCCACTTTGGAACTCTTGTCGATTTCAGAGCTGCTGTATGAATTCTCATCGCGTATTTCACTATTGAAGAGATGATTTTGAAAGATTGTGCTAAAAATATAGATCAGATCAGTTGCTACTTTCCTGCAGACTGAATGAAGCAATGCCATTTTGTGTTCTAATACAGGATACTGGAGGTTAAACCACTGGTGTATTTAAGATGTAAATGTTTGTCTTTTGTTTTGCCACCAGTGTTATTGTTGTGCATTTTGCATCGTCACAGGATTTTGTTCTCAGGTAATCATCCTGCATCCTTTAAATACCAAGATGCAGTATTTCATTGTAATAGTTATCTACTGGCAAGGTGATATAATTTGTTTTTAGATGTTTGCAGTGACTTGCATTAAAAAAAAAAAGCATTTCCTGCTTTAGGACATCAGTATAAAGTAAATTGGTTACATGGTCACTAGCTGTTTACCTCGGCACTTGAATACGTTTTTTTGCCTTCAGCTTATTCCAGCAGACATTTGCACAGACATTAACTGGATACTTTATTGGACTTATTTGCATTTTTTTAAATATATTTTATTTTCAATAAACAATTTGCTTTCAGACACGTGTGCTGATGTCCACAGAAACAGGTGGAGTGGGAAGACGTGGAAATGCAGAGGAAATAAAATCAGAACATTAGAGAAATCACATTTTCATAAAGTTCTTGTGGCTCCCGGTCGTCCTTCTACTTTGACACGGTTCGGTCAATATGGCTCTTAGGTGAGAAGCAGCAGGATAAAGCTATCTTCAGGCACAGTGCACATGATTCCAGAGAAACGTCACATATCCGAGGATTCAGGACAAACCAAACTCTGGCTGCCATCTGCTGGCTGTCGCAAACGTCCAACATGTAATCTCAACTTTGCTTTTACATGAAAAAAATTACTTCTCATAACCTAAATCACAAAATAAATTAGAAATACTTTAAGGTATTTAATATACATTTATCTAAATATGGAAAGGCTTAAATTATTTTCATTCCCATTTCTGCTGCTGTGTTTAGGATTAGAGCAAAAGTATGTTTTTCTTATGTGTAATCCAGCTGTAGCCGTGGCGACGTGCTTCGTGGGTGGGGGACCAATCACGTGTTTGTGGAGTGGAGTTGCTGAAGTATCCTCTCCTGGTTGTGTTTGCGGAAAAAGGCCTTTCCAAACTCGTATGAGCTGATCATGATGGCGCAAGCTGGAGCCACTTTGATCAGCCTGGGGAAGAAACCTGACAGGAGAAAACACTCATCAAGAGCGCACACGCCACAGCACCGCACACCACACACACCACACACACACACACACACACACACACACACACACACACACACACACACACACACACACACACACACACACACACACACACACACACACACACACACACACACACACACACACACACACACACACACACACACACACACACAACACACACCTTTATATTATGCTGCTCGTTTAGACAGACTGATGACAGATACACATTAGATAAGTACACACCTGCAAACAGCCCACGAAAGCCATCGTGTGCAACAATCTTCTTCATGATGCTGAAAGTGGAGGAGGAAACCGGACCTGACACTGAGGGAACAGGAAGCAACCAGCTTCAGTGCCAGTGAGAGGTTTATATTGTCATTGTGCTAAAGGGGCAGCACTGTGCCATTTTAAAGCACAATCCAGTAACTACGTTACGTTCAGTTGTTATAAAATACTCTATATATATATATATATCAAATTGACTTTGCAACTGAACACCTTGAAATTGAGTTTCCGTCTCTTTAAGAAGCTCCTGCTTTTTCTGACACTGTGCCTTCAGTACATCATCACATTTCTCCATTAACTCTAACTATGTTTTTAACAATGTTACTCTGAGAAGTAGCTCCTATGATGAACTGAGTAAATGCATAGTTACACCAGGTGTTTGCTAATTGCTGCTGCTGCTAGTCTGAAGGAACGGAGTGGGGGAGAGGCGAGGGAGGGCAGCTCTGAGGAGGACGCATGAAAACTGCAGCTCTGAAGGAGGAGCTTCGGCAAACATGCAGTAAAGAATCAAAACACTCCAGGCAAGTTTTTGATCTAAAGCTCAAAATAGTTGATCTTACATGTTACTGCCCCTTTAATTTCAGACTTTAAAGAGTTCTTCTTCAACTTGAATTCAATGTAGTATGTCCTTATAGACAATCTACTATGTTTTTCCTTTTCTGAACAAAAACAAAAACAATTCATCCTTCCTTAAGCTGGTGTGGTTTACAAACAAAGCGATTGACTTGAATTTGCTACAGTTTTGTCTTTTTGTTGTCGGTATCGTTGAATCTCTTGTGCCTTTAGAGCAACAAAATGACTCGGATAGTAAACGGCCCAACACTGGAGGATCAGTTTATCAGTTTGCATTGACTACAAGACAGCGAGCATGACAGGATGGTTTAAAGAAGATGAATGCATCACTCAAAGAGAAAGCCACACAATGATGCTCAGTTTCATCCCAACCTAATCGGGCTTTGACTTTTGACCCTAATAACCGTCACATGTTGACGACTTGCCCTGTAAGTGTTAAAGATTCCCAGTCATCTGCCTCTCATGTGACACTTTAAAATGGTTATGTGCTCTAACTATAAACTGGTTAGAGCACATAAAACTCCCCACATCTTTAATCTACCCCCTGACCACACTAAAAGCATTAATGATGTTTACAGACATCATATAATTAATCAATAAATAGTGCCATCATTACAGTTTTTAGCTTGAAGCTCCCCAAGCTCGACCTGCCGCCTTGTTTTGACCACATCAAAGGGTAAGGTGACGATAGCCGCAATCTGAAAAACAAACACAAATTAGTAGGCCAATCAATCAATCAGTCAATCAATCGCTTGATAATCGCATGAGCTCAATAATTTCCATTTGCGTAGTTCAGCTCTTTTCTTTCCTCTCTATATAAAAAACTGGATGTCAAAAGTCAAAGATTTCATAATTCATTTTATTTGTTGTATCTATGCGTGTTCCTTTTTCTTTTATTTTGGGTATTTAAGTTGTTTTACAGTCATAGTGTTCAATGTTCATTAGAATTGAAAGCTTGTTATGGATCTTTGAGAAAGTGTTCTTGCATTGCATTATTATGTCATTAACATTATTTTACTTGAAAATGGTCTCAAAACAACAATATTTAGACATTTTTCATACTGTTGTATGTTTTTTCATGTGAGGAAGTGGTGGGTGAATGCTTTTAATTTGTGGGTTTATTTCATTAATCTGCACAGAACTTTGAGCTGATTTCAGTATGAAGGGTGGGTGATAAATAAACCCGATTATCGTCTGTCAAAATAACTTCTGGAGCAATTTATCGTCCAGCAACAATCTGTTTATTGTGACAGCCAGACCTAAAAAATTAACAAATAATTTAGTTAAAACAATAAGCCATCCAATTCTGCATCCAAGATGGCAGATCCTGAAAGAGGAGGGGAGGCACTTACAGACCCGGACCCGGCTCCAGATAGGAAGGTGATGGTGAGCGTGGGCTCTGTGGCGTCATACCACTGGCACAGCCAGCTCTTGCCCCGCTCGTAGTTGTACCAGTACATGGCGGAGAAGGGGACGTCTCGGAGCAGGGTGGGCCCCAAACCCCTCCACAGAGACCACCAGCCCTCTGCCTGCACTGCAGAGCGGATGAGGCTGGTCAGCTCGCTGTAAGACTGTTTCTGGGACTGCAGCTTGGTGCGGATCAGCTCCAGGGGGCTGATCACCGTCGCTGAACCCACTGAAACAAAGAGCAGCCGAAACTGGAGTCACAGGGAAAGAACCGGAGTAACAACGGGGTCAGAAACGAAGTGTGCTCCAAGAAACATTTTGGTTAAAAAGAGATCAGGTTTATCATGATTGAATTACAAATAGTTCTTTAATTCTGCTTGTAATAACCACCTAGAGGCGTTATTAAACTGAGAGACAGCGGATCAGGGCAGAGAGACCTCTCACTTTCTCGTAATGAAATCAGTGTGGGATCAGATTCATCAAGCTGGTGTTTAAAGGGCAAAACTTTCCCCTCAGACACTATTCAGGAAATTAATTTTCAACCATTAATAAAATCACTGATTAATTCAGCTGAAACTAGGACCTCCATCAGACTAAGATAAGAAAAATAATGTTTTTCCTTGAGCAGAGCAAAATCAAGAGCAGCAGAGTTTCACCTCTAGCGATGGCTCCTGCTAACAGCGGAGCCTCCTGGGTTCGCTCTCCCATCCTCGCCCTCAGCGCTGCACACAGCTGGTCGTAACACGTGAAGTAGATCACTGTGGCTGGGACCGCCATCACACTGGAACCACAGGGAAACACGGGGTTAAAATCCACACCCGTCAAAATGATTCCACTGAATTCTTTATTAAAGAAAAGTATCTCATAACACTTAATATGAACGGAATTTTGTAGTAGGTATGACCCATTTTTACAAATACTGGTTGATTCCCACTAAATATTAATTAATTTTACATTTAATAAAACATTTAACACTGATTGATCAGCATTGCTTAACAACTGGCATTAAGGGTTTAGACTATTTATATATGAATACTGCAAATAATAGAGTGTCGAGAAGAAATGAATGATGAAAAAATATCAGAAGGAAACATAGATGGATGAAGAACCAAATAAATGTATGGAAAAACATGATGGATGGATGACAAACAGAAGAATGAATAAATGAATCAACATATCGGTGAAAAAGCAAATCAATACAGGACAGCTCTATAAACAGGTAGATGAATAAAATATATGATGAATGGATGCAACTGTTATACAAGAAAGAAAGGAAACAAACATTTTCTAATTACTCCATATTCTGCTTACTTTTTCCATACATATCAAGACCTGAAAAAGACTTAAGTCTTACACTTTTTCAGTCTTTGCATAGAATCCCTGTGTATTGTGCAGTCAAAATGTAACACAGAGGAAACGTTACACTCACAGTGTCGGAGGCAGGCCGCTCCACAAGGCTGTGATTCCCTCACAGCACACTATCTTATAGAAGGCGTCCTGCAGAGAAGCAGAGTGGGAGGTTTAAACCCATTTTTTTACCATTTACACATAAGAAGCAGGACATTTACCAAAAACGTAGAGCCAACATGTAGCTCTAAACACTGACACTATTTATTGCAACCAGTGTGTGTGTGAAATCTTACGAAGGTGCCTTTGAATTGGCCGGCGGCTTTGTACCAGCCCTTTCCATTTTCACACACACATATGTGGTCCATGAGTCCATTGCAGTAGACAAAATATTTGCCTGTAAAATTATATTAAACGTTTAGAATTTTAACAAGTATGGTAGGAAATGCAATATTCCCAAATGTGAGACAAATTGAAAATATTTTTCAGAAATTGTACCTTTGCCTAAGGGATTGTTCTGAGCTTGCAGTCTGGTTTTTACAACATCTAAAGGTGTGACTGAAAAAAAAATCATAAACAGGTTTTACTAAAATTGATATAGCTCTATGGTAAAGCTATAAAAAATTATATAACAACATTTTTACATTAAAAATAATCTGTAAGCATAATATTTTGCAATCTGATTCCTTTAAAATGCCATCATATTTTATAGGATATTTTAGTTATTTATTAATGTCAATTTTAGTAGAGATTAACAGTAGTTTTTATTAATAAAACCTCAGATGGACAGTATGACATTACGTTAAGGTATGTTTCATAAATGCCAAGATAAAACACAGCAATATTGCTCATGGTCAACTAAGTCGTACCTTACAGCTTCCAGAGGATTTAAGAGGATGAGCAGCAGCCAGGTGCTGCTCATCCCATCACAGTAATTAACTAATCATTAGCAGGTGTGAGCTCCTCCAGGAAAGCAGAAGTTTTAGTAGTTTGCTGGGAGGGATTATTAAGGTGGGTTTAGGGATTAAAGGTTGTTAACTAATAATTAACAACCTAATTTTAGGACTTGGAAAGGCACAGACATTAGATCCAGTTCATTTTCATATCAACAATGGCATATTGTTCAGTGTGTTCTCAAAATAAACACACTGAAAACAACAAAAGGAGGACAAAAAGTGAGGCCCAGTACAGTATTTGATGGCTTTTATAAAAAGGGCAAAAAGAACTGATGTTGAATTTATAAGATGTACAGGGCTTCCCCCAGAAAACGTGCTATTATAATACACTGGGGGAAACCCTGATGTATAATCCTTCTGGTGATCATCTAAAGCCATTTTTCTGAATCACCTTGATAATATCAGTATATAGTATAAGTCATTCACATCAACTGAGTTGAAACACCAGCATTTTCTATCCCAAGTCAAATCTGGTGTCCATGAAATAAAATAATTTTTAATTTTAACTTTAAAACTATTTTATTATTTTAAAAGACTACAAGTAGACAATATTTTGCATCATGGAAGAATTTTAGTGATGAAAATATTCAACATTAACACTTCTGGTCTGACTATTATCTGAATATTACAAGATAATGACCAACCACACACACAAAAATCCAGAATATCTGTTTAAAGTTCAATAGCAATTTTTTTAAGATATAAACTACCTCATTGTTATGTTGAACATTCCGGTTTAATACAATGTTTAACATAACAGAGGGCTCATAAGTCAGCCCAGAATTTGATATTTTGCAATGCTGTTTATAATGGTGCAGATCAGTAAATTTAAATAAGTACAAGTTAATTCAATTGAAAGGGTAAAACTTATCAATGATGTGGAGTAAATAAACTTAGATTATAAACATTTCTCTTAATTTTGATGGTTATATCTTAAAGCCACTGAAGATCCAAAATTCAGTTTCTCTATAAATGCGATATTACACATGACAAACGAAAATAGGATTTCAATACAGAAATGTTGGCTTACTGAGAAATATGTCTTGTACCTTACAATTTATGAACTCAATAAGTGGGATTCCTTCTGCATGAATTGCTTAACAGATGGAGGTAATCAGCTTATTTTATCATCACAAATCATTATGTAAATTAGTCTCCTAATATTTACTTTGTTAAACTAGCTGCAACGACTCATCAAAAATAAATAATCACCTAAATTGAAAGGTAAACGGTTGAAATGAATTATTTTGCTTAATTTATTGGGACATACCTCTAAATAACTGATCTATATGGATAATTATGCGTTAAGAGACACCAACAGGTGTAAGTAGCTGACTGTAGTTTACAGGAGAATTAGGATGATTATAGCCCTTGAGTTCAATGATATGATTTCTCACCGAGCAGAGATGTAAGTAGGGCTCCGGAACAGGAAGAAATCATCTGCTGGGCTGGAGTAATGCCATTGATGGCAAGAGAAGCCGGAGATTGACCATTCATTTCGACTTTGGAGGGAAAAAAAAGATAAATAATTTTACATAATTCGCATTCCTGTACATCAATTATCTAAAATATCAACCATGGCTTGCTGTAAGAAATGCAGTAATTCGCGACCTTGTTACGTGACTCATATTATGAAATAACTATAACTCAGACGTTACTGTTACTGTAGCAAGACGCTGTCTGCGGCTAACCGTGCTTAGCCTATTAGCTCAATTAACCACTTACCTGTTAAAATACAAGAGCACCACTGACGTATTCTATGAAATCAATCATCGTGGTACCTTTCAGGATTTTCAATTCCCCAAAACAAGGGAGTAACTCCTGTCCCAAAGCCTGTAATAAAGCATAGCTGAAACACGTGTGTACTTTCAGGGGTCATAAACCAACTAGCATGTCTGTTTACGCCGCAAACGTTTCAAGATGACATAACGAAGCGGTTCAGTTCAGCACATTCTACAATTTTCTTATTTATTATTTGTCAAGTTTTTTTTTAAAATAGTACAAATAACAAATCGTATTCAATTAAAAAATAAAACAAAATTTTGATTTTACAAATATTAAAATTTCAGCACTTTCATTTTTGTATTATGCCTCTGTAAGGAAACGTCCATTTCAAGCATCAGGAGTGAGTTTACCTAAACTTTGGGTTGCCAAATATGAAGAGTTTGTGTAAGAGGATAACGAAATAAATTAAATTTTGAATGAGGAAGACAGTCAAATACTCCGGTAAATAACTTATTCAAGACAAGGCATTAAGAATGCTAGCTAATGAAAATTGGGCGTTTTCTCTTCCCCGTGCTGTTGTAACGGGTTAGAAGATTTACACATTTTGAGATCGGAAAAGCCAGACCTGGCAACCTGCACTCGACTTACTGGATTTAAAAAGCGGGAACTGACCGTTAGAAGAAACGCTGACACAAGGTTTAAAATTTAATGTTTTGATGCTTTAATACTGCTATTACGCAAACATTCGTCATTTAAGAAAAAAACTCCAAGCCAAGTAAGTTCAACTTTTGGGCTTAATAAAATGTGACATAGTAGACATTGTAAACTTCCTGTACACCATTCAACGAGTTTGGATATAGTTTTCGATTAACTCATCTTAATGTGATTTAAATGGTAAGCACGCTGTTTTCACTGAGGCGAAGCTACATCTGGGACTATTTTTATTTATGTTTCTGGTTCTCTGTATGAATAACTTTTCGTTTGTTTGTAAACAGTGAGCTGATGAGGACTTCATGGCATAAAAGGAGAAGGTTTCCGTCTCAGTCTGAGAAAAGTATGAAACCAAAACACGGTCAAAATCATCGTCGGAATCCTGGATCCAGCTTACAAGGTACAGATGTCTCTTTTTCTAGACTTTGTGATATAGGTCATATTTTATACACTTTATATCCAATTGATAATTTACACAAAATGCACTCTTTACATCATTAAGTGGTTAGGGAGTTTAAACGGGAATAAAAATCCGCATTCAAATCATTAAAAATGTAGGAGTTTAAGCGCAAACCTTTTTTGAGCTTGTGTTGACAAAATAGCAGCTGTAAATATATCTGTGCTTTAAATGTTTTTCTTAAGGAAAGGTGACTGTTGTGTTTGTGAAAACGGTCACCACCACTGAACCTTTTAACAGTTGTAATTTAAATGTTTCAGGAAAAGGTGTAAATGCTGATGAGAAGACATCAGTGAGCAAAGCAAAGCAAACATCCATTGAGTCGTCTTCATCACAAGTCAAACCTTTTGCTGGGAAAGTGTTTTACCTGGATCTACAATCCAACAGAACAGCAGAGACCTTGGAGAGCGACATCAAACAACTGGGCGGGGTAATAAAGGCATCTCACTCTTATTTATTTTTTTATATATTGCAACATGGTGGTTTCTTGGTTTCATGATGGTTTCTTAAGCTAAATTTGTCTATGTAAATCTGTTGGTCTTGGTCACCAAATTTCTCTCTGTCCACAGCAACAATTTACTGAATTTTGCAGAGATTATGTTTTGCTTTATCAGCTGCTTTGATCACACTGTCTTCTTACGTTTAAACCTTAAATATTCATTACGTTAGATTTTAATTCTTGTTTATAAACCACATAATAATCATGATTTTAACACTGCTTTGGATATCAAGGTTATGATTCTGCTGCTAAGATAAATTAGTGAATTATAAATTATACAATGAGCTAAGTCTGGCATTGTGGATGAAGTAGTAGAGCCGGTGACTTGGCCAATCTGCTGCACAGAAAAACTAAACCAGACTTTGTGAAATCGCCTTGTTACTGCTATTGGAATCAGGTTCTCGATGCTTTTTGGTTCTAATAAATGCATAGAAATATTGTATTTAACAATTTTAGAATATTTTCAGGTTTTTCTTTTCATCATGTCTGTAAAAGCCATAAAGTATGTAAATATTCATACTCACCCCCCTTTATTTTCTATACACTTACCAATTCATATTCTCAGATATTCATAAACATTCTGCTCTAAAAATAAAACTTGCGTTAATAACTAAGCTACTTTATCGCCTTAATTGCAGAAAATAGCGCAATTTTACAGCTACATACCGTATGCAATAAATTAATATATCGGACATCCTGAATAATTCCCTGCTGGACTTCTCAAATGTTGATTACTCTGTAGTTATACAAAAATTTAACATATTTACATTTCATTTTAAATTTTTGATGTTTAACCAAATGTAGATCTTTGTGTCTAGTTTTGACTTCTAAACACTGACAGTGCAGCTTTTTCCCCTCAACTTTGTGTGGTATAGGAAACCTACTTTATGTAAAATAAAAATGAAAACAAGCCAACTTGTTTTCACAGATGTCTAAAAGTTTTATTGCATCTTTCTCTGTTCTGTGAATTTAGATTGTTGAGAAGTTCTTCAGTAAGGAAATCAAGTATCTGGTTTCCAGCAAGCGGGAAGCGAAGCATGTGCACTGCCTCAGACAGGACTCTCCTGTCCCCAGTCCCGACTCTGGTCAGAGTTCCCCACAACCCCACTCAAACCCACACTGTCCTCCGAACCATATGGACAAGACCAAGTCTCAGGGTCAAGTGGATTCAGTGAGTCTGAACTGGCATTTTATCATCCCTGGCACAAGTTTAATATTTTTGGATATGATTTATTAAATGCATTTGTTTCGCAGTTGATCAAGAGCAGAGGGAAGTCTCTGGTGGAAAGAGTAGTGACAGGACAGGTTGGTTAGAGATATTTACCTCTTTTATTTAGATGTTTTATCCACCCTCCTCTCTTCTGTGCTGACATGTTTTTTTTTTTAGGGGAGGCTGCAAATGGACAGAATCCTGTCAAATGCACTAGAATGGGGTGTCAAGATCCTTTACTTAGATGGTTGGTTGATTAATTAATACAGTGTCTAATTATATATAGTTATTTTTACTTTATCTTGAATTATTTTTATGTTCTCTGTAGATGTTTTGGCTTACGTTGAGAAGAAAAAGAAAATATTTGGGAACCTGTTTTCAGCAGCTGCTCCGGTGAAATCACTTGTATGTTTTAAAAAAATTTACCTTTTTCTTTGTTTTAAATTCAATTACTTCACAATGTTTATCATTGCTCTTTAATTTCATAGGTGAAAAATGAATCTTCAACTAAGTTGGGTTTTCAGAAATATAAAGGTAAATGCCGTCTCCAGTTTTAACCGTCTTTAATTTTAATCTATGAGTATTGGATGCTTATCAATGCTTGAATTCTCAAGAGTTGTGATGTAATTTGCAGCAGGGAGGATCACCAAACCTTTTATTAAGATTGAGGATTCAAGCAGGTAAAAAAAGGAGTATAGCAACACATTCGCTCTCTTAAAAAGTGGCAACAAATAAACAGTATGTCCTCTTTTATCAGACACTATTGCCCAATTTACCTCACAATGCCAAAGCTGCCGGTGTTCAGCCTGAAGACAGCAGCTCCTTACAGTCCCTTCTGTGTCGAGGAGAAAAATCCTTCTGAACTCAAACAACATGGACACAGGTAATGTTACTCTGTGCTTCAGCACAAAATTACTTTTAGTGTATGAGCTGTCCTGATCTGCAAACATAAAATTGAGTTAAAGCTCAGCTAAAGAGAATGGTCTCTTAAGGTTTTATTGAAATGGAGTGAATCTTGTGATTTGAGGCCATTTTTTGTGGTAATGACCTTTTTTGCCAGTGACTATATACAGTGAAGATGCTGCAGTAGGTTAAATATATACTTCACCATTGAGAAAAGGCCAACACTTGCGTTTTCTCCCTTTTGATCCAATCTTAACAATGTGCCGCCTCAGATTGTGCGGTCATAATTTACAGACAACGGTTGATCTTTTGCTTCATATTTAAGATCAACTTTTTTGAGCTTTATATTGTGTTATAAAGTTATTCCTTATCAAAACATACCTGGACTGTTGTCTTGATTGTTTCATGCATGATTGAGAAATCCTTTCATGTCCCACGGCAACAGTTCAGCTGTATAAAACGCCTGGGATGGGAACTACTGTGGCCTTTGAGGCGCAGCTCCTCCTTGGAGCTGCAGTTTCCAAGCTCACAGAGCCCCCCTCCCTACGACTGCACCACTCAGCTCCTTCAGACTAGCCCACAGTAATTAGCAAACACCTGGTGGAACAGCTCATCTGCTAAGCTACTTCTCAGTGTAATGCTGGTTAAAAACATTGTTAAGGGGTAGAAGAATGATGTTGTGACTTCTTGAGACTTGAGAAAGAACAGGAGTTTCCTAAAGAGAGTCCTGATCTCAAGGCATTAAATTATAAAACTTATAAGATCTGAAGGTAACATAATGACTTGATTGTGTTTTAAAGTGACATAATGTGCCTGAAAAAATACATACTGTTTTTTGTGTGTCATGCACTCCTCATGTGAATCTGTAGAAGAGTTTGGAGTCAACATCTCCTTATATTTAACCTTCTTACAGAGGAATGAAAGCCTTAGGCGCTGAGGAGAAAGGTCAAGGCCGAAAGAAGAAGCGAGGCGGTTACTGCGAGTGCTGCATGGTCAAATATGACCAACTCAAGATGGTATGATTTCTTTGGGGACGACGAGTAATGTGCACAATTAATATGTTCAATTAGATTGTGAAATATAGGAACAGCCTTTATGGAGAGTCTTAAAAGCAATGGTGGAACAAAAATAACAATCAAATCCAGGCAATTGCCATTCCTCCATTATTTGCATGATGCATTAGTAGAAAAAAAATCTAACATCAACATGTGAAAAGTTCAGACCTTCTAGCTTGACTTGGTATCAATACATTGCAGGGCTAATCTGATAATTTTTATTTTCATTAACCAATTAATAATTGGAGTTTTTTTTTGTGTTTTGATTTTATTTTTGCAGAATTTGAAGCAGGTGAACCTACAACTTTGCTAGTTGACAAGTTTTGTGTAGAAGATGCATAGACATGTTTTTAAAAATCTTTAATGCAATTTGTTTTTACGTTCTTGGTTTAATTACTGCTCTGAATATGTTCATTCAGCAAATGGGCTTTTTGTGAGTCAGTTAACGATTAATTGATTACTAAATTAATTCACAATTATAATAAACATCGATTAATTTAATTAATCATTTCAGCTCTTATTTTGAAGCATAAGTACAAGTGCTAATTTTGTCCCAAATAATAGATGGGGCTTTGTTGTTGTTAATGTATCCATAGAAACCTGCTTATGGCCCCCAGTGACATCAGTATTCAGTGTTATGTTGCTCAGTGAATTATTAGTTCAGTTTATCTAGAATCAGGTTTAGATGTTTTGATGACTGTAATCATCAATAATTTAACTGAATGATTCTTTTTTTAAAGAATTTTTATTTTTATTTTAGCATCTGCAGAGTGAACGTCACAAGGCTTTCTCCAGGAGTGACGAATATTTGATTGTGGACCAGCAGGTTTCGACCTTGCACTTTAATTTCCTTCCCATCAGAACTAAAGACATCAGGTAATTTCTGTTCCTGTGGAATCGCCACACAAATAAGAATCAGATCACTTCTTATTTCTTCTGTTTATTTCACTGTTAATTTCAAAATTTGCTGTTTTCGTTTAGACAAAAGTGCAGCGTTTCTTCTGTTCTGGTGGCTCCTGGACCATGTGGAGGAGCAGGCCAACATCTCCAAGGAGACGCGAGTCATTCAGACACCGTTAAGGCAGAGGAGGACTGGATCGTTGATGCATCTGAACAATCAAATTCGGAAAATTTCTTCACAAAAGGAGGCCGAAAGAGCTGCTACACTTACTCGGACAAGTCCAAGCACAGGTTCCTTGCATCCAAGCGTACAATCAGGCAAAACTCTTCAACTCAGAAATCTGAACAGATCATGATTCCTCAGCCGAAATCAGAAAATCCGCACTCTGACAGAGAATTTCTCACCACATTTCCCTCCAGAGACAAAATCTCTCACAAAAACACAAACAGCTCAGTCTCTTACCTACGAGGTACAAACCTGCAGAGTGAAGCATCAGCGAGCAACTTCAGTGTTGTGACGCACGGAGCCGAAGATACGAACAAGGACGCCACTCTGTCTGAGGCAAAAACTTTCTCAAAAACTGAAAACAGTCTTTCTGAAAAGGAGGAAGAAAACCCTAGTTTGCCAATCTTCTGTACGGTGCAAAAAATTCAGAGGAAGATCAGAGCTTATAAACACAAGAGGCGGAAAGTGGATCCGAGTGGCCAGCCTGCAGAACCAGAACCTGAGAACTCGCTACAGAAGCTTTGCGAGATTTTCAAGTCAAGCGATAACATGGATGTGGAATTTCTTGGTTTTTCAGATTAGATAAAGTCAAAAAATATAAGGAGAAAACCTTTTTTTTTTCGAGCCATTAACTAGAACCATTATTTGTAACTCATTCAGGATAAAATGCATGGTTTACAAACAGATTTTATTCCCTGAAAAAAACTTTAAATATTGTTTTAATGTGAAGATTATTACAAAAAAAAAGCCCTTCACAATCTACAATTTTACATTATGGATTTGTTTAGACTTAAAACATTTTATTGGAGTTTTGACTAAATGGTCTTAGGTTTGATCTCACGTTAATGGCTGGATGTGTTAAACACCACTTCAGTTTTCTATTTAATAAAATATTGAATTTTCAATTCTCGTTTTGGGTGATCATCAGCTCCTGGGTGAACTTCTGTTTTTGTACAGCCACAAGGGAAGTTGGAAACCTCACAAGATGAATGTCTGTCTATGAAATGTATTTTGGCAACTTTGTACGGTTTTAATTCGTAAATTAGTGTTATTTATTTCACATTTTGATAATAAAACGTTCTATTAAATTGAACTGAAATAAAGATTTTTTTTTTTTAAATACCACCCAAAGAGTCAATTGGACATTTATCTATACTGTTTCCTATCTATGCTGTGACTTTGTATTTGTTTTACCAGAGAAATTCACTTCAATGGGAGAAGTCCAGATGCAGTAGTGAAAAGAGATGAGAATTGAGAATATGAAAGCAATGGCCAGGCTGTTGAAATATAATTCTGCCTGGCTGAGGAATACTTACAGATAGAGGTTCAATACTGATAGCCATATTGAGTTCATATATAACATGACTGGGGATTAGTTTTGTTACTACATTATTATTTTATTTAAAGCAATTTTACAGCTTAATTTGCATCTTAACTCTTCCAGCTGTTTTCTCTATAATTTCAATCTGGTTATGTTAGCCAAATGGGACAATATTGTCATAGTTTGTATTGTAGAAGCAGTGACATGCAGATAACCACAGGAGAAAAGCTAAAAAAAATATTCTAAGAAAAATAAATTCCAATGTACAGAACACAAGAATAAACTAAGGACTAAAGAATGAACTTTTATGGCAAAACCTATGGAGCAAAACTAAAGCAAGACGAGAAACATTTAGATCGACAAATCTGAAGCCAATCTTACTTTCTCACACTGCTACACTGTTTTATATTAAAAAGATGCAAAGTGCCTAAAACATCCATTTTACAACTTTTACATATGATGTCTTTGATCCCTTTCTTTATTATTATTACTACTTTGGTGATGTTTAGCAAATCCTGCCCTGCACTGGAGACACCAAAGACAAGAATCTGGGGTAAATGTCTTAATTCTTTCATGCATCATTATGGAAACACAATGAAAATATTTCACAATGGCAAAGCCAATTTACAATGTTTATTTTTTTCTTTTACAGAAGTTGAATTTTGCAACGCATGATCCAAGTTTTGGTCCAGACATTTACTGTGGAGTAGGTTTGAGTCTGCGAGTCCTGACATGCTGGAGTAAAATTGCTCTCGTCAGGAAGATTTTATTGGAGGCCTCTGGCATATACTGCCAGCTTTCATGTAAAAAAAATCGACACAAATTTGAAAAAAATCGTATAGAATCATTTGAAATATAAAATCAAAGCTATTTTAGTGGTGAAATAAGTATTTTTGTTGTTGTTGTACAGACAGACCACGCCCTGTCGCTCCTTCTTTATTGCGGTGAAATCAATTATTCTGTTAAAGCCTCACGGTTATAATAATGCTCATCTCGTTATCTGTCATTTTCTCAATTTTCTCTGAATGGGGGTGGGGACTGAAGCCCTGGCAGATGATGGAGTGAGTCACGATAATAGCAGGCGGGTTTGTGCAGGAATGACTCTCCTGCATTAATTCACCGCGGATGATCTTTTCTATCAGCCCCGTCTACGGAAGCCCGGGGCCCGCAGTTTGTCTCCATCTCCTGCTTCCTCCGCTCATATTTATGCATTAGGCGTCTCTGCAGTGAGCCGCTGGATGTTGATGTTTTTAAGGAGGTGTCCCCACTCCTCCCTCTCTCTCTCTCTCTCTCTCTCTCTCTCTCTCTCTCTCTCTCTCTCTCTCTCTCTCTCTCTCTCTCTCTCTCTCTCGCTGTCTCTCTCTCTCTCCTTCGCTCCGTGCCGCCGTCGATCCGCGGGGGTCTCGGTGCGCTCAGACGCGCTCTGCGTTCAGACTCGTAAGCGACCCCACCGATGGCCCACCACAAGCGGGACCGCTCCGACCAGACGACCCGCTCCGGCTGCAGCAGCCTCCCCTAGCGAAGGCAGAGCTGCGAGAGGCTCCTGCTTTGGAAAACCGCATTGTTTCTAGTTCCCTACCAGAGACAGGAAGGCGATGATGCTGAGGATGCCATGGTGGATTTCCCTTTTGTGCGTCTGTGGATTGATGCACGTCGGTCACCAGAGCAGCCTTGACGCCTCAAATGGTAACCGAGACTGTTTTTTTAAAAAAAAAAAATATATATATATATATATTTCTGCGTGTATAAATATATAACCCCCCTATTGATATGCGTCAACATTCTGGTGATTTATCACCTAAAAAAATTGCCCCTCACCAGAGAGATGGTTATCAGAGGAAATGAAACCCACCGACATTTCATTTATCGCCGCTGATTTGTGCACAGGCTGGTAATGAAGTCGGTGTTTACTCTGTGTGCAGGAGACGCCTCGTCGAGCCTGGAGGCTCTTCGCGATGCGGGCAGGTTCGTGGGGAAGGAGAACACGGTGCCTCTCCGGCTTGTGTACAGCAGCCAAAACCACAGCCAGATGACCCACGATGAGCTCAGCACCAGGGTGAAGGCCAGTCCCGGCTCCACGCAGGTACACGCCGTGTGTTGTTTGCTTGTTGTCAAGGCTGGATAGAGGAGTGTCTGTCTGGAAAGATGCCTGCAGGACAGTTTGTTTATATCTTGCACACTCATCTCCTCCTCTGCTTGTCGTCTGGGGGTGGAATAACAGTTATTTAATAATAAATAGCAAAACACCACTGAGGCATTTAGTCACTACAGCAAGCTGGACTAATTATACAGTGTGCATGTGCTATACAGGTCATTATTTCCTTCATAACCTAAAAAAAAAAAAAATAAAAAATCAAACTGCCCCACTTACAGAAAGCCATAGAGCCCAGGTTCTCAAACTGTGGCACAAATATTTTTTTACCTGTTGTCATACTGCTTCCTATTTTCCCAAGTATGCTTGTGGAAACTATATTCTGCTCTTATGGGTCTAAATGTGAAGGAGATCCTGTGGGACATCAAGTCTCGTCTCATCTTAAATTACATGTTGCTTTTGATCCACTCCTATTCTGAATAGAGCATCTGTGTTGAAATCAAAGGTGGATTTCTGAACGATGTCACACCCAATTTTTTTCCTGTTAGGGTTGCAAGTTTAAAAAAACTTGTTAATAATTGTGTTGCTAACACCTATTAGCAAGATATGCAAGATAACTATGTATTACCCTCATTTCACAAATGGAACGTGTTTAAATGTTGACCTTTTACCAAAGACTAAATGTACCTCCGAATTACTGACATTACTAGTAAGTGAACTGCTGATAAATAATTTATCCTGGCTACTTTTATTGCATCCTATTTTCACAGCAGCCATATTAGAGGTCTTTGATGTTTGACAAGCTCTCCTTTTTACAATCAGAATTTCATTTTCTGTTGTGTTTGTTGCTTTTTGTGCCGTCAAATTCGGATTTCTAAGAACAGTAGAAATAGTTGAATTTACGCTTACATATTTATCAGTGTTATGCTATGACTCCAAGTCACTCTAAACCCAACATTACCATGATCCAGTGATGAGGAGAATCAGTGTTTTACATTCTGCTTAGCGACAAGCGACAAGCTAACAGCTGTGTACAGTGCAGGCTAATAATGATGCATTTCTTTACGTTTTTTATACTTAAACACCAAAGGAACATATTCACTAACAGAGGTTATGTGTGTAAAAACTTTAATGAGATCCAACCAGGTGAAAGTAAAAAAAAAAAAAAAATTCTGGCAAATATCAAGATGTTTTAAGAATGTTTTAGAAATGTCAACTTCTGGGAAACTTGGCGATGTTAACATAAAAAAAAGCAAAGCTGAATGCATCATCATCCTTTAACCAAACAATAGATTATTAGCAATAGATTATTAGTCTGTTTTGTTTTGCTATATTAAAATGTCAGTATAATTTTGAAACTTTGATATTTATTGAGGCAATGCTTGTATATATAAACAATAAGGAACTGTTGCTTTAAAATATTCACCTTAGTGTTGTTAGTAAAGCTTTAACAGTGAAAATCTACCTATGTATTGTTAAATTGCTGATAAATTATTTTCAGGTTTGCCGGCAGCTCTCACCCAGTCAGAGCCATTTGTAGACTTCATACACAAAGAAGAGCGAGAATGAGATTTTTTTTATGTGACAATGTGTAAAAAACCCTCATTGCTTGAAATTACACCGAATAAATTCAATATGTTTTTATTTTATTTTATTTCAAAAACAGAAAAGGCACTGTTTATCCACCAGGGAGCTCCAAAAACTCTGTTTCTAAATGGTAAAATGTCCCATCACCTTTTTTTGTTGACAAAACATCAGCAAAAAGTTTTATATTTCATTGCTTATGTTGATGAAGAATAAATTGTCTGAAAACAAATAAATGCATGAATTTTCTTTTTTTTGTAATTAAGTTTCTCTTTAGACGAAGAGCCAGACATTGTAAGGTTAAACATTACTTGATCCAGACGTTATCAGCGAGTGTCTATTATATCACGCCCATTTTATAATCATGCTTTTAAAATTCTGTCACATATTTTATTGTTTATTTGATTTTATTGTGTCAACTGTGTTTTGATGGATTTAGACTGTAGCTGGCAGCAGAAAAGAAGGAGTTTATACGCCACAGCTCCTACACACAGACAGCCGAATCATTTGTCATAAGAAATCATTTTCATATTTACATATTAAGAAAAATATCTGAAGAGCAACACATATGATTTCTCTGCTGGTTTGCCTTCAGATTTTCCAATATATTAACTAGGTTGCCACCTTTTTCTTCCCCTGCATCATTAATTGATTCATTAAGATAATCCTCCAATTTTCAAAGCTCATAGTGATATTAACATTCCTCTCGCTTAACTCTACCTCAGAGTTCAGAAAGAACTGCAAAATACAATTAAAGCTGACGAAGCGACTCTAAAATATCTTTGAAGTGAATCTTTCGCTGCACCGTCTTCTCTCCAGAGAGCTGACAGCTGTGATGTCACTTTCCCAAAGTTTCATCAGTTTGTTGACTGTTTTTAGATGAATGGGCCTAAAAACAACTCCGTCAAGCTGCTCTTAAAACGCGTGACACGTGGCAAGTTATTTTTAGCGTCCTGTAGCCTATTTTCAGACACAAACATGGCTAAATAAGAAGTAGGTGGGGGAGGTTCAGCACAGTGATCATGTTGCGTTTTGTGTAGGGTGGAATCGTTCTGTGTGCTTTTAGCATGTCGTTCTGACAGCCTCCCTCCTTCAGGCATCGATGGCTCTTACAGTCAGACAGTCAGGTCGGCGGAAGCCAGGAATCGATGTAAGCAGAGTCAGAGCTGGTTTCTTAATGATTGCCTGTGCTCTGTCTAGATGCTTCCACTAAGCACGGTTCCTGGTACCTCCTTCTAATCCAAATCCCCTCTGCCACAGTGAAGAGGTTTCGCATTAATATTTGTACATACTAGAGTAGAAACCCCTCAGACTTCTTTATGTGCTCTTGAATGCATTCACTAGGCACTGGCACGCTCCACCAAACAATAGAGTCTGTGGTCCCTGTGGACATGAGGGGGGTCCGGGTCATTCCCGTTTGAGCATAGGGGCATTTCTTGAAGAAAAAAAATAACACCCCCTCCGCTTGTTACCTCGCCGTTCGATAATAGAGGAAACCCCTGGGCCAAACTGAAGGGGGAAGGTGTTCTGCAGCTATAGGAATTATATTTAGTAGTTGTCATTGACCCAATGGGTGTGCAATAAAACCAGCACCATATGTGACCTGCAAAACCTGGAATAAATCAAACCCAGCAAATCAATCAGAGAGGAAACTGTTTATTTCTGCTTCTGTATACAGACACTGCAACTCAAACAGCTGACTGCGTGAGTTTAGATATTTCTGAGAAATAAAACCTGTCAAGCTTGTCAAGTTTTACACTTCCGCTGGGAAACGGGTCTATGAGCGTTGGCTATGTTTTTGCGATAAATGGCTATTCTGCAAACAATCAGCTCCAGGCAAAGAAAATGAACCTTTGATGACTTCATGAAAACAGGTTTCTTCCTGCTGATTTGTGCTGCAAAAAAACAAAAGGAATTAAGAAAGCAAGAAGCCATCCATCAATGTTGGTGGACGGCTGATCCATGTGAATGTTAATGAAGCGAAGAAGCGTGACTGTGACTGAGGCTGCATGCAAGCGGTAAATAAAATGTCCTTTCTACATCCTCAGATGGAGCACGTTACCCAAGCAACCTTTCAAGTTGACGCTTTTGGAAAAACATTCATTCTGGATGTGGAGCTGAATCAGTGAGTATGAAATGATTAAATTAAACCTCTGGTCTGTCTCTCTGTTGATGCTTTAAACTTTCTTTTGGTTCCTGTCTTGACTGGACCAAAACTGAAGTACTTCACAGTAAAGCTCATAAAACAAGGCCCAATTTCTCCTGGATTAGGTGAAATACTAAACAGATGAAAAAACTAATGGATAAAGCTTAAAATGTGGGCCGTAGTTAGCTGGTTCTGCTTTTAGTACCACAATGGCTGCAGACCCACATGTTTCTGGTTGTGAGGACTGTTTCTGGCTCTGTTCCTGCAGCAGCTCTGAAACAGAGGATGGGGGTCAGGGACACAGCTTTTCAGCTCCTCTCACTATCTCCTGCAGGGCACATAGTTTGCCATATTGCAGCTGAGCACCATTGTTAGCACATTTCTCTACAAGGCTCTGCAAAGTGGGAAGATATTGGTTTCAATTTCCTCAAAATGTGCTGCCTCTTTTGGGCCTGTTTTACAATCCCAGAGGCAATCCTGAAATTATGATAACATGACCTAAATATGTTGAAAAAAAAAAAGATAATTACTCAACTTCTACAGTGTCTCAATGTTCAAAATGACATTTCTGGGTTAAAGGTTGTTTTAGCTAATCCTTTCTAAAGTTCTTAAGCCCCCTCATGTTTGTCTTTTTTTCGGAAACTAAAAAGTGTAACATGCATTTGCATTTAACCGCCTACGTTGCAGGGTTTGGCTATAAAAGCATATTTAACCCCCCTCAGAGAGCTGCAGAAATCCAGGGCTCAGGTGGGCGTATCTGTTGGCTGAGAAAGAGCTTTATGAGCTTTATGAAGGAGAAGTGAAAAGAAAGTCATTGTCATAGATGGAAAACTCTCCGTGGTGGAAACACCGCATGTGCACACAAGAGCTTCACAGGGAAACATGGTGGTGGTAGTATCATGCTTTGGCGATTTTTTTCAGCAGGGGTTCTAGACAATAAATGAACCCAAATGGAAGATCAGACAGAGACCCTCAACATACAGCTGGAGCTGTATAAACTCGTTTATCAACATAAAAACAAGCAACAGACCGCCTCCAACATGACTAGACTTGATCTATTTTGCTAGGGAGAATTGGAGAAAAAAAGATTTGCAGGTGTGCAAGACGTGCAACGTCATAGAAAACATGATTCAAAACACCTGCAGCTTTAATAGGAGCAAAAAAAAAAACAATGGCTCTACAAAATGTTGATTCAGGGAGGCTGAATATAGATGCACTTCACATCTTTCTGACTTTTATTTTTCTTCACTATAAAGTTATTTGCTGTAATTTGTTGCTCTGTCTTATAAAATCCAAACATAGTGCAAAAAGGTTTGTGGCTGATAAAATGTGGAAAAGTTCAGAAGGTGTAAATGTTTTTGTGACGTACAATAGTGATGAATTTTACCTGGGCTTTGTCACTATGATGCAGCAGAATCCATGTCGTCTTTCCCTCTGGAGGTTTTGTCTGAGTTTAGGACTGCTTAGATCAGACAAATAAATAAAAGTAGTTGTTGTGTGCCAAAAATTGGCTGCTCTGGTGTTTGTGTTTGCATGTCATGAATGTGTCACATGTTGGAGTGCATGTGTGATTTAGAGTTTCCCTCATAATAGGAAGTGATTTACGGCAAAGGCTTTAGAGCGCCTGTCAGACACTGATATTGATCACAGTGGCGCTGATGGAAAAAGATCGCTCCTCATTTCCTCCTCCTCTCCTCCCCCACATTCATCCTCTCTCACTCCTGGATTGCTTCTACCTCCTCCACCTTTTCTCAACGCTCACGGTCTTCTCCGGTCACTTTCCTGAGTCACCGATCAAACTTCAAGCTGAAAGCCCGTGAACACATGCAGCGACGCTTCCTGCTTGCTAATCACAGCGGAAATTACTCTCCTGCTGAGAGAAATCTTACATCACAAGAATTTCCAGGTCTGAAGGGAGCTGTTTCTGTAATTCCTCCCACTCCCTGGGTGACCCATCGACTAGTCACCGGTGTCAATGTGTCAAACTGCACAAAGAGTTCTGGTCAGATTTTTTTGTACTTATCATGTTCTCAGTTTGTTTTTGCTGTCAATCGATTAAAAAAATGGAATGTGGTTAATAACACTCTAGCACAGTGATGAATGAACATTATGTAAGCTTGAAATGTAAGTATGCATGTTTTTAAAAAAATGTCTAAGAAAATGCTTTATTACTTTATTAATGCTTTATTAACCAAACATATTTGAAGGTTCTCAGTTTTCCACGTTTTCATATTCAGAAAGGCTTAAAAGAAGCTTTTTATTTCAAACATTTAGAAAGGTTTGCTATAAACTGCTCTTGCTTTGGTGGAAGGATAATTCATCGTTCATATCACTTTGGTTTTATTCAAACTTTATAACATCTGTCGCTGAGCTTTCCAGTTTGACTCTCCTCCCTCATCTTTCTGCTTGTGTTTGTAACTCTGAATTATTGACCGCAGTACAAGACCATGTGGCGCGCTCCTGTGAACCACACAACTTGTTTTGAACTTTGCAGATTCAAGTCCTGAGTGGACAAATAATGTTACAGAAAGTATACCTACGTATATATAGAAGACATAAAAATGAAGAGACAAACTATCAAAAGTTTAAAAGTAAAAAAACAATCAAATCTACCAGATGTTTTGATTTTTTTGGAGTTCAATCCACAATAAATCATACACACAGATACAGTTATATACATTCACACTCACTATTAGTTAGCTTAATATCTGAGTTAAAATCTCCTACAAGCTTCTAGCATAATTCAGGCAGAATTGGTGAACTTAAAATAGTCAGGCTCTGGGAAGAATCCCAACTTTTAAACTTAGTCTACACATTTTTTACTCAGTTTCATCGCATAAACTTAATGCTAGCTTTCTTTATTATTTCTAAAACAAATATGGTTCATATTTATCCTAGTGGAACACCAACGATTTCCAAAATTAACACTCTCTAATATCCATGCCCCAATGAAAATAAATGTGTTAATGTCAGAACTAACTTGACTAAAATTAAACAGAAAACTTTTGCAATAAGTGCAAACAATAAATCAGTTGTAGCTCCAAATTAATATAAGTCCATAAAGTTATGAACATGCATTAATATTCACTTTCACAGTGTAATTATTAATTTGTGGGATAAGCGATAAGAAGATAAGAAGTCTGTCAAAATGAGAGTAAATGAAGTGACCTGAAGTTTTGCTGTGTGAAATATTGTAGAAAATGTTTCTCAGTCTTCATAAACAAAATCTCAGGAATGAGCAGCAAAGAGCTCTTGAAATTTGCTGAGAAACGTGAGGCATTGATAGTATGTGATGTTTTATCAACATCCCCTCAAATTACATGCTAGTGAACAAACAGAGTAAACAGTAATCTGCTTGTTGGCTTCGCTGTGATCATTTAGAAAAACAAAGCTATTTATAAATAAAAACACGAAAGCACAAAGCTTACGTCTGTTTAATTTGAGCTCAGCTTCTCCCGTCAGGAATGATCTGGAGCAAATCTCAGATAAAACGTCTTGAAATTTTACCAGAAGTGAGCAGCAAACGCTGAAAAGTTTATTAGCATCAGAGCAGGAACAACATTTCTGTGTAATTACATTTATGTAATAATGAATTATGGGATCCAAGGAAATGCAGTACAACACTTTATACCGGCTTAATTTATAAGACATCAAAACAGAATGAGGCATTAATAATTCTTTGGTGTTTATTAACTATTAGTTGTACTACTTTTGGGATCTTATTCAGTTAGTTTTAGAGAAAACTTGATTCTTCTTCTATGTTTTATTTTGTCTTCTTCTTTTTCATGCCCCCTCACGGCAAAAACATCCACTGTTTAAATTGTGCAAAGCTTTCTGTGTTTACATTTACTCTCTTCACATGTTAGAGTTCTCCACTATTATAGACTGGATGACTTAAAAATAATCCAAAGGCAGCATATTGGATTGATTGATCATTGTAATCTGACATTAGGAGAAAATTTGTGTGTAATTACAACTAGATTGCACAACATATCTGTAACATATCCTAATCACAATACCTCTGCATGCAATATTACCACCAAAGACTCTTTGGACTGCAACATGTATTGGCAATTATAGTCTACGTGTCAAAGATTTACACATTGCATGCCAATAATGTATACAGCCTGTGAGTCTCACTACAGTCAGTCCCTCATCTGGCACACATGATGAAGCCCAGGATGCTAAAGGTCACAGAAAGAGTTGGAAGCAACATAATGACAGATGGGACAGAGAGCAGTGAGGAAAATATGTGGATTTATTAGAGCTGATATTGTCGTTGATATGTATGTTGTTTATATACAGTGTTTAAACAACCAGGTTTCCAGTGGGTGTGAGCTGATGGTTTGACGTGACGCTGAAGGACTCACTTCTCCCACTCCGTTGTTTGATTCTGTCTGTACAATACAACCAGTGCAACTGGTGGAGGTGGTCTGACAGAACCACCATCTTCATTTGGTGCAGTTTTCTTTTGCTTAAAAAACTTAATTTTGACCCATTCAAGCATCCTTCTCATTCTTGTGATCAAATAGCTCAGTGGCATCTTTGTCTTGTTTGGCTAAAAGTCTTTTCTGTAGAAAACATTTGGCTTGTCCATGTGCGAAGTCGCAAATGTCAGCTTAGCTAAAAAAATGTGTATTTTGGAGAAAATGTTTTTCTTCCTTCCAAACTCCCAATCCCGATTAAAATGTGTATACTATGCATAAAAGCTGAATTTATGTCAAGAAACCAGATTATTTAAATGAACTCTGAAATTTTTTGGTCAAATATTCCACCCAGATTCATGTCAGATGTTTGTAAATGTTGACGAAACAGTGTGGATTATTTGTCATAATTTGTATTTGTATTCTTTTTTCAGCTTATCAAATACATTTTTAACGTTAGATAGAGATGACACAATTTCAAATGAAGATTTCTTTTATTAATGGAAAAAATCTGTCCAAGCCAAGAGTTAGAAATCCATTTCTAAGACTTTCTCTCTGTAGCAGAATGTTTAGCCATCGGTATTGGACCTTTAACTCGCACTGTGGTTCTGCAATGATCCAAAGCACAGCAAAGTCACATCTGAAAGCATAAAAAGCAAATTGAAGTTGCCTCGTCAACGTCTGGACTAAAATCCAACTTAGTATAACCTTAAACATTCCTTTCATACTCGAAAACACTCCAACATGTCTGAATTAAAACATTCAGAAAGGGAGAGTCGTATTTAAGTGTAAGAAAGCAAAACCAGAAGATAAACACCTTTTCAAAGAACTGCATGTATCTGAGCTTATTTTCTTTTGACCCTGAATAATGGTGTCTTGTGCCTCTGGCCTGGTGATCTGTCCAAGCTTCACCCACAGCTGAGTTTCCCCGTTTCACTACTTGAAAGAGATTTTCAGATTAAAACTTCTCCATGTGTCGGTTTCTGCTTCGTTCCTCCTGAAGGTCTTCGTTGTTGCATTCCTGCTGCCTTCAGCCCTCCTGTCCGCCCTTCCTGTCCTCCTTTTCCCACACCCAGCTGTGGAACGATGTTGTTTACAGATAGCTTTTAATCCAGACAGCTGATGAGGACGTGTGGGCGCATGAGAGTCAGGTGTTTCAGCTGAATTGGATCAACAGCGATTTCTGGTTGTCTCTATTATCAGTGAGTGGCACTGCAGCCGCGGACGTTTCCTCCGCTTTGAGCAAAACAAGACAGGTGTGCTGCTCCGCTTCCTTCGCCCGCTCTGTCTGCGGCGCCACAGAAACCCACCGTCATTTTTCCGTCCTCGCTCGGAGACGCCGTTCAGCCTCACGCTGTGAATAATGGCAGCGTAGGCGTTCTGTTAAAAATTCATATGCCTTGTGGCTCTTGGACACATGTTGGTTGTTATAGTTTCAGACTCCAAGGTGCGAGACTCAGCCTGTCGGTTCAATCCGTACTTTTACTGATGGCTTTTCAATGATGGATGCTGGTTCCTTTTCACAATTGGATAGAAATAGACTTTAGCTTCGCACAGTTTTTAAGTGTTAAAAACAATATATAAAGAAATACACAGTCTGTTTCTGGTTGTTTTGTTGTTTACCAAGTGCATTGTTTTGTACCCAGCAATTGAAAGTCATTTTCTGTTCTCTACTCACCGTAAGGAAATTGATGTAAATTGCCACAGTGTAGCTGACAGTGTTTGTGTGTTTGAGTTTTCTTTAATTGCTTTATAAATCAGGACAAAAAGTTGTTATGTTTCGGTAAAATAATTCTCTATTAGAGCACATCAGTATACAATGCCCAGGAGGTTATGCTCATTGTCTTTTGTCTGAAAATAAAATTACTATGAAGGACAACCAACCAATATACTGTGGCTTGATGATAGGAGCAAAGGACCAAGTTGCATCGTATTTGGTCATTTCACTAAGGGGTCACAGATTTGTTCATTTGAATGTTATAGACTCATTTTACTCTCTCAACTCTTCCATATTTTATGTTTTAGTGTCACTTGGCGATTAGGAAATCTGAGTGGAGAAAGAAAACGTGGAGTATCTCAAGGCTCCATTCTCAAGCCGTCTTTATTTATAACAACCTCCTATATTGACAGCACTTACCATATATAAGGGTAAATCTGTGCGTCGTCACATGACCACCACTGAGTCACCGTGTCTATAATATCGAGTGGATGAGTCAGTTTCATTTTTATCAACTTATTAACTTGACTGCTGGTCTTTAATGTGTTATTTATCATTCTTTAAGTGTGTTTCTTCATCTCTCTGTACGAATTATCTTGTGCATAAGTGGTGCTTTATAAGTAAACTCACATAATATCAGCTCAGAAACCTTTGTAATTCATGGTTACAATGTTCCATTTGTCCCAAATGAGTTGTTTATATATTGCAATCTTTTTTATACACATAGTGTGGTTAAGTATGTTATTGTTTATGTTTTAGTTGCTAATTCACTTATCGGTAGGAGGATGTGGAGTGGAAGTGTTTGAAGGGAGAGGGAGGCAGTTTTTATTTCCCTCCATGGTCTTTGTCCTCCATCCTCAGCGATTCTTACAATTTACCATTCATGGGAGTGGAGTGAGCCGCTTGGGGTTGGGGGGTTCTCCTGTTTTAATCATCTCCAACACACACACGTACACACACACACACACACACGCAAACATACACACACACACACATGTATGTACATGCACTCCATTGCCCTTGATTGCCCCACACCCACTCTGCATTCAGCCCCGCCCCTCCCATCTCCACCTGCTCTGTCTGAATAATGAATGGTGCCGTAGCGTTGAAGAAGACTGTGTGTGTGTGTGTGTGTGCGTGTGTGTGTGTGTGTGTGTGTGTGTGTGTGTGTGTGTGTGTGTGTGTGTGTGTGTGTGTGTGTGTGTGTTTTATTTCTGCTCTGTCACATACAGAAGTAATACATTTAACCAGAACAATCAGCAGCAGATTCACCTCTATCATAACTGCAGGCATCTTTTTAGCTCTTGCTCAGCCAGTAAGGAGTTTAAAAATGCAATTTTCCTCTTCACAGTAATTAGACACCACTATCATTTTAGTATTTAAAACCTGCATCAAAAAATGTCATTCATTAGTGTCAAACAAGTACTAAAACACCTGGGAGTTCATTTCTGCCTTACATGTTGGTCTTAATTTACATTTTCTCTTAACATAATCCAGATTTCTGTGTTATGCCTGTGAAGATAAAAAAAGAAAAAACAGACAAATATTGTCCATTTATGACATGAGTTTTGACATAAAAAAACTCCCGAATACTTTAAGAAATAAAAAGCCAGATGACATTTAAAAAATAAAAATACTGCAAGTCTAAAAGCATTTTTACCCAAAGCAATATAATAATAAAAAACATTCAGATTCAACTCATTCTGACTGTACATCACTTGAATGTTGAACCAGGATTTGCAGTTAATAGACGGTTTCTTTATAATTTCCTCTACAAGTGTTGGAAAAACGTATCTCTTCCCTTTTTTTCCGCTTTTGTCCCCACAGACAAATGTTTGAGACAAATACAATCAGAGTTAATGGTATATAACAGTTTTCAATTTATTACATTAAATAAGGTAAAAAAGCTACTAAAACCAGCTCTGCTCCTTGTGAAAATGTAATCACTCTCAAATCCCACTGGTTGTGTCAACCTTGACTGCAGCAACTGCTTACTGGTTTTCACGGTAACTGGGATTGAATCTTTTACATCACTGTGAAGAAATTTTGTCCTGTTTTCGAACGTGACTGGCCTGTTTAAGGTCAAGCCACATCATCTCAGTAAGACCTTAAGGTTGTGTTGAGTCACTTTTCTTGCATGAGCAGGAAAAGCGACGGAAGACAAACACTTGTATTGTGTCGTTGACTTTACAGCAAGTAAAGCCGACTTTACTTGCTGTAAAGTCAACGACACAACGACACTTTAACTATTGTTAAAGTGGTAAAAAAAATTACCACTTTAACAATAAGTCTGCGCTTATAGATGGCTAATAATTGCTTCATAGATGTATTATTAATAAATCTCTCTATAAATCATTTATAATCCTGAATTATGCATTAACCCTGTAAGTCCTGAACGTAACGGCGACCCTGCCAAATTTGCAGTATTGTAATTCCACTTTGCGCTATCTGAAAAATTACAACGGTTTCTGAAACGGGAGATGTTGCGCCGATATCCAGCAAATATTGGGTTATTATGGTAATTTTACCCCCGCCGTAGCAGGAAGTGAAATTAATCTGAGAAGCACTCTTTTATTGTACGTTAAATTGAGAAAATAACTTGCTAGATATTGAAAGTTCCAATTGTTACGGATAAATGGGCAAATATATATTTACTCACGGGACACTTAAAGAACTGCATACAATTAAAATAAGCAAAAATATCAAGGTGGAAACTTTAAACAGCAATAAAGGTTAATTAAGGGTGAAAAGGAGACAAAATCTACTGGTTTCTTACCAAATAGTGATCCAAATCGGTTTCAGACATTTCAGACTACCGACAATATGCATTTGTAAACCTATTTTTATAGCATATTGTCTCCTTCTCACCTTGACATGATGCATAATTAACAGTCAATGATTTATAAAGTGTTTATAGACTAAGTGATAATATATACTATTTATTAGCTATAATGGAGGCCTTATTGTAAATGTTACTTAAAAAAGACTTTTACAGTAGAACCTGGACCTGGTTGAATGCAAACATTCAGAGGTGATGGTGAATCTATTTACCTTGTACATATTATTGTGAGCAGAGAAATAACCTGCCTTAACGGTTTATTATGTGACGAAGCTTGTGTGCAGCATAAAGAAGAGTGGACTCCTCCCTGTTGTTGTTCAACGGTGTCAAGAGAATCAGAATATTATTATTTCTGTCCTGTGTCACGTCAGCTTTTCCTGCATGCAGACAATCCCTCATGCTAATGTGGGGAGTCAATTACAGGCCATGTTGAATTCATCCTGGTGCAGGCTCCGTGAGTGTTTGTGTGTTTGCACGGCACTTTAGGGAGGAGCTTTTTATCGGATAGCACTCCGATACACCCACATGGTTCTTCCCGTTGCCTCTCAGGCTTTAACAAACATCTTAAGGTTCAGCAGTTTGATGAGTGTATTCACATGCTGTTATTTTGCCAGAAACGTGTGCGTGTGTGCTTCACCGTGAAGGAAGAAGTCATCAATAAAATGTAATCCTGAAGAGCTGTAGCTGCAGAGTCATTGTGTGGGTTGTTGGGTCTCAGGTGCAGAAGAGGCACCTAAAGTGTCTTAATTAGAGATAATAAGAATACATTTAAAGGCATGAGGCTCAGATGGATGGGGAGGATCAATACATGGGGAAAATTAAGAGAACGTGACAAAGAAGGGGAGAAAACCCACTTGTTTGTGAACCCTGAGATAATTTTACTCTCTCTCTCTTGTCTGGGATTTTAAATGTATTTTAGACTTTGATGTCTTGTTGTTAAACCAGATTTGTCTGGGTTAACACAGATTAATCAAAAGATCCAAGCAAAACCTTAACAGCTAAGGCGCAGGGAATCCAAATACAAAACGTAGCCAGGCAACGTGACATGAGGCAAACAGAGTATTTGAAAAATAACCATGAAAACCAAAGTGCATTCCTCTTGAGGACAGGGGAGCTGATTGGAAACAGGTGAAACGGACAGTTAGAAACGAGACGACGAACGGACACATGGTTTATTCTGTGTGCTGCTGGATCACCATAACACTTCTCATTCCTTCATGTTTTCTTTGGCACCTTTTTGACACATTCATTATGGCTTTGATGAAAATAGTTTACTTCTGATTTCATGATGATCTGTTTTTGGCCATGAATTTTGCTGCATCTCTTTCTGGTGTCCGTTGTGAGCATGTGAACCTTAGATCTTCTCATGCATGTGTCTTTATAGCCTCACATGTCCTATTTTAAAACCTATATCCCAGCCACATCTGTCCTCACATTAAATCAGCCCAGATGTGCCCCTCCTCTCCCATCTTTACTTCCTCCTTTGTTCCAAGGTCTGTCCTTTATTACACAGACCTATGATGTGATTTACTGTAAACTCGATGACGTAGAAACGGTGCCTGTGACAGAGCGAACAAAACGGAGGAAGAGGGCAGCATGAGGAAGTCCTTCATGGTCCCCTGAATCTTTACGTGTGGGTGAACGAAGTTCATGAGGAGAAATGCGGCGTTGAGGTGCTTGAAGTGGCCACCCGTGAACCACCGTCTCTCCTCTCCACACTGTAGTCTTTTCCTGTCTTGCCTCAGGCTGAACTTTTCTCCCTGATGATTCGTGTGTCATCATATCAGACTCACACAGTTGAATCTTTGAGCTCATAACTGTAGCTGTCACACTGGGAATCTTGTGTGTGTGTGAAGCAAAAGTAATGCTCAATTCTTTTTAGATTGCGTTTGCTCAGAGACTCATTCTCTGCTCCAAGAGTTTATGTTGACATTGTTTGCTATGTGGATAGAGGATAAGGTTGGTAAGTCATAGGTATGGTACATGGAGGCACCAAGTGGCTCTGCTTGATGCAGCTGAACCGGGTTCGATTCCCAGTCACGGCTAATTTATTCTGCTCTTCTTCCTGTCATGTTACTAATAAATAAAGTGAAGCTAAAAATTATTTAAAAATAATAAAAAAAACTTACATTGTCTTTAGAGAGTAGCAACTGTAAATTTTACACCTACAACTGAATATACCTGCATGTTAAAAGGTCCTATAAATGATCAAACGTGCTTCATTTCTTCACATTAGACTCTTAAGCAGTACAATGTGTTTGTAGATGTATGCTTTACATTTAAACTTACATTTCCTTATTTTTAAAGAAAACAAACTGATACTAAATACTTTGATACTTTTATTCTGAGACAAAGATAGAGGTCTTCATCCTCTTCTTATATCTCCTAATTCACCCCCTCTCTCTTTACCTATTCTTCCCTTTTCGTTGCCCCTCTCCTCCTTCGAGCCGTCTCAGTCGGAGCGGAGGATTAGCCGAGACAAAGAGGGATGCTGGATCTGCCGCTCGCTGAACACAGAAACAAGAAGAAGACGGTTGTTTTCTCAGCATGAACACATACTAAGCCTATTGTTTCTGTGATATTCTCCTGTCACGCTGAATAAAAATAAATCCTCAAAGTGTAGCTTACTGTCAAAAGGTTAATTATTTAACAAACTTTACCACACAAAGAACGAAGCTGCAGGATAGCAAAGTTTCCAACAAATGCATGTGTGCAGAAGCTTGTGAGGATGTTAAATTGTGTGTAAAGGGTAATCAAAGCAGGATGGTTTGCTCCCAAAACTACAGTCCTTTTGAATTGCTACTATGAGCCTTCCTAATTTAGCATGGATTAAATAACCATCTTTGTCAAATGATGTTGATGTTGTCTTCCCACAATAGCGTTGTCATTGCCTAATTCAGGACTCCGATCTGTTTGTATGCGGCACGATATGGACTGATGTCACGGCTTCCCAGAAGGACGATGGAATGTTTGTGTTTAGTTTTAGTTATATTTGCCTCCCTGTTTCTTGTTTGTGAGCTAAAGTATTCCCTCTGCAACAGGAGCAGAATTCCCGTTGAGTCTGCTGGTGGAATTGCGCGACTGATAAGTGATTGGAGAGTGAATGAATTACAGCGTGGAGACCCTTAATGAGGACTCTAGGGGGGGAAGGTTGTCAGAGGAAGGGTTGGGGGGCTGGTGGTGGCGCAGGTGAAAGCAGCTGCAGTTTTTTCCCTGAAGAAAGGCCTTCGCTCCTCCTCTTCAATCCCTTTCACTTTCTTATTTCTCTTGTTTCCGAGGTCTTGCTGCGTCAACCTTGACCTCCTCTTATTTGGCACCCACCCGTCCTCATTAGGGACCCCTGACACAGCGCATGCACAGTCCTTTGTGTAGCACTGCCATTTTATTATCAGCTTAAATGATAAATCCATGTCAAGAGACCGATTTAATCATTACAGAGGATGCATGTGTTTAAGATTCCCTTATTTTTTCCTAATTCCTGCTGCTGTTTGTGTGATTTGGGATCGTGTGTTTATTAAGAAGAGTCTTTGAAAAGAGTGTGGGAAAGCAACGAAAAGCCCGCTGAGCAACTCTGCTGCCAGTCCACTTCTACTCAAGCATGAACATCCTGCCAGGGTGGCCTTTTTGTGCTGTTTTTCCATCCCAGCAGCAAAGCGGCGCTTGGCGACACAGGTCGTGAGAGGAATCGTAGAGCAAAACAAAAAATATAATGTGTGTGTGGCCTTGTACTTGATACACTGTAAGGCCCATTTAAAAGAAAAATTCCACTTCTCCTCAAGAGCCCATAAGAAGAAATGTTGGTTTTGAGTTTGGACTAAGTGTTAATTGAGTTTAGGTTAGGTTCAGGCTGTAGAAATTAATGAAACATGAATGGAAATCAATGCAAAGTCCCTATTAAGATATAAAAATACATAATGTGTGTGTGTGTGTGTGGGTGTGAGAGAGAGAGAGAGAGAAAGTCATTTCTGGAGATTAAGCTATGCTGTCACTGTAGATTTCTTTGCCCAGAGCTGCTCACAACAAAAAAGATTTAAAGGTTGGATGACGTTTGAAGGCACTGACAGCCAGATGGAGTCTGTGCTCTCACTGCTTGAGTCAGCTTTTACCTTTTAGAAAAGCCATTTAGGGAGGAATAAGGAGGACATTTCCTAAAGTCGAAGCCTTATCGCTGCTTTTTTGTGTGTTTTTGAATATAGACTTGTTAAAATCAAAGCAGAAAAAAAACTCCTCTCTGACTGCTCAGTGAGATTTGACATGTTGCACGGTGAGCGTGGAACATCTGAGGATCCGGCTCTGAAATCTCCTCGGGGTCCGACTGACAGCTGGACCCCGAGTTTCCAACAGATGCTGTTGCAGCAACAGAGCAACGAGAAGTCCTTTCGCTACAGTGGAGGATAAAAAGATGATTTAAAAGAGAAATGAGCCAAAGGGAGACTGTAACAAACACTAAGTGAGGAAGAAACTAGTTTCAACAACATATCTGGTCCACTCAGACATGATGCAGGTCGAATAAATAAGCGCAGCATTTACGACCACGGGAATGTTTACCTCCACTTCTGCTTCTGTACTTTCTGCTTCCAAGAAGATACTCTGATAGTAACACACATTCTCTTGCAGGATTTGGGAGATTTTGGCTTTCTGACAACCGTACTCCATAGTTTAGGCTTAAAAAGAAAACAGGATTTGTTTATTCAAATGTAGAAACCTCCATCAGCTAAATGACGCAAATGTTGAGAAGCCAGAACTATCTTATGAAAACATCTGAACTCCACCTTCTTTAATTTGCAAAGGATTTTGACAGGGGCTTATGTACACTTTTAAGAGCAGCTCTGAAATATTTTTCTGAAAGATACTGGTGGTTTAGAAATGCATAAAATATGCTATCACTGTTAAAATAAATATCTTAAAAATTCTGAAGAATGACCAATTTATAAAAGATTGTGAAAAAATGTGGCTCCTTGGAAGCAAAACATAAAGAAATCTGAAAATGACTCAAGATTTCTGCACAATGTTGTTAGCAGTAAACAGGTATCTATGATTTTTTTTTTTCATGTGAGAGCGAAGCTCCAGAGAGCAGCATGCGCTCTTGTTTTTCTTCACTTGTGAACTCATGTTAACAAGCAGGGGAGGGAGATGTGTGTGTGTGTGTGTGTGTGTGTGTGTGTGTGTGTGTGTGTGTGTGTGTGTGTGTGTGTGTGGCGCGTGTGCGTGCGTGGAGGCTCTCCTTTACTTGTTCGTCTGTCACGTGAATTATTTAAATCCCACAACAATTAGAGCTGAAATCTGTTATCGGCGCCCTCCGTTAGTGAAACTCTGGTGTCTCTGCCTCGCTGCGTCCCTAAACCCCCCGTGTCTGAGCTCAGCGTGAGTCTGGATGAAGATACAGGCTCCGAATCTTAAACACACATCCCAGCAGAACAAAGAGTCGCGCCCATCAGACGTCTTCATCACAGAAGCATATGTTTGCACTGAACGGACTTTATGCTGTCTGGATATACGTAAACTCTCTGAATTGTGTTGTGGATGTTAGTCTGATTCTCGGCCTGATCTTTAAAAATAGTCTAATAGCAGAACATGTTATGATTCCCGTTTCAGACCTGAACTCCATATTCAGACTTTATTTTTTCAAATCTCACCTCTGCATTCCCCTCTGGCGATTACTCCTCTGTTTATGATTCTTCCACTTCTCCTCTCTTCATCTACTTATTTTTTATAGCAACAGCAAACTGCCCATTAGAGCAGAGAGCAAGCTCATCTTTTGTAGGTGAGTGCTTTTGTGTTAGAGCTTTGATGCTGATAGGACATTTTGTTTCCTCTGTAACTTTGAGAACATTTTCTTTTTCAAATAATTAAAGCATCCATCCACATTTATTGGCCCCCTTTGTCAAGAAGTATAAAGTATTAAATATGAAACACTGCACTAAAAAGCCAAGTTCGTTTATTCACAGATCAAATCTTCCAAATCAACAAAGATCATATCCTTGATTTCAAAGTCTTCAGTCAGAGGCCTTTTTCACTGGTGCTGGAGAGCCTTCGGCCCACAGCACATCAATGCATGTAACTTGCTTTTGAGGTAAATTAAGCTTTTTTTTATTTAATTGGAATGAAAACAATCTCATAATAAGAAAAAAATGTTTTCTGCTTTATATAAATTAGTTTATTTATATAAAAACATAAGTGATACCTAAGATTTTGCCATTCTTGACCCTCACATGTTCAAGTTACATATTGGCCTTTGCACACACTGTTTGTTTGAACTGAATGATTACCACTCTTGGCAAGTTAAGGTGCAACATTGTTGTTTATCTTCAGTAAATCAGCTATTAGTAAATACTATTTATTTGGAACATAACCCAACTGAACAAAAAAACAGATAACATAGCTCTGAAAGAAAGAATTTCCATCCAATCAGAGCTGAAAAACTTTTAAAATAATATTTTGCAGTGATTTAAAATGACTATCTGTTTATTTCAGCAATAAAAAAAGTTTCATCCTATTTGCTTTTGGACCTGAATGTATTATCCAAGAAAAATAGATGTTTGGCTGCTGCATTATTAATGACCTGCAGGCACCAAAGCAAAGAAAGATCAGCAAAAACATAAAATATATATATATCAATATATATATAGTACTCTAAAGAAGATGTGATAAAGGCTTGAAGCTTGTCATGTCAGTTTAGTTAATCTGTTTATATAAGACTTGAAAGGACGGCAGAAACCAGGCCGGGGTCCTGAGTGAAGTTTGTTTCTGCTGTAAATGCAGTTTTGTGGATCAAGCATCTATTAATACCTTCCTGATAATGTTTATTTCTGGCTGTGGAGAGCCATGTCACAGAGTGCATCCAGCAGCTTGGGAGTGACACTCAGACCTTTTCTCAGCTGCACATTTTATGGGTTTGCAAGCATCTCTTGGTTGTGAGACTATAAAATAGCTAGCAGGGCACATAGATCGCTGTTAACAATGCAGGTTTCTTCAGGCCACTAAGAAGGATTTTGAAAGCTCTTCAGTTTTATATCAGCAACCTTGACACTTTCCGTGCCTTCACATCACCAGAACAATTTAGAAACAATGGGATACGTACTGAAGACAGGAGAAATCCTGATTACTATGTTGCATTCCTGAGAGCGCGTGGGTGTGTGTGTGTGTGTGTGTGTGAGCAGTGAAGCTCATTCATCTCTGTCTCGGTTTGGACCTGCGGGGTGGATCTCCACTGGGATGCTTTGGTCCAGCTCTGCTAAGAAAGCGCACACGCAGTCCAATTTCTACTTATTTATGCCACTCTCTCGCTCTCTCTTCCTCTCTCTCTCTCCTTTACCCTCTCAGTTTATTCCCTGCCTCTATCTCATTCTGCCTTTTCAGCTTCCTCTCCCACTTACTGACCTTGGTTTGTCCCTCCTTTCCTCTCATAGCGACTCGCACGCATTCTTGCATAACATTTTTCTTAGAGCCTAGACCTTTGTAATTATTTTTATGTAGGTTTTGTTAGCTGGAAATAGAGCTGTCACTTGTTCCGGGTCATAATTAGGCACACTTATAGTTGTACAGTAAAACTTGAGCATGCCTTAGCCACAGAACAAAACTTTACTTTTTCTTTCTCCTCTTTTCTCCTCACAGCGATCTCCTGTCTTCGGGATATCAGGAGAGGCATTTATCAGAGAATGGGAAGATCGTCGTCACCAAAGTAAGATAATAAAAATCATTCTCACTACATTAATGTGCAGGTGGGATGTGAACCACGGCTATAGCAGCTCAAAATTTCCCTTGAAGTTTTACTTTTGTTTTGATAATTGCCCATTTTCTCTAATATAATTGCAAAGCCAATGATCAAAATGTTCACTTTGTTTATCAGTGATCCTTAGAAGTTTGTATACACTCATCATCATCAATAATGATAGGAACTCAGAGATGCATTTGAACACACCAAACAATTGCAATGAAGTTTAAAATTAAGATGTTGGACACATATCATTGGATATCAAATATTTACATACACCCCCACTCATATTTTCAATGGATGTCCCTCAGGAAGGTGCAGAAACAACAGCTGCTTTTTGTTGCAGTCAACAAGGACTTTTGCATTGCTGTGACTGGATCTCTAGCCACAAAAAATAGGGATAACCAGCTCTCCAAAATGCTTAAAGTTTCCTATGGGGAGGCCGGCTAGGGACTTTTAAACAAACGGGTTATTACACTATCTAACAACATTTCAGAAGATTGTATTTTGCTAATGGGATGGCTAAAGAAAGTATGAAGTTTTCCTCCAGCTTGCTAGAAGATATTTATAGTTTAGAATGTCTGCATGATTTTGAGCCTGTTGAATCAGAGAAAATCTAAATGAAATGTAAACTTAAAGTCAAACTTGTTGCACCAAATGTCTGGCAAGTGATCCATGCATTTTCAAATTGCATTTTCAAGAAATATCTGCCAGCCTCTCATGTTACTTATTTGTCTGAACAATAAACCCAGTAACTCTTTATGCGTTGAAGCAAATAAATGAGCAACACGCTCTCCTTTAAACCCCCCCCAGAAACATCTGTTCTGTCACAACAAACGTCTTGTCAAGATAAAGTATAAAACGTCACACAGAGTCTGAAGAAAAAGACAATTTTCACGAGTGTCTTTACAGTGTCATGGATCAACTGTGAATTTCTAGAGCTCGTCGGCTGTGGCTTAAACCTTCAGCTACTCTGAAATCAGATTAAGATTGCTGTGATAATCCAGTGAAGTCTACACCGCTCAGTTACAGGACGCCCACTCAGACGTTATGTGACACCACTCTGTAAGTGGGTGAGGATTCATAATGCTCAGGATTTCCTCGGCTAAGCAGCAGATTAGTGGTAATATCAGATGTTTTAGAGAGAATGATCCAAATTAACTCAACAGATCTAGTAAAATATGGCCACCGGTAATTATAATAGTCGATATAAAGCGGTGAATTAATTCACGTTGCTGATGAATGTCCAGAGGAGACAGAGTTTTCTTTCTGGCTGAACAAAAAGCAGCGCCACTCTCCGTTTTAAATGTCTGCTTTCAAGGAGGTTAACTCGAGACAAGCCTCCTGTGTTTGTGTGCGGCGTGTAAAGGTCAACGTGTCCATCAGCCGCTGCTTTGATAGATCTGGGCCAGGATCCTGTACGGCATCCGATATGAGACAGAGTGCCATCCTGTTAAATGTGCTATCAGGAGTCCACAGGTTGAATTTAATGCAGTTAGATCAGGGCGGATCACGCCATTAATCATGGCACACATTGTTTTCTCACAAACATTTGGAAGGATTTTTAATCCGTTTTGCTACAGGAAGGATGGAAATGGTAAAAACTTTCCTTTTCTGGTTACAGTTTTCTTTCTTCAATATTAATATTATGTTATATTCATTATATGATATAGAAAGGTTGTCCTTCAAGATGCATTTACTCTGTGTAAAAAAAAGAGGTATCATTACAAAATATTAATCATTTCAGAAAATCAATGGATGTACAAGTTTCTGGAAACATGATTTCACAATGATAAGCTAATTATTAATTATGCTTGTCCTTATTATTAAAGAGTATTTATTATAAATTAAGCCTAATTGAAATGACTTGCTGCTGTTTTTAAAGCTCTGCATGATGCTTAAAGTAAGTAAAGTTTGTATGGGAAGCATTTGAAACAGCTGCTGGAGGTGATCTTGTTTTATTATGTGTTGTGTTTTAATACCCACATCCAGTGTCCAGCCTTAAATGTTTAGCTGTGCATTTTATTTTATTACTTATTTGTGGTGGAATAAGGAGATCCCAGGTCTGAGCAGCTTAGCAACATGGTAAATGTGCACATGGTGAATGTTCCCCATTTGGTTTCTCCTCTTCTGATGAGAAGTGGAGCAGAAGGTTCAGTACGACAGGAAGAGGAGAGACTCTGGGATAGTGGAGCACAGCATCACTTATAAATAGCCTGCTCTGTTTTTATGATTTTGCGTACATTTTCTGTGCCTTCAACAACCCCCTCCTCTTCATCTGCAGTTTTAGGTTCATCTTAATGACTTTCAGATCCCCTTTCATCTTATATATTGACTCAAAATTTCTGTCTGTATGGATGTCTTTCCATCTTATTACTATAAAGTATTGCTTTATCTTCACTCATGTTATAAATGAGAATCTCTTCCCTGCTTGTTTTCCATTGTAAGTGTAATTGGCACTGATTGAAGGGGAACAAGAAAGACAATCAGCCGGAGCCCAAATGAAATAACTTGAAGCCTTTTGGTTTATTGAACAAAATGTTCTGAGTCTTTAATTCATACTCAGTTATCCTCATAAAGACTTCTTTATTAACACATTTATTCCTACGGTCGGTTTAAAAGCACATATACTTTATGGCTGTCTAACAAGATGCTTGTTGCTTGTTTCAAATCCTTCACGTCTCAATTATTTTATTGTGCAGTCCTCTGTGGAGCTGTGATGCTATAAACTAAAATAATAAAACATTATTCTCTTATTTTTACTAGGGCATATCTAATCTGACTGTGTATTCCTGTGACTCTCCAGGTGTTTAGACAGAACAGATCTCTTCTTCTTGTCAAAACTTTAAACTCCAACTATTATGTAAGGTACAGGTGTCAAACTCAAGGCCCGGGGGTGAAATCTGGCCCACCGTAGCTTTTTATGTGGCCCTCTAGACTCCAAATTACATCAATAAGTCCTTCCAGTTTTTCACAAATTTGCAAAATTCACACAAAATCGAAAAGAGACTCAATGTTTTTTTTCTGATCTAACTGCAGATTTTCTCAAAATGGTCAAAAACATTGAGTTTAAGTGACTGCTGCCTTAGCCTTACTTGATTATATAGTATGTAATTCATACAATGAGTAATAAAAAGTTACATCTAACATTATACATTAGTGTGAATATCAAAAAAAAATTCCTTACAAACATTTCTAGACTGGCGCCACAAAATCTGTAAAACAATCACAAAATCCTGAATATTTATATTTATTGATATTTTAAAAGCTGGTTCCCTCCATATATTCTGGCACAACCGGCCCTTTAAGAACATTCAGATTTTTGACATGGCCCACATTAAAAATTTGTTTGACACCCCTGATGAATAAACAGCATTTTATTTACAGGGAACCAATGAAGATGGAAACTGTTGACACCAAGTCTACAGCCTCTATGGATAGAAACATGTGCAGTGTTGCAAAAAGAGTGTGTGCATGTTTGTCACATTCCAGTGTTTCAGAACATCAAACCAATTTAAACATTATTCAAAAACAACACAAGTAAACTCAGCAGTCTGCCTGCACAGAGGTCTGATCTGCAAAGTGTTGATGAACTTGTAGAGCGATAATAAATACAAGTCTTCATTTACTTTTTCGCATGCAAATGCTTACATGCATATTTCTTTCACAAAGCCATACGAGACACAATTGAGGGACAGTAAGAGGTCTGGATGAGGAAGAACGTCTGCTGGTGTCCACAGGGTTAGACTTTAGAGCAGTAATTGATCCTCTGATAAAAGCTTCCTGTCTAATGGCTGGTAGGCAGCAAAAAATGGAGCAGGAGAAGGGCAGAAGAGCACTTAGACATCATACTCATCTGCAGACAATAAGTATGTTTATGCTCAACAACACGCACACTCACACACAGGAGGATGGAGAAATTTCTGGTGGAGATGGAAAACGCATTACAGAGGACCTGGCACAAAGGTTCATCGTTTGGAGAAGCTGATAGATAGCATGTTACTCCACAGATGGGATCATGTGAAAGTGTTGAGGCACAGATCTACACAGCGTCACATTTACGCTCACGTGTTTTGAAAATCAGTGTGATTGATCGCTCTGGACTTGCCTCTTGTTGGAAGGCGGTAACAAGATGTCTGAAAGGTTTTAGTCGGAGCCATGCCTTCGAACGTAACCCAACTGTGTTGTGCACGCAGGGAGGAGAGCACTGCTACTACCAGGGGAGGGTCAGAGACGCGCCTCGCTCCTTCGCGGCGCTCTCCACCTGCCACGGACTGCAGTGAGTATAAATGCAGTGGACGTAACTTTTTCCCTGCTAATGTTGCTCCCTCTGTGTGTTCAGGTTCAGGTCTTCCTGCCTCATCGGGTCAATGTAATTAGTTTTCTCCACCCGTTCCTGCCTGTCTGCAGTTTGTGTTACAAGGGTTATCATTCACACAGACGACTACTTCTTCCTCTCTTCTTTTCCCTCCACTGCTCTTCCTCTGCTCTTTCTTCTTCCTAATGTTGGTATTTTTAGCATTCCTGCTTGAAAGCAGTGCTCTGTTCAAGAGAAGAGTGAAAAGCGAGGCCTTTTGGGAGGAGTACATGTTCTACTCTAAGTCAGAGTCTTCTGCTTGTACATGTGAGGAGCACAAACTGTTTCTTTGTTAAAATATTGGCACCATTTGAACCTTTCAACACTTCGTCAGGTTATAGCCACAAAACCTATTAGCATTGTGTGTAAATGACCAACAAAAAGTAGCATCAAATTGTGAAGAGGAAGGTTTTGTAAATTTTGTGAGAAATGAAAATCAAAAAAGCTTGACATGCAATTGTAATGATGCCCCTTACTCTGATACACCCAAATAAAATCAAATTCCATCACCTCCATCTAGAGCTAATTGTACTAATCAGTAGAGTGTGATTTAACCTCTGTATAAATCCAGCTGGAGGTTGCTGGAGACCATTATTTTACAAAGCTTTAGAGAAGTTTAAAACAAAGTTAGATTAGAAAAACGTATCTCAAGCTTAGAACCACTTACATAAAACTGTACAGTTCATCTTGACATCAAAAAAAGCTGTCAAAGCCTGGACATTCTCCTAAACCGAAAGAACAAACAAAGAGAGCGCTGATAGAGGAAGAAATGAAGAGGTTCACAGTAAGTCCGAAGGATTTGCACAAATCCACAGCTCAGTTGGGAAAACGCAGAAAAACAACTAATATTTGTGAACTCCTCTGATCTGGCCTCAGTAGAAGAGACACGAAAAGAAAACCACTGCAGGGAAAGAAAGCCATGTGCAGAAAATGTGGAAAAATTGGTTCTGATCAAATCAGATCGTTTTGAAAACCTACACTGCACATCACTCTGAACACATCATCCCCATGGGAAAACACTGTGGTGGCAGCATCATGGTGCAGGACGGTTTTCTTGTGCGAGGACAAGAAAGCTGGACAGAACTGATGGAAAGATGGATCGAAATACAGAGCAGTTTTATGTTCACCTTCCAGCAGGACAATGGACCTAAACCAGGGGTCACCAACTCCAGCCCTCGAGGGCTACCATCTTGCAACCTTTAGAATTCACCTCTGCTCTAAAATGTCTGAATTCCCTCACCAGCATTCATTCCTCTCTGCAATAGGCTGGAAACGAGCAGTTTATTTGATCCAGGTGTGTTTGAGCAGAGACACATCTAAAATTTGCAGGATGGTGGCCCTCGAGGACTGGAGTTGGTGACCCCTGACCTAAACATATCAAATGTTTTACCTCAAAGCATATTCATGTGCTAGAAGGATCCAGCCTTCAGTATTTAGTTGTTCAATACTTATTTGAGGTGTTCAAACTTTAATTGGTGGGATCACAGACAGTTTCCATCCAATCAGACTGAGCTTGAGCTGTTTTCCTAAGAATATGGGGCAAAAATGTCTGTGTCTAAATGTCCAAAGCAGGTGCAGACAAACCCCAAAGACTTGCAGCAGCAGTACATGTTTTCTACAGAACCTCTGATTTTTATTTGTAAATAAAAATGCTATCTTTATTTTTATTCCAGTTATAAATCAGATGCCTCTTTGTGTTGCTCCATCCCAATAAAATTTACTGAAATTTGTGGTTGAAAAAAAGTGTGGAAACATTAAATGTGAATGAATGGTTTTTGCAAGGCGTGCGGTGTTATTCTGAATAACAGTGATTAGTTCTTTGTAAATCTTGCTTTAGTTCCAAATGAAAGGCTTGAGATGAAGAAAATAACATTTTAATGAATTCTTTGATAGCCCAACAGTGAGTATTTAACACTCTCATTTTCACATTGTCAAGAGTTCACACTAATTATCGCCTTCAGTCGTCTCCTGAAACATTACGATTCCCATTACACATCTATCAAAGCTTGTTTCTACTCATCGTGTCCCTCTTCGTCACAAAGTCAGGCTAAATAAGCCAAAACATTCAGAGCAAACATGTCATTTCGGCTAATTATTACGAATGTCTGAAGTATTTTTCCTACCTGCTGATTAGACTGAGCAGAGCTCAGGCCTGGAGTCACGTTTGCATATTTCATGGGACTGTGGCACAGCAAATTATGTAATGGTGCGTGTGCTATAATGAAAACACAGGCTATGAATTAAACAAATTTAAAGCATTCCACAAACCGCCCACATTTAGGACATGCGAGGCAATGACATAAAAATCATTTGCTGGTTTTATGGAAATTAAAACAGATATATTTTGGGCGTGCACAGTGCTGTCAGAGGTGTTTCCTCCATGGTGAGTATCATTTTATACATCCTGTTCTCTCCTCCCAATGTTTTCTCCTTTTTCTCTACCTCTTCATTTCTCTCGCTTTCTCACACACACACACACACACACAAAAACCTTTACCTGGGTTTTGATAGGCTTCACCCAACATGACGACATTAGTAGAACATCTTGACTAAAAGGATGTCTAAAACAATAGGCTTTAATATTATCTCAGATATGTTTATTTTTAATTGACAACAGCTGTTTTCATTTTAACGCAACATGTCTTCACTGTCTTCACTTTGAACCTCAGTTTTCATTGTCTTCATTCTATTCACTCATTTAGTTTTAAGTTTTACACTAAATATTTAACTGGCTGGCTTAAGATTTATTTTACATTTGGTAGCATGAAGTTAGAGATTTAACCTCATGGCCCCACTAAATAAATCTGTCCGTATGAGTGTGTAGTTTATCGTAAGTGCATTGTTGGCCCCGGACAGAGAGTGTGTTTGTGCTGAAGGTGAGCCGGAGGTCAGAGAGGGTGAAACAGTCTGAGACTAAGGAGATAGATTGTGTGTCCCTGCAGCGTTTTGACCTCCTGACTTCACAGTTTGACCTGACCAATTTGCTAAAAGCTCCAGATAAAGCTAATTAAGGGCTGCTGTCTGATGGTGAGCACATTTACTCATAAGGACGCGACACGCAGAGGTCCTTCACCTGTCAGCTTAAAGTCAAACTGATTAATCACTTTTCTGTATGGTTTTTGGTGTGTGATGACGAGGCTCATGTGCGTCTGTATGTTGCTGCTTTGTTCGGTTTTCTACATCAAACTCCATTGACAGTTTCTACAGTTTCACTGTGTCTGGTTTATCTCATCTAATGTGTAAAAGACACTTTGGTTTTATTGCATTTTCTGAACAGCAACATCTTCTCATTTTTAGTTAAATAGTGTTGCAGTGTTAAGAATAATTTCAGCACCGCCTCAGTACTTATTTTGAGCTGTTTTTGAATTTTGGCCCATTCCTCTTTGCACAATTGATTTAATACCCTATGCATCAGATCTATCAGATTTGATTGATAAAAGTCTGGTTTGTCTGGACTTTAACTAGGCCACCATAGTTACAGGTGGGATCAGTTCTGATGAGTCGCCCAGGTCGTACATTAGCAAAGCAGACCGTTTATGCTTATTTTCCTGCAACAATATGTTGAGTTCCTTTTATGTAACTGGGATGTTTTATGTGGAAAAACACAAGGTTGATGTTTGTGTTTGTTTGTCCCAGCACTTGTTTTCTTCTTAGAACTCCACTGTAAATGCTACATTTTTTTCTTGTTGGATAATGAACTCCGACCTTTACTGATAAATGTTTGTTCTGGACTCTGTTTTGATGAGTATTTAATCTGCTCTTGGAGTAATTTCTCAATTTTTGGATAATTGGAACACTTTCCACACAAATACATGAATTATTTTATCTGTTCTTGAATTTCTTTCCCTTCTGTCAATTGTTTTTAAATATCTTCTAGTCTTCCTTATGTTTTCAAACAGGTTCTGATATTTTTTTTCTAGAGTTTTGCCAATAGCCAGCCAACTCGTGTAGCTGGTGAAATTGATTCTACTTTCTAAACATTGTGGTTATTAATCACAGTTATGATTTAACAAAGGAAGGGGTTATATTCTCACGTAGAAGCAAGTTTGTTTGGATGGCCTTTTTCTTCCAAAAAACACCTGACCATTTAAAAATTGCATTTTCTCATGTTATCTCACAGTGAAATTAGTTTACTTTAAATATTTGAGTGTGAGAACCCCCCCCCCCCCCCCCCCCCACACACACACACACACACACAAATAGAATAAATCTGTAACATAGCATTTACCTTTTCTCACCACCTGGTTTATGAACAAAGAAATATCTGAAAAAAGGCAACATTTGTTTTAAACTGTCATTATGAGGGAAATTTCACAGGTTTAATTCTTCAAAGTGACCCAGCAGCACATTAAAGCTCTTGAGCAAGCACTGAAATGACTAATCCATCACATTGGCATTAATAATGATGAAAAAACCCAGAAACTCGATATTGCTGCCCTCTCCTCTCCTCACCCACCTCCTTCTCTTTTTCAGTGGGATGTTTTTCGATGGCAATCACACCTACATGATTGAACCTGGAGGACAGGCCGACAACAGCGTAAGTGCTCTTTAAACCCACATATGTACTGTGGAGACGGCTCGGTTCACTCAAGACTGTTCATTTGTTTTCCTCACATTTCTTTACGTCCAGCTGGGACATTAACTGTGGTACATAAACAGGTTCGGAGCAGATTTACAAGAACTCTTAAGAATCTACACACAACTGTAACAATCCTGGGTTTTTATGACATAAATCAATTAGACCATAGTAATCATCTCAAAGGTTTTTAAGCATGTAATTGGACTATATCTTGTAAAATTCAACAGAAAAACAAATCCGATAGAGAAAACCTCAGTAACTTTTTTAAAACTAATATTTAGATGAATCATCTTTTGATTCAATTTCAGCTTTCAGTTTCCCATAGTTCTAAGAGGTCACAATGTTCCATGGATTTAGGTGCATGTAAATAAAAGCTTTTGTAAGCTTTTAGAGCTTTTCTCACTTCTTTTAAGCACATTGATGTCAAGTACCCATTCAGTCTAATCTGGTTGCACAGTTGTGCTAGTTTGACATTAAACAAAATGCCTTGTTATCAGTTAGTAACCACAGTAAATGCAAACCCTGCTAGTTCTGGGATGTACCATTAGCTGCGTCTGTTCCAGAAATAGAAAAACAGCCAGCACATTTAAACAAAACCTCAGTGGGACCGAAACACAGAGTCAGCATGAGTCCAGCTGACCATATGGTAAATCCTTCTGGCCTTCCACCATCAAGGCAGAAAAAGTTACACAAAACATCATTAAAAAAGGCCTCAGAAAAGCCCTTCAGCTCAATTTTCTGTCAGTAAACACACTACTAGTCCCGTCGCTCGGTCACATCCGTAGGACACCAAGTGACCGGTGGGTAAATAAAACCACAAAGTCTTCCCACTTGAGACGTCCAAGTGGATGGCAGCACATTATAACATTTAATAATATGCAAACTTATAGTCCAGCAGCTGAGAACATGAGGCTCTTATGCTGAAACAACGTGGGAAATACGTATATTTTGATGCTGGTCTGCAACATTAATTAAATGCATTTGTCTAAGATAGAATTTTATTGACGTAAATACAACATGACTTTAATACAACAGTAGTTTTAGAATAATTGTGGTTTGTTTTGTTTTTGTTTGACATAATCCTAATGTCTTTTGAAAAAAAAAATAGAAACCTTTTCATAGCAAACATCAGCTTAATTTCACACACACTGAAAAACACATTTTGAGTTTGTCTTTTAGTATAGTTAACATTTCAGTTTTTGAACTTGGTATGTAGTTTTCTTCGCTAAGGTTTTGAAATGATTCTGAGTCTCTTATTGTTCTTTGTGAGATTCAAGCTAAATTACTCCTCTTTGATCCGTAAATGTTTTGTTTTACATATTTATATCAGTTCACTGATGTATCACTGTGACAAAATAAGAGAAAAAAAACATTATTGCGCATTTTGCGTGCATTATTGTCTCCTTTGTTATTCTGTTGATCTGAGGAAGAGATGGAAACAGAAAGCAGGCACTGAAGACGAGAAGGTGATGATTGGAAAGGAGTGTGCCGACGGGGGGCTGGTGGTGGTGTTTTGGGTAGGGGGGTTGCATTGGGTGCCAAATGATATACAGTTTATATGAGCACAAGCTGGGAATAATAGTGATGCTGACAGGATGAGAAACAAAAATGGAGATAAGGGCTTCCCTGTGACCTGGGGCCAAGTTCATGTAGCTCAGCTCCCGTTCATTCACACATTCACAAGCGGTGTGAATGAAAAGCATGTTAGATCTCACTGGTTTGGTATTCATGAGCCGCCGGGCTGTGTTTGAGGTGCTGTCTCCCGTGGCAACCGAGACCCCACCCCCTCGTCTCCTTACGCCAGCATATGAAAGCCATCTGTGCCGACCCCTAATCTCCACCGTTTACACCCTCCCTGCTGAGGCTGTGCGCTGCGTTTATCTTTTTGAACTGGGATTATTGGCTCTGACTGACGAGCTGAGGAACAAAGAATAAGACACAGTAAACTATGGTTATTTTATTCAGATGTTCCTGCTCTGATAAAGATGTGCAGGGAGGTTTATATGCTACAAAAAAAACAACATTTATTTGTAATCAAAGTGAATATAATGAACCTTGAATCCTAAAATAAAGTAGCAGCAGAGAAGGAAGTGAGTTTTGGCTTCTCAGTGTTCATTTAGATGTTTAGAAAGATGTACAACTGGATTCCTAAATGTTTTATGTTTGTTTTTTCAGCAATACCTAAAATATGTGGGAGATTGAATGGATGAGTGGGTGACTGTGGAAGAAGGGGGGGATGGGCTACGTGTCAGGATGAATTCATGTGTGCCAGGACAAAAGCTTTTCCAATTTTGCTGATTTTTTATGCTGTGCTTCATTTATTGTGACTTATGTTAAACATATAGATATAGATTGAATAGCATTCAGTCAGTCAAGGCATCAGGGAGGAATTAGAAAACAATCTTTAAGGTTTCAAGGTTTCTAAATTTCAGCTCAATCACTAGAAGGTAACAAGAGGAAAGTCTGATGAAAACAAAAGCTTTTACTTGGATGTGGAAATATTAAATGAAGCCATTTTTTAAATGGTTCTTAACCGGTTATGAATTTTACATTCAATGTCATTCAAATTATTTTTTTCAACAACGTGAGCAGTCGTTAAATGCTGATAGTAGAAGCAGAGGAGACGATGCGTAAGAGTGGGATGTCAATTTAACATGCGGTTTTAAAATGACGACAAATTGATTGTAAAGTTGTTTTGCTGTGGCTCCATTCTTCCTTCAGTGACAACTTCTTCACCGAATGAGGTCATTAGTCTGACCTTTCACTTTACTTCTAACCCAAGATGGAGGATATTAAAACACATCCACAAGTGTGATTTGTAATTTATTTAAAACAAAACTTTGAGAGTGTAGAAAAACATAACAGCATTATATGGACCTGAATGTTACAGAATATAATTAAAACGATTAAAACTGTTGCTCAGTGTTAATTTATGAGAAGCATCAAAAAGGCAACAAGGTTAAATTTGGTTTCTGCATTTGCTCCATTCATTACAGATTTTATATTTGTTTATGACACAAATGTTTAGATCCACAGTTTATATAACTTCTGCATTTGTAAAGGCAGATTTGGCACATATGAATAATCACTTTGAGCCACAATTTCAACACAAAAGGCAGCACATTACAAAAGCATAACTCTAAGCTAAGACAAGTAAACAAAAGCAAAGTGGCACAGTATTCATAGTATTAGTGCATAAAAACAGCTGCTTCTCTGTGACAGTGGGATTATTCTTAATCAGTCACTTTACAGAAAACAATGTAAAGTTGATGCTAGTCAGTGTTAATGTTCAGTAGTGTTAGCAGAGACCTCCACAACAGAGACCTAATTTTAAAGGGAATGTAAGTGAGAAAATATATAACATAAAAATTCAGTGAAAAGGAACCAGTCAACTTGGGCTACTGGTTCCCATTGAGTTAATGGTCCAACTCAGCTGGAAAACCAGAGGAACAACAGGCTTTTCTTATTTAATGGGAAATGATTACATTTCTTCCTTTTTTGTAATACTAAGCTGAATGCAGTGTTTTAGGAATGTTCACTTTTTAAAAAAATACATAATCCTTCATGGAGTAGCGTTGTTTGGGTCGACTCAGGCCTGACCTACCTGGATAGAGTTTTAAAACTATCTAGAGGCTAAAAATAGCTCTCACATTATTAGCTCTGTTCTATCAGGGTCTATAAGTTTTATCAGCACTCTACTTAATGGTGCCTGACGGGCAGAGGCCTTCAGTGCGTTCTGTCTCTCACTCTGGATGGGTCAGAACAGGAATGTCGATTTCTATGGCCGACATACGTGAGCGGGTGGAGTAACGGTGGCCGGCGTAGCTGGAGGCGTAACTCTGGGACGGCGCGTAACTCTGGGACGGCGCGTAACTCTGGGACGGCGCGTAACTCTGGGACGGCGCGTAGCTATAGGCCTGGGAGCCTCCCACCTCTGATCCATACCCATCTGCAGGAGAAACCTGGGACATGTACACCTGAGCAGGAGCGGGCGCCATCACATTTTGTATGTAGCCCTGCGGCGGCACAAACGGCTGCGTGTCGATGACTGTGGGGGGAAGCGCCTGCGGTGGGAATGGCTGCGGCCCATAAACCGGGGAAGGAGGGAATCCGTTGGCAGTGAGAGGCTGGGTGGACGGAGAGGAAGTCATGGGCTCCAGGGGCAGCCAGAAGGGCGAAGGCAGCTTCTTACACATGCAATACCACATGAACGTAAGTAGCGCAGCTAGCATTAGTCCTCCAGAGCAGCCTATGGCTATATAGACAGCGAACCCGTCGGAGAAGATGTTAGCATATTTACTGTTCATCTGTTTAGTGCGGAACAGGAACCAAACTGACGGCGCGATGGCGATCGCCCCCCCGAGAAACAGGAAGGTCCCAGCCACCAGATGGCAGCCGGCACTGTTGACGAGGAATCTGGTGGTCTTAATGTCCGGCTCAGGCTTGTCTGAGCAACAGCAGGTTTTACACATCCCAGACATGGACAGAAGCAAGGCTAGAGAGGCCAGCGCGAAACCTGTAGGAAGGCAGAACTGCAGGAGCCGCAGATCCAGCTGGTCAACTTTGGAGTACCACTAGAAGAAAAGGATAACACAATGGTTTCTTCTTTCAGGATTACAAAACAAGACATGTTTTTAATGTACAAAAGCATATTTTTAATGTAGGTCATATAAGGCGTAGTCCATACGGAGCCGGATAGCTAGGACACCAAATAGATTTTCATGAGATTAGGTCTTTCAACCTTGTCAACTCCGTTTAGTATCACTAAAAATTATTAACAAAAACTCAAACCAAAGTGGAGATCTAAGAACTCTTCTTATTTGTGTTTGTATGTGAACACTGGAAACTAGAGATTAAGAAGTTCGCACATTACAGTCTGTGCCAAATAATGCATCAATATATCCACTTACATGATTTGACACATTTCGCAATCAACGTTGTCTTGTGTTTTATTAACTTTATTTTCTGACATGGTATTTAAAAGTAGTCAAACCTACATATCAAATGAACCTGTAGGTGCCAGATTTCATTCTTGACAGAAAGTCAGTTGGTCTGAAGGATCGTGATTGGCTGACAGGTTTCAGCTTTTCCCTACGCCGCCCTCTGTGGGTTTGGCAGTGTAAGGAAAACACTCACTAGTGTAATTCAGCAGGTTTGTGTGGAAGAACATTTTTCTTAAAACCTGTGTCTACAATAGTATTTTTTTAAATGATGTGAAGAAGGTATTCATTTTATAAAGACATAATTACGTATGCACAGGGCATCATATTTACGACATTGTTTTTTTTTTATTGGCATTGTTTAGTTGTCAGACATTTTAGGACTTAATAGCACAGAAATCAGAAAAGAATCTAAAAATATCTAGAGTAATACCTCTGAGTCATAGTAGTAACATCCAGAATATCCATCCTGTCTCACACATTTAGCCCACAGCCCGTCATACACCGTCACATTCTTGGCGTTGCGATTAAAGGTGACGAGTCTGGTGATGCGCCACTGTGGGATCAACGCCGCCACGGCAATCCCACCCACACACACAAAGGCGATGATGAAGGCGAAGGCATTGGTAGCATGGATGTCCCGGCACGACATGGCTGGTCTTTAGAGGCCTCTGGTACCAGAAAAGCAAAAGAAGTCAGGGATAGGACAAGTTACTCCAACGTGAAGCAGAACAACTCCAACAATCGCTTTAAAAAAATCCTGGAAAACAACAACGTTGTAAAGGTTCATCTGATTGACCCTGTTACTGCTGAAGTAACTGTGCCACTAGCTGACCTAGCTGTGGACCAGCCCCTATAACGCATCTATTCACCAGCATGTAGTTGACCCAATATCTACTGTCCCTGAGTGACAATGCTCTCATTTCATTAGCCAACAAAGTGGGAATGACTCTGAGTCTGAGGCAGCAGGAGCAATACCCAGCAGGGCATCACATAGACTCCACAGTTACACAGAAACATGAATCTTATCTCTGCTACATGACGGTGACAGAACCCTGCTTTTATATTCAGGACAGATTATGAAAGTTAAACAAATGTAAACCAAGAGATTATTCTGGGTTAAGATGGTGGTGATTATTACAGGACAGATGTCATTCAGCTGAAACAGTTTTACTTATTAAATCCTAGTAACTATATTTAAAGCATGTGATGAGCTAGCTTCTTGTCACCGAACCAAAAAAGTGCAGCATCAGCCTAGTTTCTAGCTTTTAATAATACATTCCGACTCAAAACTAAAGAGGAGAGAGATTTGACAGACTCTCTGCTCTGGAGACCTTTCATTATGTGAAATTATCTGTCTCCCAATATGTCTGTCTGGATTTATATATATCTTTGCTTATCTCAATATTATTAAAAGGAATCATATTTTAACCTCAAGCACTTAAGAGTAAATGTGTTTACTGTTAGAATCCGTTGAATAAAAAATATTGAATGAATTGAGTGCCAAAACATAGATATTTAACTCGCTTTGATGCGACAATTTCATTGCTACTTTAGAGAAAATAAACAGCATTAATAAATAATCTCCTTTAAGCACACCTTCGATGTGAGTTACAACTGCTTTATAAATATTTGTATTTTCATTATTTCATGTTGGTTTCTTTATTATTTGTTTATATTTGTTTTTTATGCTATTGCTGTTTTATCTCCTCATATCTGTATCTCCTTTTCAATCATATCCTGTGAAGCACTTTGTACTTTTCAATACAATGATATATAATGTTTTTGTGACCTTTCTATATGCTTATTGTAAATATTATTACAGCTCTATAATGGTCCCGCTTTCATGTAGAAAAAATAAACTATAGTCAGCTGTATCATTTTACCCAATGAGTATTTTAAGTTGAACCTAAACTCCTCAGGTCCTCTGCAGATATTTTAAAGCAAAAGCTGAATCTCTTGGTTAAGAGTCATGTTTTGATTTTTTGTCTTTCTATCTATTTGCCTGCCACTTTGCAGCTTATAGTCTGTAAACTTCCCCTCTGAAGGACAAATGAAAGATTATAACATTTTATTGATTTTGGCCCTCACTTTGGGAACATCCTCTCTGAAGACCTTGTTTTACAATTATTTTCACACTGTTGATCTTTTTTTTTTTTACCATGGTTTTCCTATAATTATCATTTTACCTACTAAGTTACACATTTAGTTTATTGTATGCTTGTTTAGATAACTTCTGTGAAGCCTTTTGTATTACATTTGATTGTACAGAAAGTATGTCTGATTGATGTTGCATGTTTTTTGACAAAATGTCATTATAATCAGGCTTAGAGCAACCATTTCCCCCACTCCTTATTGTTACCAGACAGACTGACAGTCTTACAAACAAAACCTTAAACAAATAGCAGTTTGCTAAAGTCATGTTGACGAGAAAAAAAATCATAATTCTGTCACAATCACCACTAAGACACCAATGAAACCGACCCAGATAATGGGGGTCTTGCTTTTTCCTACTATAACCTATTTTAACAGCTTCAGAAATACACCCGGCTAACCAAACTGAGAGAATAACTTAAAATAACAATTATGTTTGTTGAAAACATCGGTCATTGGACGCTAATTAGCCAGCTAGACAACGGCTAAAAAAGTTAGCATTACAATAGCCTGTTGCATCACCATTATTTAAAATAAAACGCAAACCTATTACGTCAATGTAAGTTTAAATACCTCGTATTTCCCGAAATATGTCGTGTTTTACCGTGAACGTGGTGACATTTCTGTTCAGTCTCGTCTTACATACTTGAACACAAACTGAACTAACGCTGCTACAGGACAAACGGAGCGTAAACAGGAAGTAGCGTGTTGACGTCTTCGGGTGTTTCCGCCCTCAGCGCTGACTCACAGGAGCCTGCTTAACCCTTCCTTGGATGTCTTATGTGCTCTGTCAAGTTTTTAATAAACTAAAATAGGAAATTAATGGTGAAGTTCATGTTTATTCGCCTTTATTAATTCAGTGGGTGTGACAAAGATATATTTGGTGAATTTATTTTCTCTTGTTTTTCAGGGCGATCTTCAAGTTCACCTGATATACAAATCAGCTGGACAGGAGGAGCTGAGTGATCTCTTTGGTGGTAAGTGGGTGTCTGAATAGATGGAGAGCTTATTGGTAAATGTGCAGTTTTCCAATAACTGATGCGCAGTGTTGTGCTGAATAATCTGATAATGATGAATGTACAGCCAGCCCAGCCAAACAAAAACACCAGGGCCCAATAATTTACTGAACGCTTTTAGCTCTGATTACATTGTTTATCTGTATCTTTTTACATTTACTTTTCTCAGATATTTTGTTTTAAGTATGTGACAAGTTATTTTTGTCATAAATTACTTGTGAAAGCAATTTGTTTTACTTTCATAATTGCTTCTTTGTTTATATGACTTTTTGTATGCTGGCATGAAGACTTTAAAACTGAAATCTGACTAAACAAATAAACAAATATGCAATGTGCTAAATCATGCTCACTAAGATCCTAAATTTACATTAATACAATGTATACATTGAAGCTAAACTCAGCATTGGACTGTTTCTGATTAGTGTTTTTCATTTCCAGAGGATTTACCAGAGCCACCTTTCCCCAGTCCGCCTTTTCCTGAGTCAAAAGTCGTGCACTGGAGAAAAAAGAGACAGGTTTGTTTTTTGGTTTTGGGGTGTTTTTTTCTAACAAGTCAATGATTTTGTGGCCCTCTCCCCCAAAACATTTGTTTCCGTACTATTTCTTCCCTTTGTCTCTGTTTCCTGAAATATTTATCTCATGAGTAGACTCCTTCCAGCCTTGTCTTTTGAACAAATATTCAGATGTCTGCAGCTGTTCAGGCCTCTGCCCTTCTAGCCCCTCATGTTTTGTAAATCTGAAAACTGGTAGATCTTGTTTGACTGTTGAAAGTTCAACTTATCGATTTGCTGTTCCTTTTTTTGTGGTGCAGGAAACATGTGTGTATTACTGGGTTTATTGTACTATCCTTAGTTTCTCATTAAAATTCACTGGTTCAACGGAAGAGAACTGCAAAGCAAAGGTCCGTCTGGTAGAAATGATAAATCTGTTCTCTCCTTCCAGGCTCCGCGTTTGTCACGCAGAGTAGAAGATGAGACCAAATACATAGAGCTTATGGTTATCAATGATCATGTCATGGTAAGCTGCAGCTGTTTTATAGTTTATGCCATTTAATTATGGATGTATAAATGTTTAAATGATAAGAACCAAAATTGTTTATATAATTTACAATTAGCCTTGCTACATGTATATAATTTACAGATGTTTGACTTTTTACTGTATATTTCAGTCATCTGGATTGATTCAAGAGTTTGTAAGAGTTTACAAACAAAGAAGGTTTTACTTTTTAAATGCCTAATTTTACTGCACATAGTCATTCATTGTTTTCTGTGAAATAAAGGAAACGTTCAATGTTTTTGGATATGCACACTCAAATTTTACATTTAAGCCAGATTTTGGAACATTAATCCCTCTTTTATGTGTGTCCCCTCGCCGTCCTCCGTCTCTCTTTCTTCTCCTTCAGTATAAGAAGCATCGTCTTTCCGTTGGGCACACGAACAACAACGCTAAGACAGTGGTCAATATAGCTGACATGGTAAGAACCGGATCGATCTTCTTCTTGGAAAGCTCGCCACAATCACTTCCAGCAGAAGCCGAGCAAACGCTGCACTGATTTATCAATTAACCAACCATACTCTGGCCATTTATACTCCCTCCTTTGAAAGGGATTTAAGTAGCCATTAACCCAGGCAGCTAAGAGTTGTCAGATTTCCGCCACTGGGGAGAGCAGCAGCATTCCGACGGTCCTGATGCAAACGCTTTCCTGCAGCTGTGATGCACGTGCTGCGCCACTGAAATCTGACCGGCTGCAGGGTTGCATCTGTAATCCGAGAGGCTGGTGAAGTCTGACAGAGGTCATACTTTTTGTTGTGCCCTCGGAGATGATTGTTTGAACCTCTCTGGGGTGACAAAGGACTCATTGATTTCCACTCTGAATGCTGCACTGTCCAGCTAGAGTCTGGATTTTATAGAATAAACAAATGTACTAAAAATATGTAAAAAGTCTTAAAAAGTCTTGCATCGGCATGATTTCATACTGAAAAAAAATCCAACTTCTAGCTCGATGTTGAGTTGTAATTGTTTTTAGTGATGCTGCTGTTAATAATTTGAACAACCCCCATTGACAATACAGCACTTAGACTTTTATAACATTTCACAAGGCATTGATTTAATGCCTACTAAGGCTTTTCTGTGGTAATTTGATACTGGATCATTATCTTACTAAAAGACCCAGTAATGTCACATGTTTGTTCCTGGTGTTTGAAAGGATTCATGGTTTCATGCACTTCAACAAGCTGTTGGTTCTGATCTAACATGTAGCAGAAGACGTGACGACGCAAAGCTGAAGTAAGCAAACAGCTGAGGATACTCCCTCCCAATTGGATCCACAGAATGTGTTTTATCCAGTACATCGACATCTAGGACTGTTGCTGTTGCTCATACTATCAAGACTCAGAAATGTTCTGCTCCCACAGAGCAGTGAGCCATTATCTTACCACAGAGCTAATTCATTTCTGATGAAACACGCAATGCTGACTCTTACATTGACTTACATTAGTGACCTACTTTCTATTGTAATTGTGTCAACCACAACATTCGGAAGAAATCAAGACCCACATCATCACAGATCCTCTACTGTACTTAATAAGGAGCTTGAGGTGCTTTCCAATATATTCGTCCTTTTCTTCATGTCAGATCCACTAGAGTTTGTTGGCTCCAGTAAAATTACCAGCAAGTTTTAACAAAATACACACAGGGATGTTTCCCGTCCAGCTCCTGATCCAGCCTAAAAGTAATTGGTGTTTTGTGTTACAGCATATCTATACCCCAGCAAATCAGAAAGTCATGGATTACCAACCAGTAAAATATAATGTATTTATATGTTGCTGCTTAAAATGTAAATAACTTATGTTTGTTTGTAAATATAACTTACTAATTCTAAATAACTGTAACTTATTTATATTTTAAATAGGTTATATTATTTAAAGTAACAAAACTAATTACGTTTAAAGTTATCAAATAACTTTAAATAATAACTATTTAATTTTAAACTAAATTAAAATGTAATTTAAATTAATTTAAATAAATTACAATTTTAATTTAAATCAATTCAAATAAATCTTTAATTTAATTTCAAATTAAATTAAAAAGTCTTAGTTTAAGTTAAATCATTTTTTGTGGTACCAGCAAATGTCCCTTCAATGATGTTATTTTTTTTTATTTATTTAGATGATGCTATGGCATATTTACTGTTTAAAGCATCGGTATGATTTCATATATATATAAAATAATTATGTTTTCTGTTGTCATAAAACTGCCGATGTCTTTAGATAGTTTTCCTGTTAGTTTTCACATTTGGAGATCAGCAGAGGCTGGGTGTGAATTCCCTGCAGAATATTTTCTATCTTTGCATATTATCTGCTTGTTTTCTAAAATGTGAAATTCTTAAAATAACGTATTGACAGGGCAGGTTGTGTGGAGGGAAAAATAAATTGTATCACTTCTAGCATGTCTCCTTTGAATGTAAACTTTCTGATCTTCTCCAGTGTTTGTGTTAATAAAACAGATGTCTGTGGAGACATAAAAGGCACAAGCATTAATATTTGCCTTCGCCTGTTTTACCGTTGTTGACCGTCTTTGTTGTCTGTCTCCTGTGATGTGCTACTGTCTGGTGGCAGGATCACAGCGCTGCTTTGACTTCTGTCTTAAAGAGCAGCTGGAGACGTTAATGAGTATAAATCATGTCTGTCTGCTGTGATGCTGGTCTGGTTTCATCATTCTCTGTTTCCCTCTGTTTTCTCCACCACACAGCGACTCCACAGATCAAGCTTTGTGACTTCCAGATGTTAATCTGTGACCTCACGTTTACCCCTCTCCCTCCTGCCTCCCCTCAGATTTTCAGGGAACAGCTCAACACCCAAATTGTACTTGTCGCTATGGAAACCTGGTCGGTGGACAACAAGTTCAACATCGATGAAGACCCCATGGTGACGCTGAAGGAGTTCATGAAGTACAGGAAGGACTTCATCAAGGAGAAGTGTGACTCTGTTCACCTCTTTTCGTGAGTCTGCTGATTCAAAAGTGAAATTTAATGATTTTTTTTTGTACACAGATTTATTTTGCTAAACACACTTTTCCTTGCAGAGGGAATCAGTTTCATAGTAACCGGGGGGCGGTCTCCTATACGGGAGGAGTTTGTTCTCTCACCAAAGGAGGGGGAGTCAATGAGGTGAGGCTAATATCACGCAACAAAAAGGACAATTTAGGAAGGAGCAGTCAGTACATTTTCACAATTTTGTCACATGATAGCCAACAACCTCAGCAGGCAAGACAAATGCAAAGCAGTACATAATAGTGAAGTAAATCAGAAAAGAAAGACAAATGATTTTCAAAATGTTTCACAGCGAAAGATCTAAAAAGTGTGGCATGCATTTGTATCCAACACACCGTCAATCCCTGTACCTTTTACTGGAATCACAGCTGCAGGTCTGTTTATGGGTGTGTCCAGCTTTGTACACATTCAGACTGAAATTATTTGATCAATTTCACAGCAAAGGAGGCTAAATACAAATGAAAACCATCCACCATGTTTTTCCCATTTCAGTTTTATGCACTACTTTGTGTTGTCACAATGAAATGCAGTTTAACTGTAATGGAAAAAAGTAAAAGTACATGGATACTTCTGCAATTTTCTATTTTTATTAGAAATTAGATTTTAAAAAATATTTTTGCAATAATATGGCAGGACACCCAGATTTGAAGTTTTGTTGGTAGAAGTGAGTTTGCAAATGGTTGATCAGACTTTATGAATTTCAAATCAGACATGCAGGATATAAAAAAAGTAATTGCAGCAGAATAGAGAAGTCTGACAATGTATGAAAACGTAAAAAAATGCAAAAAATGAGAGTGGAGTGGCTGTAAAAGACATCAAACTCAATTTCCCACTTTTTGTTACTATTACTGATTATGTTTCTTGTTACAAACTCCAGTGAACATTTTGTTGCTTTTCAACTAAATCTAGATCAGTTATTTTAATTACCTCTTTGGTTTCTAATGGGGACTTTATTAGGTTTTAAGCTAAATAAATGTTCTCCTTAACACTGCTACTGTCTCTCTTTGCATTTCTTCCTTTTCCTGCTGTTCCATCTTCTCTCTGTCTGCATCAGTATGGTAAAACAAATGAGATGGCCATCACCCTGGCTCAGTCTTTGGGTCAGAACATCGGCATTTTCTCTGACAAGAAGAGGATCCTCAATGGTATGCAGAGAAACCTTTCCTAGGTTTCGTTTATTTCATAAAACCACAACTCAAAGCCTCGTTTTTATTCTTTCTCAAGGTGAATGTAAGTGTGATGACCAATGGGCAGGCTGCATCATGGATGACATTGGGTAAGTTGGAACAAATGTTTGTTTCTTATTTTTTTCTGACATTTTTTAGATAATTTACAGAGCTGACTTTAGACTCACTTGTCAGTTTATGATAAACCTCTTCTTTGCCGTTTTAATTTAATTTTATTTTATTTATCTGTGGTGTCTGGTGAGGCCTTAATTTCCATATATAGCTTTGGTAAAAATTAAGAGACCACTGCAAAATTATCAGTTTCTCTGGTTTTACTCTCTGTAGGTATATGTTTGAGTAAAACAAACATTGCAGTTTCATTCTATGAACTACTGACAACTTGTCTCTGAAATTCCAAGCAAAAATTTAGTATTTATTAACAGAAAATAAGAAATGGTCAAAATAACAAAAAAGATGCAGTGCTTTCAGTCCTCAAATAATGCAAAGAAAACAAGCTCATATTCATTTAGAAACAACAATACTAATGTTTTAACTCAGGAAGAGTTCAGAAATCAGTATTTGGTGGAATAACCATGAGGTTTTTAACCGCAGTGCAGTGAAGTTTTTTAATTTTTACCAGAGTTTTATATTTACACAAATAACAATTGTATCGTATTATCGCCTGCTGTAGTTCTGTAATTTACCACTAGATGTCAGTCCAGATATGTTCATGCTGTTTGGTTTCACCAGATAAGGTTGTCTAAGTGCATCTATCACCTCCGTGTTAAGATAAGAAAATGGTAAATAATAAGTCACTGTGCATTTTGTGTTCATGCTTAAATCCAGATATTGTCTTAAAGTGTATTTCTGTGCTGTGAAGGCTTGCTTTGCGTATGGATGTGTGTGTCTGTGTTGCATTTTTGTGTTTGTGAGTGTATACCCCTCTTCTTAAATACATTTTGGTTTTCCCTCTATCCTGAAAGGTACAGCAGGTGAGCAGAAGCTTGCTCTATAGTTGCTTGTGCTGTTTTTTTATTATTATCTTTTATTTTTGGGGTGTGGGGAACTGAAAGTTGTCAGTCACCTCAACCTTTCCCATCTCATTCAGCAGCACCACAGTCACCTCAGCTCCAGCTTCTGTTATTATTTACAGCAGTGGCGTCCAAGAAATTTACCAACATTTTCAAGTCGAAAATACTCACAGGAAACTTTTTTTCTTTTTAATTCAATTGAATTTCATTTAAGTTTTATTAGCTAATCATAAAAAGGAAACAAGCATTATTTCAATGAAGCAAACAAAATAGTTTGATATTTGTTCAGGTTTATTTGTGAGTCATTGTAGAGCCAATAAAAGTACCTGACACTTTATTCAGTGGTGCAAAAAGTGGGTATGCAGCATATGCAACGCATTGGGGCGCAGCACCAGAGGGGGTGTCAAAACCCCGTCTGGAGGGGGCGACGCGCCGATGATGTTTTTCCATACACTTCAACGTGCCTTACGCTCCTTCATGAGCGAGTGTATATTTAACCATGCTCCTTCACCCTGACGTACCCGTACCTTCCTCTGGGGGGATTTATCTTTTCGCATCCACCTAAATAATGTGTATTTGCGACCCTGACTTTATTTAAAGGAGGGCATAAAATATCAATAAATTTGTGTTGAATATTTTCTATTTTCTTAAATTACAAAACTGGTATAGTGTATGTCTTTAAAAATACTTCTTGCACTTAGCAAAACTTATTTTTTGTTCACCCAAGACTGGTTTCATCTAAATAACTCGATGTTTGTGATTTTATTTTATATTAAATCAAAATTAAAACAAAATCATGGTAAATAAAAGATTTTGTACTGCACCCAACTTTTTCTAATTTAAGAAGACTTTATTTTGTCTGCATCTTTTTAAAGAGACCTAGATAGCATTTAGAAATTTCCACCCTTAAGAAAAAGAGTCTTTCTGCATCATCCACCTGCCTTGGCTGGCCAAGTTGCGTGCCCGCTGTGCGGCCCGCTACCATATTTTATTTATGGTAGCGGGCCGCACAGAATCCTTCCAAGCAGTAGCGGTTCTGGCATAAATGCCTCTCCTACCTCCACCAATCAGAATACAGGAATTAAACTCAGATTAAGCAACAGAGCACTTGTTCTTGGTGCAACTGATAGACACATACTTTTTTTTCTGCATCAGCTGCTAGTGTGTCCCTCTTCCTAATGCCGCTCTTCCCGTCAAGAACTGCCACTGCTTCCAAGGACCACAGACGGCTCCGCACTCTGGACACCTCTGGTGTAGACAATATGAACAAATACGGCTCAATAATCTGCTGTATTTTTCATACTACTTCCAAAAATTGTCACATTTAGATAATTTGTATTTTTTTTAGTTTTCAGTCAGAGTCACTGGCTGATCTGCGGGGAAAACTTTACATTCATTTTCTCCTAATGAAAGGCTCTCTGCCCTCTCTTCGGACAAGTCGCAGCTTGTCATCACTTGCTTTTGTCCACTGATAACCGATTGATACAGTCTGCAATGTCATTCTCATCATTTGTCAATATTTACCTCATTTCAGTGTAACAATAGTTCACTTTCTTAACATAGCCTCTTTAGATCCTGCTCTAGTTCTCTATCAAAATAAACCAGAGGTTTCATGACAGAGGACAGGTGCTCCTTTTCCACCTGTCACCTGTGAATGGACCAATCTGAATCTCTAAAGCAAGTCAATGGTATTTCAGACATTTGTATTCAATGAACTGCCTGTATTTATCTTGTAGTACCTGCTGCATGCCTGACCTAGTTAACCTGAGTAACAGTTTCATGCTGTTTCCACAGGGCGTAGCTTCGGCGTGCATGAGGGCGCGGATAGTTGGATAAATACTGAGTTTTTTCAATGTCCATCCCTTTGTGACAGACCTGCTAATATTTCCCTCCCCTTGGGGCAATTTGGTTGAAACCTAAACATCAATTGTCTTGATATTTGTTAAGAGTGAGTTAGTACGAATGTCTACATTTTCACTTATTATAAGTTTTCGCTTCCTGTCCATTTTAATAACGGACGAATGCTGCTCTGCAGTGAGAATCTGCTGGAATACTTTGAGTAACAATGTCCACAGATGCTTTCCGTCCAATATAACTGAGTTTGAGTTATTATACAAAAAGCAAAGTGGAAAATCTTAGTATCTAGATGTACAAAGCCGTTAGAGACTTGTCTCAAAGCACTCACAGCTAGAGGCAGGAAAGTATTGACTCGCTGTGGTTTACTCCTGAACACTCAGAAATGGCTTTGTAACTTTTTCAGTTCTGATAGATTCTTTATTTTGTCTAGATCAGGGCATGATGTGTCGCTTTTTCAATCTTTTACCCTATTTCAGGTTGTCAAACAGGTTCTTGTTAAGGTTTTTATTTTTGGTTCTTCAGGCCTGTAATCAGGCTAGGTGGTTAGTAAAAGTCATGATTTAATGTGGAGGATTATTATGTTTTCAAAAAGGATCAGGATTTTTTCTCTCATAAATTGAATCCAAACTGTGTTTGATGATCTGAAAATAGCAGAAAAAGTAGAAATCTTAATGTACAAACACTAAAACATAAGTAAAGTGTGATTAATGCTTCTAGCATCTATTGTGATCAGAGATCAATTGATAATATAACGTATGATTTCTTAATCATCAGCAGAATAAATAAAAATGTATTTTATAGGGACAGACACACATTTACATAGACAAACTGAATGAAACAGCAGTCCCATGTTAGCATCATAGTGCAATATGCAGCTAATTCGCAGCACTTGTAACAGTGTAACAGTGTGTGAAATCATTTTGTACGCTATTTTAGTCTTTAGTATCCTTTACCTCTCACTCACATCCCTGATCTGGGCTCATATTTTCTGAAATCTCCTCTGTTAGTTTACTAAATGAGTTGAGTTTAATGAGACTTTGGAAAGAAACACTAGTGAGGAAACATTGCTTCTAGACTTTCTGAAACCAGATTACCTCGGACACGCATTCAGTTTCAGGGGTTTTGTCTGTCTGTGTTTCTTTAGAGGAAATCTCTCTCTAGCATTAAGACCTGTGGATGCTCTCTTTTAACAAGGTGTGTGTTTTTTATTTAACAGTTTCTATTTACCTAAGAAGTTTACTGATTGCAACGTGGAGGAGTACCACAACTTTCTGAACAGTGGGGGAGGAACCTGCCTCTTTAACAAACCTCGAAAGGTAAATGACGCACACAAACTGTAAATGTCACATTTTAAACAAAGCTCTAACAGTGTGTGAAATCATTTTGTACGCTATTTTAGTCTATTCACTTGAATACAAGGTTTCTGTTTCAGTTTTAATGTGCATTTTATTGAAGGTTAAAAATGAAATAATATAAATTTTTGCTCTTGTTTTCTCCTGCTCAGCTGCTGGACCCACCAGAGTGTGGTAACGGCATTTTGGAGGCAGGAGAAGAGTGTGACTGTGGCAGCACTGAGGTGAGTCCAGCCACTGTAAGACAGATGCAAGAAATGTATCAAAATACAGTAAAAAGGATAAACAGGATGTTATTCAGGTGTGAGTGATCCAAAGCACAAAACTGCAATTATCTGATGTGGGGAAAATATTTACAGATTGACTTTTCTATTAAGGCTTTTTGGAATATTTAATTATCTGGATATTGTAATATGTGACGTTCATTTTGGAGAAGATTTGCGAGGTCAGACACTGATGTTGGGTGGGATGGCGTGGCTCTCGGGTTGAGGTGATGGCTCTAAGCCGCCCGGTCGACAAGCTCACTTATCGCTTTTAGCGCTGGTTTCCATTCGGACATGTCTGCATGGTCCCACATAGTTTGAAATATGAAATTGTTGTCTGTCCAACCCTTAATCCAAAAAAAAAACAATCAAATCTTACACGTCACAGTGCAGTCAGGTAAGGAGAATCTCCTTGAAATGACTGAGCTCTGACCCGTTCATCAGAATACCAGACAGAGAATCTGAATTCATCACTCCAGAAAACACATGTACTTTAGACCAGAGTTCAGTGGCGTCAGCCTGCTGTCCGTTTGTTGCAACTAACAACCGAACATGAAATTTTTGGAAATGAACAAAATTTAATAAACTGTAGAGTTCTTGACAGTGGTTTGTTCTTCGACAAATGTTTGCACTCTGCATGCCACACATGCTGGTTTCAATACATGTGGAAGTGATTTGAACACCATAATTTATTGATTTAGAGGCACATCTCAGCACTTTCAGAAATGTTTGCATGGCATCCAGCCTTCTATGTGGCAGCAGGGAGAGAGAAACCACACGCTGTCTTAATCTCTTAACAAAAGCAGGTATCCTGGCTGGATAAAAAAAGAAGTCAGGGTCTCTGCTTAAATTATCTATGTGACAGTAGAAGTCATTGTGAACCAGAAGATTTTTTTTTCAGGAATGTGCCAAAGAGGGCGAAACTGCTGTAAGAACTGCACTCTGACCAAAGGGTCCAACTGTAGCAACGGACTGTGCTGCAGAAACTGCCAGGTACCAAACAAGACCTGCTCGTCTCTATGATGTCTATGTATCTAAGTGGCACCAAACTGACCGTGATGGACAAACCAAACTTTTACTTTCCTCCAATTTAGCAGCTACCAAAAAATCTGTTGCTATTTCTGTGATAATGCTACTTTAATGTTACAGCTTCATTTATTGGAGATATTTTCATGTTTAACTAAGTAGAGAGATGAAATGTTTGGAGACCCTCGTGCTTAGAGGGTTCACCGTCTTTGCTGCCCAAACACCCAAACGCAAGAAGGCAATCTGTTTAATCTGCTTGATTTGCTGCTGCAGATGGAGGTCGATGGAGTTTTGTGTCGAGGTGCAGTGAATGACTGCGACATACCAGAAAAATGCACAGGCAACTCCAGCCAGGTGAGCATGAGTTTTATTTGGAGTAGCAGTAATAAACCTGTTCAATAGTCCATTATTCGTCAATGTATATATTTTTTTGTTTGTTTCAGTGTCCACCAAATGTGCACAAGATGGACGGCTACACATGTGAAAAAGATCAGGTAAGATGTTATATTAAGTTATAAGATTTTATTGCATTTGTGCTTTCCTTGACTCTGACATTAAGGTTCTCTCTTTCTGCAGGGTCGCTGCTTCAATGGAAAGTGCAAAACAAAAGACAGACAGTGCAAGTACATTTGGGGAGAAAGTAAGTGCACAATGTGGTTATATTATGTAACAATTTAGTAAAATGCAATACATTTTATGTGTGTAAAATTTGGGTGAGAACAAAGTTTAAGTGGTATTAGTACTTCTCTGGGCCACTGCACAGAAGAAACCTGACACAGGTAATTCATGTCTTATGTCTCCATCAGAGGCGACAGCAGCTGACAAGTTCTGCTATGAAAAGCTCAACATTGAGGGGACCGAAAAAGGAAACTGTGGGAAGGAGAAGGACACCTGGATCCAGTGTAACAAACAGTAAGCGTGTCCTTTTGGTCACTTGCACATTTGCTTCTCTCTGGTCAATCTGTGTTTCTGTACTTCTGTGTTTTAGGGATGTTCACTGCGGCTACCTGCTGTGCTCAAACATCTCCCCCGCCCCGCGGCTGGGCGACCTGCTGGGAGGACTCACCTCTTTCTCAGTCGCCCAGCACGGTGCCCCCCTGGACTGCAGGTATGAAACGGATAAACCTAACAGATTAAGACTGGTGATGTGTTCTGCTACAAAGCAACACTTTTTTTTTTTAGCGTGTACTGTTACATCCTTTAACTGTTAAATGCAGATTTATTTCCCATATGATCCAGAAGCGACACACACAGATACAACTCGCATAAACGCATCACTTCTCTCTGTGATGTTCCCCATTCAGCGGTGCGCATGTGCTAATTGACGGAGACACAGACCTGGGGTACGTCGAGGACGGGACGGCATGCGGAACGGACAGCATCTGCTTGGATCACAAGTGTCTGCCGATTGAGCAGTTCAACTTCAGCACCTGTCCTGGCACCACCGACAAGACCATCTGCTCCGGACATGGAGTACGCGACACTTCTCCTGCACGAACCCGCAGCCACTCAGCAAACACGGCGTACTGCATATTCATCAAGTGCACAAACCTGCTGTTGTTTAATGAACGTCCTCTCTGCAGGTGTGCAGTAACGAGCTGAGGTGTGTGTGCGAGCTGGGCTGGACAGGAGACGACTGCTACTCCAGGTCTCCGTTCAGTAACCTTGTGGTGGGACTGACCGCTCCTGTCTCAGGTACAGGTTCAAACGCTGCACTACCAGCATTAAATCATCTTTCTCCTTCCTGTATTCTGTTTCATCCGCAATTCACACTTCTTACCATTCAGTATCTGCATCATTTGCTTTCACTGTTATTAATTCAATCTGCATTTTGTGCATGTCGCTCTTTTTTTTTTTGTCATTGTTTTTATGCTCGTTTTTTGTTGACAGACTGATCTCTGTGATGGATTGCCTCGAGGTCAGAGTTTCAGTTTCTTTTTTGCTGTTTGTTCTGTTTTTTGTTTCCATTTTCTGGTTGTTTTCCTCGCTCATCCCAGGTCTCTGTAATTTAAAACTCGTTTTATAAAGCATTTAGGTGTTCTTCCTTATGAATGGGAAGCTAAACCCTGCAGACGGCGAAGATCTTTTCACTTTAATCTCCCTTCTCTTCCTTTCAAACCCTTTCCGCTGGTTCTCCTGTGTTTGATTGTTTCCCTCTGCTGTGTTTTGTGGTTTTTGTTTCCCCCAAATGATCAGATTGCTCACTAGACCACAAGCCTAACCCAATCAATTAACACACATTTGGCTCCACCACTGTCATCTCTTCCTCCTCCGTCTTCCTCAGGTATCACCAGCACCAACATCATCATCGGGGCCATCACTGGCTCCATCCTCTTCCTCGCTCTCATACTGGCGGTCACAGCCTGGTGCTACAAGTGAGTTTCCACACAGGCATAAGGAGCGATGATGATTGGCTAAAGATGGACTGAAATCAGGAACCTGTTCTCTTCACAGGAGCTACAAAAAGAGGCGATACGCTGAATCTGAGGTTCAAAGGAGATTCTGCCGGTTTGCTGCTTTTCATTCTTGTTTTTCTTTCAATCTTATGTCACAAAATGCGTGACAATGCTTTGGTAGGTGTGAATGTGTTCAGTAAATTGAGGTAACCTTTAAATTATAGTTGGGAGCAAAAGTTTTTGGAATGCTTCAGATCTTGTAGTAAAGCGTTATGATTAAGATGAATTGATCCATGGTATAAATGGTAGTTAACTCCACTTTAGATATTGTGTTTGGTAAAAGAACATTTTAACACTCGTGGCTAATATTGCACGGCTGTAATTAGGAGACATTTTAAATTATATTAGATCTAATTACTGAAGCCTTATTCTGGTCAGTTTAGTGATAATACAGCATTATACTTTTCAAGCACTGTTGACTCTAGTCAAAATATTTAACCTCTGAGGCAGACAACAGGAAAGACCAAGATGCAGATCTTCAGCTGCAGAGCTGGGCCAACAAAGCTGAGGAGAATCCAAGCGAGAGTGTTACTCTGATGTTTGAGAATAATTGAAACATTTCTAGGAACTGAGTTGATGGCATCATCATGCTGTTTTGTCGGTTTCTCGGCTGAAATGAGTTTTCTCTCAAACTCTGCACCAGGCTAATCTACAACCTAATTCAGGCACAAACACACACAGGGATAAGCTCATCTCTAAAGGACCTAGGGTTAATATGGTCAATAATAAATCAAGTGAACCTTAACGAGCAGTAGACCCAGACTGAAGCTAACTGACTGACACATTTAACCCTTTTTACATAGTAAAATGTCCCAGAAGTTACCAACATAATCTCTCTTTTTTTTTTTTTTTTATAAATGAGAAAATATCTGTCAAAGTTTCTAAAACAATTTTTGGTGCAATGAAACTGTAGTTCTTATTAATGAAATCATGTTTCGACACTTTTACACACATCCCTGACCTGGTATTATTAACTGTTGTTGGTGTTTTGAATTTAATAAGGTAGCGTTTATGTGATGAAAAAGTTATTTTTTTTTTTAGTTCAGTTGACAAAATCCATATTTCCAAAATTGTTAAATATAACAAAACCAGAAGCTTTGCATAAACTTGTCTTTCAGGCAACTTTCAAACCTCTGGATTAGGCTTGTTTAATTCAATAAGTCGCCACTCAGACATAAAAAATATCTAGTGGCAATTTTATGGGGTCCATTTGTATGACATCTAAAGATTATTCCCTTGGTATTTCCAGACAAATCCCCCCCGGTGACTATGTCACCAAACCCGGGGATGCAGATTCATTTTACAGTGACATGCCTCCGGGCGTCAGCACCAACTCTGGATGCAGCTCCAAGAAGAGGTCAGCCTGCCTGTCCCACCTGCAGATTTGCACGCTGTCCTTCACTCCATCCTTCCCATCCATTTCTCAGAACTTCTCAGTGTTTGGCTTCAGGTTTGCCATTTCATCATCCCTCATTCATTTTGCTTGTTTCCAATGTTTTCTGAAATTGCTGATGGAGATCTCACTCATAATATGTGTTCATATTATGCTTTTGGGAGTACCATGGCTTTCATGGTATGAGCATTTTTAAAGCTAAAAAAATGTCAAAATGGGGAAACATCTTGACATTGACTAACTGAGTCACTCATGGTGCTGTATACTCACTTCTACTGCTCACGTTTACATATCATACTAACCGTTGTCTAAATTTCCTCTTGTCTCCAAAAATTGCTCTGGACTCATAAAATGTTAAAGGAACACTGTTAAGCGGTTTTATTTGTGTTCATGTGGACAGATCTAACGGCCTGTCCCACTCGTGGAGTGAGAGGATTCCAGATGCCAAACACATCACCGACATCTGTGAAAACGGGAGACCACGGAGCAATTCGTGGCAAGGTGACGCACCGATACGCTTTCTGAACAAGGAAATTTAAATATGATTAAATATGACTCATCCGATCACTTTATGCTCTGATTAATATGATTTAGTGTGCAGTTAATGTTCTTCATTGTGAAATGAAACATTTTCAGGAGCTAAATTTGTTCAGTATCAAATACTTTTCCTCAGGTCTCTTGCTTTGATTTTCTTTCCAGGAAATCTCAGCGGTAATCGGAAGAAGCTGAAAGGGAAGAAGTTCAGGGCTCGCTCCAACTCCACAGAGTGAGTTCACCTCGGTGTCGCCGTTTGCTCAGCAATCTGAAAATTATTCTCTATAGGGGGAAACAAGTAACAATTTATATCTCAACATTTAATGTCAGCAATTCCAACAACAACAAAAAAACTCAAGTTGTTTAGAAGGAATGGTTTTGCTTACAAAATACATTAAAGTTGGTGTTTGATTCAATGCTGAAGAATAAATATGATATTTTAGAGCTGAAAATCATAAATCCATGAGAGTAGGGATTTGTTTTTGACGCAAATAAGCAACTTAATCACACATTTTTATGACAACAAAAGCGCATTTGAAGCCAAGCCTTGTCTAAAATGTAAACTGTGTTAGAATATATGGATGATGTATTATTATGTCTGAAAACCATGTTATTAAATTAAATCAATAATCTCTTTCTCCACACTTTTCTGCTGCATGTTTCCCCACAATAATTAGCTGATTACATATCAGTTTTGTGACTTCCTGTCCAGTCACTACATGTTGTAGGAAAAATAATCGTGGATGAACTTGTAGAGTTTAACCTCAGAAGAACGTTTTGACAGCAACATAGCAGTTGAAACCTAAAACATAGACTTTGTGGGAAAAGTGAGACTTTCAAGGACTTTCTTTCACTGTTGCTGTGCTTTACAGAATCATTGTATTGCTCAGTATCTGGATTTCTCAGGGAAATAGGAATGGAAGCATAAACACATGTGTATTAGAATAAAAATGCTGGTCAGAACAGGAGCAGAAATTATTTCTACCTCAATACTACCAGAATAGTAGCACTTTTAAATCCCTTGTTACCTTTGGTGCCAGTTTTTTAAGCCTCTAATTAAGCTTCTGCTCTTGACGATGGATACATCACTATATACCAATATAAATGTTTACCTTAAATGCATTTAAGCTAGAGACCTTAATATTACTGCTTTTTTCCTGGGTGAAGAAAATACCACTGTTTGCACAGAATCTAATCATTTATTGAACACAAATAAAAAGAAAAAACTGTAAATAAGTTACTTCCGTTTGTCAGAATTAGCTATATTCTTGACTCCAGAGTTGGAGGAACAAGATTTAAAAATTTAAGACTGAAAAGTAACTAAAGTGATGCTGTTTAGAGAAAACGTTTATCAGTATTTGAAAAAAGCGACGGCTTTATTTGATGTCAGGTTCTGGCAACTCAATATGTGTCAGATTTGTTGACAGTTGAAACAAAGACCACCATTTACTCTTACATTAAAGGCTTTTCGTAGAAAACATTTGTTTTACATCTAGCCCTAAGCTCACATTGCTGTTCTTATCAGAATGAATGCTTTATCTAGCTTTTTTTTTACTTCATCTTTTAATCCTAAAATTTTTGCTCTGAGCCTGTGGATTAATCAAATATCTTGTTTGTTGACTGAGTGTACGATATTCAACGAGCATCGACCGCCTCTTTGTCTGCCATGTTTGCTTGTTTGTCCCCCCCCCCCCACTCGATTAAGATCTCTTTTGCACACAAAGCAGTCTGTAGTGCACTAGCTGTCTTGAGCATGTTGCCGACAAAGTGGCTGCTGAGACGCTGGCTGCTTGGAATGATGCGACCAAAACGCAGCCGAGCCTGTGACACACAACACTGTTTGTTTGTTCATGGTGGTGTGTTCATCTGAAACCACTCTCAGGTCTGTCCACCATCTTCAGCTCAAACTCTATCTTTGCTCTGCTCTCCAAAGATGTTTCCTCTGTCCTCCCTCGTTTGCTTACTTGTAGTTTATTCAACTCCCTCTTTCCTTATCTCTCTCTTCTCTCCCCCCTTGTGTTGGTTCCATGATCCCCGCCCTTTCCCGCCTCCCCTCCTCTCCCCCACAGGTATTTAACCCCTCGCAACAAATCAGAGTTTTATGATGTAACTAAATGGGTAGAAGATGTGAATAAAAACACTCAAGGACCTTTCTTTAGGTATTAACTCAGATCATGTCCCCTACCTCACACGCTTGTCTAAAGTTCCCTCACTTTTGATTTGTTTTCTGGTTTGGATTTAGGAAGATTTTGTGACAATTTGGTCATTTTCTTAAAGAAACAGGCATGTTGCTGTGTGGAGTTCTCAGAAGGGAAAAACAATTTAAAAAAACAGTATAGATTATTTCCCTGTTTCATCAGCTCCCTTCTTTATTTGCAGACTTTCTTTTTTGCTTCACTTCCTTACACAAATAAACATATAAAAGAATCATTAAAGTTATTTTCCTCCTAATTTTCCGTATTCCCTTCTTTGCTCCCTTTCTCCCCCATCCAGTCTCTTGTTACCTCTGCATGTTCAGTGTTGTTCCCTTTCAGTAAGTGTTGGTGGATTTGCCCCGCACCGCTCCCACTGACTTCTCATGCACCAGGTCGATGTCAGAGCTGAGGCTAACACTTTCAGCTCTGACATCCTCCCTGTCCTGTTGTGACAAAGTCAACTCTGATTGTGTCTGAAGTCTATAGACGGTTGCAAGTTTTTCACTGCCAGTCACCAGACGACAACCACAAGCACTGGAATCTATAGACTTGCACCGTTTCCAGAAACTTATTGTTCATCCTCCCTGTTTTACTTCAACTCGAGAAAAGATCCAAAGAACAGAGGGACATGGAGCCAGAAGGCAAACTTACCATTCAGCTGCAAAGCTTTTAATAAAGTGCCTTGAAACGACATTTGTTGTGAATTGATAACCTGAATTCAATTCAATTGAATTAGACTAATAGAATAACTCCTTTGTTTACTTGCTGTGTTGTTTAAATCTGTACAAGACAAATAGTTTTCCCCAGCTTTGTAATTACTTGGTCTTCATATATGAATGTATTTTTATATTAAGGAGAATGCTTCTGGCTCCACTCTCTCTGTTTTTGTTGCTGTTGTTTTTTTTTTTGTCAGGCTGGGACATTTCGACCGTCGCACTGCAGGTGGTTCATGTGTTCAAGCTGCTGCACATGGGATGATCTCCCTCTCTTCCTTTGTTCTTACTGCAGTGGTGTTTTAAATCTCACAAACCCTTTTGGTATTTTCTGCATTTCTGCATATGGATGACCTGAATCATCATTGGATTCAGAGGTTGTAAAAGTAACCAAATTATGTAATTAGGTGTAGTATCTAGCAATAAACATCAGTGAGTTGCAAAAAATCCTTATACTGATGTGTCCTTTTATAAGTCTTAATCAGTCCTGCACAATAATTAACTGTGGGAGGAAGACTGGAGTACCCAGAGAGATCCAACACATCCATAGGGACAACATGCAAAGTCCAGATGGAAAGACCCCAGACTTTCTTTGCTGCAATGCAAATCTATAAATTGATTATAATATCAGAGAAAAGAACAAAACAAAGGATGCAGTAGCCTAAAATATATTTTAAAAGTTTCAGCCTAACAAATATTCAACATATAAAGCCAGTGTACATTATAACCTAAACATTATAGGATTGTGAAGAAGAATATGGTTCATTTCTTAAAATTTTGAAAACACATTTTTTTTTAGAAATGAAAATAATATATTTCAACATGAGAAACAAGCAGCTTAAGCATCAGCATTTGATTGCTACCCCATGAAATTTTATTGGTTTGATTCTATATGGTAGAAAACTTTAAACTGTGATGATTTTGGTCATATTTATTCAGAAATAATGAAATATGTATTTAGAAACCTTTAAGCACCACTGTATGTTCTTGATCCCCAGCTGTGGCCTGGTCTGCTTTCCTCTGACTGATCCAATCTATCGACTAAACAGGAGAAGCTTCTGTCCATTTTCAACACAGATAAATGAATATTTCCTTATTCTGCTGTGTTTTTACACATTTTGAACTTTAAAGCATGTAAGTCGCAGAAGGCAGCAGCTGGGAACAACAGTGCACAGAGGTTGCTCTGAAAAGCTGAGCCCTGATTGGTTTTCTTTATGCTTCAGATGAGAAGTAGCTTCAACTTTTAAGAGCAACTTCGGCCTTAGTGAAGGTGAAACCGAGTTACTGGAGCAGCTAAAGAAAGATGTTGCCCAAAGTCACAGATCTAACATTAGCTCAACACTTTGTGTCTAACCTCATTTAGCCAGCTGTGTCTTTGGTCAACATGTTGGTGCACCAGCTGTAGAAGGAGAAAGCGAAACGTCTAACGGTGGGTGCCACCTTCGCTTTCTCCTCAGGACACTTTCCCCTGCCAAGTCCCCGACTTCTTCTACAGGATCCATTGCATCCAGCAGAAGATACCCGTATCCCATGCCTCCACTGCCGGACGACCAGAGGAAAGCCAACAGGCAGAGCGCCAGGGTGAGCACAATTCAAAACCAGACTGTTACGTTTAGAAAAGTTGTGACAGCAATGAATAGGGAACCGGACTGTGACAACACACTGCAGAGTTTCTCCATGTGTGTGCACATCACAGAGACTCCACATACACAGAGTTTACTTATGTGCTACACAAATGCCAGTAGGAATGTTACTTGATCTCACTCTAAACTATGCAGATGCTCAGTCTGCACTGATGAAAACAAGTGTAGAATGTAATTCAGTGTGATATTTCCCTATTAAGTATTTCTGACACTGGGGATTCCTGTGAACCCGGAAATGGTGTAGTGAGATGAATTTAGAGATTTTCTAATGTGCTAATTAATGATACCCACCAGAGTTAATAGCACATTTTAATTTATTTTAGTCATTTTCTTTTGACAAATATATCATTTTCATGCAGTTTAGTCATCTGTATGCTTTGTAGAAAAATGTACTTTACTTGAGGCAGTAGGAAGAAGAAGATAATTTTGCAACTTATATTTGGAAAGGTGCTATTGTTGTTATTTTATTATTAATGCAGATGTTGGTCTCTTTCTCGCCTCTTTGCCTCACTCCTTTCTTCTCTTCCAGCTTTGGGAAACATCAATATAACTCTGACTCTGACGAACCCTAAGAAAGTACACAAGTCTCCTTTTCTACACATAGAAAACCGAAAAAAAAAGCATATAAAATTGACTCTAAAGCTCCTAAAGAGAGAGAAAGAGACAGACAGTGACCGGAATAGAAAGGATGTAGACAGACACCTGTTAGGGTGAACAAATATGTTCGGGGTGGATTCTGTAAGAAGACGCAGAAGAAAGAGCCTCCAGGAGCTCAGACCGAGCTGTTCGCTTTTGCTGAAGCCTCAAAAATCGGACCAGACACCCCACCCCCAACCATCCGGGTTCCCCACACACCTTTCACAGATCAGCTCTTGTCACAGTCTCTTCAGACACACCGTCACCCACCCTAAGGCGTTGGAGCTCCTCTCTGAAGGAAGCGGAGGAGGCAGAAAGAAGCCGTCGCATCTCTCCTGAGTCTGCGCTGACATCCTTTTGCCAGGATGTTGTTTGAATTGAAAGTCCAGCATTGTGTGCATGAGAGAAGCCCTGATCATCAGCTGCGTCTTCCCGGCATAAGGAAGAGCAGCAGTGTGATTTGAAGGGAAAGCATGCATCTGCATTAAAACTAACCCATGTGTCACACCAGATATATTTCACTTCTTGAACGGATCCTGCCCTCCTGTTATTCCCGTTCCCCAGAAATTTGCTATGTGGTGTGTGTGTGTGTAAATATGTACAGTAAAGTACACACAGAGTATGCTTGTGCTTTTATTTTGAAAGACAAGAGCATAGAGAATACTCAGCTCAATGTTTTAGCTGTAGACAGAGGCCGATGTCTGTAGATAAATATGAAGACCCTGCACTGTCCTGTCAGGGTTTCTATTTTTTTTATTTTATTTTTTTTGTCTTTTCGGGGGATCTTCCTCGCTTCATCCATCAACAGCAGAATGTGTCTCTTTTTACATCATGTTTCAAATTATTTTCTAATAATCTCTGTGATAATCTTGCAGACGATTGTGACACATTTGGAGTTCAGACTTCTTCGGACCAGTGTTATTTTATCATAAATAAGATAGTTTCCCCTTTCCTATTGACTTTAAAGGACTCGGATGTGTTTGCTGTAGTTTATAGATGTGCCACTTATCACTTATCATGTTGTTTTTGGAAATGTGCTCCCCTGATTGTTCGTGGGAATGTTTGAGACCAGTGTGCCGCCCCCACTTTTTTCACAGCCAAGCCCCTCACTTCACCTCACCTGAATGTGAGCCGTAGAGACGAATGTGGCCGTCTGAACTCGAACCGGATCTGTACATTTATTTTTAAATGTGCACTTTTGGATTTAGCTGTGAGGGTTCGAGTTGTTCGAGCCTTTTGTAAATGATTAACTATGCTGTACAGTGCTTGCTGTTTGAGCTTGTGAAGACCAATGGCATGGCCGTTCTATATCGAAAATTAAGTTATATCTCTGGTTGGCTAATTGTGAGACCGTAACGAGGAAAACGAGCATGTCACTGAAAGTCTCGAGCCCTGCTCCATTTGTCTTAACGCGGTTTGTGGAACTTCACAGAGTCGAGTCGTGTTTCTGTCGCACCTGTGCAGCTATATAAGGTGGATGTCTTGGTGCCTGCTTCCTAACAGCAAGTTCTTTGTACAGTTGCGACTCGTTGCTCTACCTTGTGTGGGAGCCGTCGCCTTAAAGCTCTGAGTTTGTCATTTTACGAGTGTTTCTGTTCCTCTTTTACATTTGTAGTTCATGTTTGCATTTGACCTGTATAGGTAAAGCCATCTCCACGATATTGAACTAATATTGCTTCAAACGTCTTGTTTTTAAGTATCTTTTCAATGGTCACCATTTTGTCAGCATTACAGGGTTCCTACAGCATTTTATAATCTCAGACTCAAATTTCTAGTTTTTTTTTTTTTTTTTTTTTTTTTACGTTTCTTAAAATCTTGAGTTCAAAAACATTCACCTACATTTCCATGAAAAAGTGCTTGCACCCCCTTACACATTTCTTCGGCTTTAACTTTTTATGTCCCTCAAAAATGTTTAGAATGTTTAATTTCAGAGAAAGATAATTTGAATTAAATTAAATAAATGTTTAAAATCCTGGCTGAAGAGGATTTAGTGGCTAAAACAGCACTGGGAAATGGCCTTTTTGATGTCGACATGAATGTTTTCAAGCATCATTTCTGTCAGTAACTCAAAGCTCAAAACTTGAGCTGTGATTTGGCAAAAATTAAGACATTGTAAAAATGAACTTATTTTTCAGGAAGTTAAAATTTTATTTTTTTCACAGCTCAAACAACGAATATAGCTGCGAACTCAAACTTTTCCATAGTATTTTATTTTTTTATTTATCCAGACAAGAAAAATAATCCATTTGTATTCCAAGCTTTTCCAAGACTGTGTAGGAACCCTGGTATTATGTACAGCAACTGGTAAGAAGTGCTTTATTGTATTTTTTCCTTTCTTTGCTCTAGAGTTCTGCTCCTCTCATTTTTCCCGAGGCGAGCATCATTTCTAGAGCTGCTAGAGTAACGTTTCAACACAATAAAACTGTGTTCGATGAAGACATTGGTTCTGTTTGTCCTGGACTTTGCACTGCACAACCCCCGGAGCGCAGCCTGCGAGGGACGCCTCCGTCAAAACCTGTCTGGATTCAGCCTGCACAAACAGCCGGACTGACCAGTCCAAACAGGACACAGCGTCCACCCTCCAGATGAGCCGCGGACTCCGTTTCTGGCCGGAAACTTTGAATGTATTTGCGTACTTGAGCAGACCGACTACTTCGGTGGGCTCCAGTTCGGCCAGACTCGTAGGCCCTCCACTCCAGGAACACTGCAGTTGTTCTTTTTTTTATTATCTTTATTTTTACTTGTGTGCTGTACAGACTATTGATGCAAAAATCAGCTCACTTATTTTTTTCTCTTAATCATTAAGTATTGTAATATATTTAATATAAAATAAAACTTTCATTCAAACACAATTCGCAGTTTTTTTTTAGAATCAATCAAACTCGACCAAACTTAAAATGAGCATGATCTTAATCTTTGCGAAGCAGAAAAGATGTTCCTTATCCTACGTAGAAAGTCAAAAGGAGCAGGCCAATATTTCAGACATCTATGCAGCATTTCCTCCATCAAAGATGCTGAGCGTTTTTTCTCGTCCCTGCGTTTCTCCAGATTGAGATCTTTCCACCTCGCTTTGCTTCAGCTGACAGAACGCAGGACGTCGCTCGCTGAGTCCCGCCGACGCCGCTTGACTGTGAGACTTTGTCCTCGTTTCTAAAACATTCGTGAGATTGTTGCCTCAGTGCTTGCAGCTTTTCCTGGTGCGTGGCGCCCGTTTCCATGGCGACGTACTCATCTAGCGAGAGTCGAATGCAACTCTTCAGATTGTTGACACCAAACCCAGTGAGGGCGGAAATAGGAACCACATGTCTGAATGTTATGAAGTTCTTTGGGATCATGTCATCTGGCAGCAAACTAGTGAACTCTGTGGATGGCAGAGAATAACAAAAGGCAAATTTAAAGGTCTAACAATCTGTTTCATATCAAATTTTGAATACAAGCTATAATATAAACAGTCTAATACATCTATGCAAATATTCCAGCCACAATCATCCAAAAGAGAGTTTGTTTTTCAGTGGCTTCCATATTTAAATACTGACATGTAAGCTTTCACTGAGTTAGAATCAGTGTTTTTTTCCAATTGATGTCACTACATCCTGAAACCTGCTCCACCAAAAACATACTGTTGAGGGAATTATGGGTAACTGTATTGCGGTATTTCGACTAACATTTAACATCCAACTGTGGTCAACACTCTTAACACACTGACTCACCCTCTGGGTTTTGAAGTTGCTCCTTGAGTTCTTCCAGCATTTCATCAGCTTCAGGTAAGTCCATTTTATTTACCACCAGTAATGCAGGTTTTGATACAAGCTCCTCCTTGTACAACTCCAGCTCCTTCAACGAGAAGTGATGGAGACACAGAAGGAGGTAAAATTAAGTTTAAGATGTCAGTAGTTCATACAAAAAGTTGCAGTCAAGGTTCCAACACAGATTTCGCACAAAAGTTTCAGATTTTAAAGTCTGTAATCTCCAGTTCTCAACTTGGTTCGAAAACCTGTTTTAGAAAGTATAAATTCAACCAGCCAAAGCAGGACGGACGGACGGATGTGAAGGATACAGCTATTAGAGGATGGAATAGGGAAAAAAGTTGGGAAATAAATACTGCTAAATATCCATCCAGATCTGGAAAAAAAGATCTGTTTCACAATCTCCACACAGTGGATGAACCCTGATAAGAAAAACATTTTGGACCTGGCAGCAGTAACAGCAGGATTTTATAATAAAAAATAACAAAAAACCTTGAACTATCAGACTCACCTTGGTGAGAAGCTGCACCGCTTCAAAGGCAGATCTCAGGGGTGTTTTACTGGCCAGCTGGAAACCACCAACATCCACCTGCAAGAACACAGAGCATCTCACAGTAAACCCTGGCTGACTTCAGCTATTTACATTCTGACATATTTACATATGTGGAACATTATTTCTGCTTCTACATACAACAAACAGCAGCTGCTTGGTCCTCTCTACATGCTTCAGGAACTTGTGGCCCATGCCTCGGTTCAGGTGAGCCCCCTCAATGAGTCCCGGTAGATCCGCAATTGAGATCTGCCAAAACAAAAACAAATAATTAGGCAAACTTTAAAACACACATCAGGTATGTCTTCAGATGTCAGAGTTATAAAACCAGCCAAAGCAGGATGGATGGTAAGCATTCACGTACTTGCTTGTAATCTGGATATGCTACCTTGCCGATCTCAGGCCTCAAAGTTGTGACTGTAAGACAAGTAATAAAGGACTTTAGAAGAAAAAATATATATATATGAGATGTTCTGAGCTTGAAACTGTTTCATTCTTACAAGCGTAGCTGGCAATCTGAGGTGTGGCGTTTGACAGGGCTGTAAGGAGAGATGACTTTCCTGCATTTGGGAACCTGATGAGAATTTAGCAAAACACAGTGAGCATACATCCAGCATCAAAGTCTGTTTTGTTTCAATTTTTCTTTAAGTCAAGCTACAACAAATGTGTATCTTGTATGATTTATTCCAGTGGGATATTAAGCAATAGACCAAACAAGAACTAGATCATAATTGTAAAGTGGAAGCTGTCCCGATGTTTGAAGAAACAAACAGATAACAGAGGAATCGTCATGAATTTTGCTCCATACATCTGCAGCATGGACAGAACATTATCCTGAGGCAAAATCGCACCGGATTTTTTTTTTACTGTGAATACATTGCAATGTAACAAAAAAGTTCAAGAGCTGTGAACTCTTCTGTAAGGTAATATGTGGTAATAATGTGGGTTTCTGCTCTCACCCTACGAGGCCCAGGTCAGCGATGAGCTTCAGGTCCAGACGTATGTGTTTGACCTGGCCTTTCTTGGGCTCGAAGGAAGAGCAGGGTGTCCCTCCAGAACCTCCTTTAGCCACCAGCACCCGATCACCCTCAGCATTCAGTTCGCCTTGTGAAAGAATTGATGAAAAAAAAAGTTTTGCCAAAAAAAACATTTCACGTGAAATTAAATTATTGACATTAAACGAACTTCTCACATACCAAGTATTCTGCCGTCATCAGAGGTGACAGTGATACCAACGGGAGCCAGGATTTCCTCATCCTTCCCTTTTTCTCCCTTCAAAGCTCGAACACTGACATAAGAAAATCAAACACCAAGAAAAGCGTTCAGTGATGTCTGATAGATGGAACGCATATATGTAAAAATTGAATTTTAAAACAAGGTTGTGTTTGCAGACACCCACCTGCTGTTGGCTCCTGATCCCCCTACGAATCGTTTTAATGGGTATTTGTCCTTGATCCTCTTTAAAGTCATGTTCTTTGTCGCCACCACCCAAACGTTTCCTCCGTTTCCTCCATGTCCTCCAAGGCGAGGCAGAGCCATCCCACCGGTGCCTCCACGTACGTACAGGCGGAGGTTGTCCACAAAGTTTCCATACTGTGTAGAAGCGTTAAAAACACAAGTCAGATTTGATGGTACAACCACTGCTTTTAGGTAGTGTAACACATTTACACATGGTTTTACACCTGCATTACCTAAAATAATTTTAAATCCACTTTTGGATCTTGGCCTAAAGCACTTTTTTAAAAAATACTACTAGATATTATTGAAAATGTTATAATCTAAATTGTAAAAAAAAAAAAAAGAAAAAAAAACTAAAGAAACATAAGACATGTGCTCTAGTTCTTGATGTTAATCTCACTTACAACTAAAACTGGCAGGTTCTCCTTTTTCCTCAGCTTATTGTATGACTTAGTTGTAATTATATAAATTCCGATATATTTTTGTTTTGATGTGACTTAATAGACCAACACAAGGCAGCACATAGAAAAATGTTAAATGACATGAAATCCAAGCCAAGTCAATAATGTGAAAATGTTCAAGAGTTGTGACTTGTGCAGATAAAAGAAAGGCACTGTAAAGGTGATTACTACACAGTAATATTTGATAATGGGCTGCTGTGATGCTGTATACTTTCATTTTGCATTTTTTACATTTTGTAGCCCATCTACTGTCCAAGAAACTAAACATTGCAATTTAACCGCAACAGCGGGATAATCCTAAATTACAAAAGATCTTATCCTTTGAGTGACTTTCCCCCCCTTCATAACAAATACAATCAATTTAGCAAAATGTAATCAAACATCGTAAACTGATATATTTTTACTTTAATGCTGTAATAACACCATTTTTGCACTGACTGCTAGCTTGACCGCTAATGTGAAATTGTTTAAAACCGCACCGACAAGTCGTGCTGATGACAAACAGGTCGACGTATTTATTTACCTTGCGGAAACAAATTCTAGTGATGTGGACCATCCTCACACACTTTTATGTCCGCTTTTCCACCGTTTATCGCCACCGCTAGCGATTAGCAGACATGTGTCTTCAGTGTATTGAAAACAACCGGAAGTGATAGATACTCCCTGCTGATTGGCTGAAGAGAGGAAGAGGCGGGACTTTGTGGTATAACTGGTTTTCCATTTGCTGCTGGGGTTGCACGCGTCTCTATTGTAGAGAAAACAAGACATTTTTTAATTATTCAGATTATACAGGAGCCATTTGATAATGAAACGTTGGCGCCGTAGTTTTACCAACCTTCATGCATCTACTGTTTATTTGGCTGAGGTCGCAGCTCTCAAACCAGATATGTTTCATATTTCTGGAGCCATAGTCGTAATTAGCCCGTTATAAAACAGTCACAGCACAATGCTGCGGGGTTTATTGGAAAAAGATAATAAAAAATAAATATTATGCTTCTTTAGTTTGTGTCATGTCACTATACTGTAGGCAAACACACGTTGTACTTTCTAAGGTGATTTTATGAAATCACAAGGTAATTTGGGCAGATTCTGGTTTAAGTAGCACTATAGCGTCTGATAGTACAAAAATGGTAACCAAACAAACAAAGAATGCTTAAAAGTGGAAGGTAAAAGATGTGTGCTGTAGGTTTAGGATTAACCTTGTATTATCAAAAAATCATTCCGAAATACCAGCAGTCCATCAAGTGACATAAACAGAAAACATTAAATGTTTCTTAGGTGATTATTATTGTAAATATTCTTAGATCATATTGGCAAGTAAACAATATCAAAATATTTAATATACATTTAAGATACATTTTGTTTGTGATTAAGCCAAGTACATATACAACTTTGAAAAAACAATCTGATTTCTTCAACTAAACTGCAATTTTCAAGTTTTGCCAGATTCTTAATCATAGTCTTAATTTACTTGATCATTCTATATCACATATCACTAAATCTGTAGCTCTGCCTGTATGTTTTGTAATCTTGGTGAAAGGTGAATTATTATGCCCCAGTTTCAACTTTCGCATTATGCCAGAGATTATTTTCCAGGATTTCCTTGTATTTAACGCAATGTTCCTGTAACTCAAACATTTTACTCAATTCCTGATGAAGAGAAATATCCCCACAGAATGATGCTGCCACCGTCACCGCTGCCATGAAGAAAATACACTGGGCTTGACATGATTCCTTTTAAGGTTTTAGTTAATTATCTTTGGCTAAACACCAGAAAGACACAAAAAATGATATTTGTCTTCTTCGTATGTAGTGAAATGTATTCTCGTTGGGCTTCTGTACAATTACAACAAAGGCTTTCTGATTCTGGCCAGAGGAATGTTTCAGACCACGAGCCTGTCATGATAAAGGACACTGCTATTTAAAAAGCATCGCTCTATAAATACCTAGGGATGCAGATGGACAGTGTGCTGTGTTTTAAAGCTCACTTTCTGTGCTTACAGCTGCAGCAGAGACTATACTTTGAAAGATGACTGGCACTTTATGGGGTTGACGTTAACATGCAGCTGGCTTTTTACCTCTACTTTTTTTTTTTACCTTTTTACTTTTTAAATATATGCTGTGGGATCACAATCTGGTTAGGGAACAACTCTTCAACGTAGGACCAAGCTTGCCCATATGAAAATAATCAATTTCAAAGACCATATGTGAGCAAGACGATAAAGGGAAACCTTATTTTTTACCTTCTTGTTGCGTTGATTGTTTTGAGTATGTATTTTATCTGCGTGTTGTTTAAATGTTCTTTTGCTACTGTGCAGCAATTGATCCAAGACAAATGTCCATTTGATGACAAAAATATTAATCTATTCTATAACAGAGGAATTTTGTTGCACTAGATCTTGGAGATCCATCCTTTCATGTAAATGTGGAGGTAATTGGGGAAGAGAAGGTGCTGTATTGTCTTACCCTGTACCCTGTTTTTTTTTTTTGTTGCCTCCATAGGGTAAAAGACAGGGTACACACAGGTCGAGACAAACAGGATGTACAAACATTTACTCACACTTAAGGAAGATTTAGAGACTAATCACAATCATCTTTTAGAAATGTGGGAGAGAATGCATGCACAGTGAGAACATGCAAACCCATGACCTTTTGCTGCAAGATAACAGTGTTGCTCCACTGTGCAGAAGTAATAGAATAACACATTTCAGATTTACAAATATCTGTAGCCTGATTTACAAAAAAAAAAAAAAAAAAAAAATCCCATTCACAGCTATGAGCGTCTTTGTGTTGATGTATGAAAACCACAATGCAACTTCGTGGTTGATGGTTGTAAGCATAGCGTGACGATGCTCAAGGGGAGTGATTACTTTTGCAACACTGGAGAGTGTTTTGTAAGCCCCGGCTGCGCGGTGACCAGCCGTGTCCGTGACGCTGTGAAGATGCTGAGATGCTCTGATCTCGCTCCGTGAACGCGCTCGCGCTCGCGCTCACCGAGATGCGCATGTGGCTGTGGCGGAGCAGACGCATCACCCGGTTCGTCTCTTTAACGCTCCGCTGTCAGGACTCTGAGAAGATCCAACATCGCTCAAACTTTCGGGTCGATCAGACCTGCGCGCGCCGGGTCCGGTCGGATTTAACCGCACCGAGGTGAGCGTGTGTTACGCCTGCATGTATGATGACGAGAGAGCGGTTTGGCTCATTATCTCATTCAAGAGACCCCCAGACAGCAATAGATCCTCCCACCCCACCGGTCCGTGTCTATTTATACGGTTGGACAGGGCTGCCGTGGGTCGTGACAACCGGACGCGACTGTGAGTGGAGACAGACTGATAAATCTCAGCACGGTAAGAGATCCTGGTTCCGGGCAGAGAGTGGCGGATGGATGTGAGTTTGACCTAAATTATGCAATGATGATGGGAACGTGGCGGTTGCAGCATGTGCTCCTTTTTGGACCTGAAGCTGCACAGAGTCTGGAGGAGCAGCAGGAGGGTTGGAGCCTGATTTAGTGCGGATGCTGTGGACGATCTGCAGCATCACTCACTTCATCCGGTCGGTCGGGTGTGATGCAGCAACGTCCACATTCAAACGCTCCGTTCCTGGTTTGGACTTGGTCGGATTTTGTTACTCATCCGCAAACTGAGATGAAGCATTTCAAGGGCCTAATAGTAGAAATTTGATGTATAAAAATGAGAGGTTTTGTTTTGTAAGAGTTAGTTTGACTAAAACACGTCATCTAATTGCTCTGATACGTTGTTTAAACTCAAAGCATAGGACGTTTAATTTCACTAGCTTATTCCAAAGTGATAGTCAGATGAGCAACAACAGCACACAAAGCAAAATAGGCTGAAATTCACGCATTTTTCATCTCATTATGCGATGCACTTAAGCAAGAACCAGCAGCGTTTTTCATTTTTTGTTTTTGTCACATGCACCTTTAAGACATTCTTGCCTAATAACTGTATTATTAATTATTATTATTAATTATTATTATTATTGTTTTTACACAAAAATTTATGCAGACAATATGTTTGAATGGCAATAGACCGACTTGCTGCCAACATTGTATAGCGTCATTTTGTGATGCAACATTTAGAAACGCATGCACATGATGCATAGAAATCAGCTGTTGCATCATTTCCGGTTTATTTCAGGCAGAGGTATTTGATGCAACACCTGCTGCACAGACGGAGAAAAATAAAGCAGATAGTCTGTCCAAAAAAGCTACCTATGTCTGCCTGTCTACCTGATTTCATTCCAGCTGGCAGTGAGATCACTAGATGCATCTGATATCTTCAACACTGCAAGTATAAACTGATCAGCTTCTTAGTTCTTGTTTTTGTTTTTTACACATTTCCTCTGGTTTGGTTTATTCTAACACATGGCACCACCATGTTTTTCTGTTGGTGTTTTTAAGTTCTTTGAAATTCTGTGTAATGGCACCCATAGCTAAATGTTTCAGATTAACAGGAAAATGTTTATGCCTGATAAAGTTGTTTAGAGTGATTACAAAAAGCCATTTTCAAATAATGGTTTTATTTCTTTAGGGAAAAATACTAGTCTAACCATCCTGGTGTTTAAAAAGTAATTGTGCACAAACCAAACAACACCCTTGGCAGCAACAGCTGCAATCAAGAGTTACTGACAACTATTGCAGTGAAGGAAATCTGGTCTACTCTTCTTTGCAGAAGTGCTTTACTTCAGTTTAGACATGAGGATTTCCCAACATCCTTTTTAAGTTCACGCCACAGAATCCTAACTTAATTCAAATTGAGACTTTGACAAGTCCGTTTGAAACCCTTCATCATGTGTTTTTAGCCAGTTAGAGGATAACTTGATGGTGTGCTTTAGCGCTTTCCACTGATGCATAACCCAAAAGTGAGTTTATAGTAATAAATCCACGTTTATGACCAGAGATTCTGGCCAGAGTTTCTCCTCTAGGATTTTATCCTGGAGAGTAAAAATAATGGCTTAATCACTTACAGAAAGTCATCCCAGTCCCAAAGCAGTAAAGCAGCCCCACACCATCACACTTCCACCACCATGTTTTTCTGTTCTTTGAAATTCTGTGTAATGGCACCCATAGCTTGCAAAATGCTCAACTTGGTCTCATTCACATAATTCCCTAAAGTCTTTGAAAATGATTATAATGTTGCCTGCCAATATTAAGACCAGCCTTATTATTGAATCATGAACAGTAAACCTTAACTGAGGCAAGTGAATCTTAGTACTTGAAATGTTGTTTTGGCTTCTTTATTAAGTGACTTCTTGGTTCGACTGGTCTGGTAGTAATCAGGTTTGGTTGTAGATGCAGTTAATTCATTACCTTTGCACATAGGGGTGGGTTGGTTTGGATTTTTGTTAACCTAAAAATTTAAATCATCTTTTGAAAGCTGTATTTTATGTTTACTTTGATTATGTTTGCCTGATGTTAGCATTTATTCGTGAAAGATGTACCTGACCAAAAAAAGAAAGTTAAAATCTTTACAGCCCTGCATGCTGTTGATTTGCAATGTCCCAGATAATAAACAATCCCACTACCAAACACCAGGAATCTCTCATAACTGTTATAAATGGTCGCAAGCAGCTGGTTGGTGTAGATAGGTCAGACAAGAGGAAGGAGGTAAAGAGAGGTGAACTGTCGGCCGCATGTAGACCTGGGTTTTCAGGTTGTTGGACATTACAGGTGGTGTTTTGGTTGGTGTGATAGTGGAGTAGGAGGGCAGTGTTTGTTTGCGGTGGTGGGTACATTTTTGGCGGGATTATCTTTCAGTGGTTCAGTCTGTCAGCATCCCAGGCCCACATTCTCACCCAGAAAAGACATAAACAGCCCGAGTGGGATTAGGGCCCAGTCGGACAAGTGATCAGGGGGGATTTGCTGCCCGTCGGGCACACAATGGTACTGTCTCGTAACACACAAACTCATACCGCGCATGCTCACAACGGACCCAGGCCCACAGTAATCCCACGAGAAATCCCTTTTGTTTGGGGCGCAGTAGCGGGGTTAATAGAGGCTAGCCTCGCCACGGGCCATGACAGAAGACACAGGGGGTGTGTATGGGCGTCAATGAACACCAGGGAGAAAATCAGGGGGCACGTTGTGTTTTGGCGGGGTGCTTCCACGTGTCTAAAGTCCCAGACAGACGGGGTGGTTCCACACTGATGTGTGTGGAAGCACAATGCCACGGATGAATAAAGGTTTTTTTTTTCTCTCCCTCGGTGTGTATGTCTCTGAGTCAGCTGGTGATGGTGGATGGGGACAGGATCTAAGATAACAACATTGTTAGACAAAAACAGCAAGCCAGCTCAAACCTGTTGAAATAATCAGACCCAGTTGAGAGACAAAGCACGGATGAGAGTGTGCCTTTATAGTTGAATGTTTGATGGATCTGTCCAGAAATATCTGGAACCTTTTTCATATCTTTGTTCTGTTTTCTCTCAGTGCCGGCTCTGGCCCAGGCTGCAGCCATGCCTCTTCTGGAAGAGAACACGCTGTCTCAGGAGCACCCACCTACCCTCCCTGTGGTCATCATAGGTAAATTATTGCTTACCTTAATCAGGTCAACCTTGTTCTTCCTCTTTTGGTCTTAATTGTATCAGAGTACTCACATTTTCCAACTATTTTTTTTTTACAGGGAATGGCCCATCAGGTATTTGTCTGTCCTACTTGTTAAGTGGATACAAGCCCTACCTGGACACCGCAACAGTTCACCCAAACCCGATTCTGTACAGGAAGCTGCAGGAGGCCACACACCTCCCTATCACAGAACAGGTAGAAAAAAAATCATGTTCACACACCAGGTTTTTCATACATGAAACTCAGATGTGTCAAAATACTCTGTTCTTTTTCTAGGATATGAAATACTTGAGCGAAGGTCTCGAGGGACGATCAAGGAATCCCGTGGCTGTGCTATTTGATACACTCCTTCACCCCAATGCTGACTTTGGCTATGAGTTCCCACCAGTCCTCAAGTGGAGGAGAGACAAGCATCAACAAATTCCACATCTTGTTTTGGGAAAGGGAACACCTGGGGGTGCCTGGCATGTAAGTTTATTCTACAATAGCTTTCTAACGTATCTGGGTTTTGTGTCAACAGAGTATTTTGCTTTGACCACGCTGTTGGTTGCCTCTCCTCAGGCAATGGAAGGCTCCATGTTGACTGTTAGTCTTGGCATCTGGATGGAGCTTCCTGGAGTCAACTACAGAGACATGACCAATGGGAAACGAAGGTAAAAAAAAGAGCCTCACACAGCATTGATGGGTCAAGCTTTAGTTTAACTGGGCACTCATGTTCTCTCTGTCTACATCTTCTTCCTTAGAGATGTAACTAGTGACAGAGCCACTCCAGAGGAGATCTCATCCTATTACAAAGACTATGTGAAGCTAAAGGGCCTGCAGAAGAATTTTGTTGACAACACTTACGTGACCTCTGTTCAGAAACTTTGCCGAGGGCATGAGCAGGAAGATCTGGAAAATGGGCAAGAAGATCAAAGGGTGGTTGATGGTGGGAATGGGCACTTTGAGGAGAATGGCAAAGAGTCTCCCACGCTCTGGGAGATCAGGGGTTATCGACAGGTACAGAGCGACACTCATGTCCCCTTCTCCCTGTTTGCTGAGAATGTCGTCCTGGCCACTGGCGCATCCGATTCTCCGGTCAGATTAGGTGTAGAGGGTGAAGATCTACCTTTTGTGTTCCACAGCATCTCAGACCTGGGCTTGGCTGTAAGCCAGGGAAAACTGGATGTGAACTCTGATCCAGTTCTAGTTGTAGGTGCTGGTCTAAGTGCCGCTGATGCAGTTCTATGTGCGCTCAACAGCAACATCAGAGTGCTGCATGTTTTCCGGAAGAACGTAGACAACCCAGACCTCATCTTTAAGCAGCTTCCCAAGACCCTGTACCCAGAATACCACAAAGTGTACAACATGATGTCTTCCCAGACCTGTACCAATGTGGAGTCTTTGTCCTCCTCTAACAGACCCCAGGCAGTTAGCATTGCCTCTTCAGTATGTGCCAAGATGTGCCCTAAACCTCAGCTTTCTGCAGGGAGCATTGCTGGAGGTTCTAGCATCAGTCTCTTCCCCGATTACACCAGTTTCCCCGAACACTGTGTGGTGTCGTTCCAGTCTGACATGAAGTGTCTGCTTCAAGGGGATAACTCCCTAAAGGCCTTCAAGATCTCAATGGCCTTGGTGTTGATTGGGACAAACCCAAACCTGTTCTTCCTTAAAGGTCAGGGCCAGTACCTGGGACAAGATCCGACAAGGCCGATCTCCTGCAAGCAGAATCCCATCGACATCAACCCTTACACGTTTGAGTGCACCAACGAGCCGGGGCTGTTTGCCATGGGTCCGCTGGTGGGAGACAACTTTGTTCGATTTCTGAAGGGTGGCGCTTTAGGCATCACCTCCTGTCTGCTGAAAAGACTCAAGAAGAGAGGAATGCTCATCAGCAATGGAGGGAACAACTTCATTTAAAAATGATCAGGAAAACATAAATCTGCTCTTAGCGCACAGGTTTCAAGGAGAAAAGAAATTGGTAAAACAGAAGTTTTTCTATCTTTTTTTATCATTAATACAGTGTTTTGCCATCTAAGCTTATAGGTTTTATATGTTCATGAAGCCAAAAAGACGTTGGATGTACACAAGTTTCTAACGAAACAAAATATGACAGCTTTTAAGTCTTGTCTGACTTCATAAGAAGTCTCTATAGGTTCAGGATACTTTGTGCCAATGGTTTATAGCTCATCTGTCATCTCATAACAGTACGGGACCTAGTTTTAATCAGGGTTATTTTTCCATTCACGGCGTGTCTTCAGGCAGTCTACTAACATTAACATTCAAAGCAAAGAACTTGAGATGAAATGTATCCTGACAGTCAGTACCTGCAGACATAATACCTGGACGCTGCTACACTAACATATGTTGTCATTTCCAAAACGTATTGTCACAGTCATGAGCTGTCTCTTCTCTATGACATAAACAATAGATAAATAACCTCTGATCCTAAAGATTAATGTCAAAAAAGGGTCTTTATGCCTCTGATTAATGAAACTGTTCTCTTTTATTTCAGTACATTCTCCTTTTGGCCTCAGTTGTAGGTTATTTGCTGATATTACAACTTTCAATGTGTTCTATGCAAATACAGAGACATGCAAAACTATTCACAACCCTTGAACTTCATCACATTTTGTTACACAACTTCAAGCTTGAAAGTGTTTTACTTGGATTCTATATGATAGATCAACATAGTTGTAAAGGAGGGGAAATTGATTCATGGATCGCAAAAAAGTCCTGAAGTCAAACCCCTTTATTCAGATACTCATAAAAATGCCTTCAGAAATCACCAAGCTATGGAAAACCTCAATGATCTCAATGAAAACATACATTTTCATTGAAAGCCTTTGAGGTTTGTTAGAGAGCACTAGTGAATAAACATCATCATGAAGCCCAAGCAACACAGCAGACTAACACAGCCTTAAGGCGTTTTGAAAATCACTTTAAAATCAATGCACAATTTTCCTTCTATTTGACAGTCCTGCACTACTTTATGTTGGTCTGTCACATAAAATCTCAAATGAAATACAGTCAAGTCTGTGGTTGAAACGTGGCAAAATGTAAAAAGTCCAGTTGGTATAAATGCGTTTTGGTAGGCTGGTGGGATTATGATATCACTCACAAACCCACCATAAGATTTTCTGTTAGCTTCCAAGTGCAAATCTGAAAACACAGACATTAAAAGGTTACACTGGTGTTTATTGGGGAATAGGTTTCAATTCCCGTTGAGCAAGAATCCCTACATACAGATTGAAACATTAAACATAAGCTTGACTCTTCAACTTTAGCCTAAGACCTAAAATGTCTTGATCAACCTAGATGTTACAATTACAAAAAAACAACTTTTTTAATGCTAACCTAAAACTACACTGAGAAAATCCCACTGTCATTTCAGTTTCCTAAAGCAGTATTAAATAACCACTTTTGTAATCTATTTATTTTCTTCCACTAACATATTAACACTTAAGGTTTTTTTTTTTTAATTTTTTGTAACCAAAACAGTTGCCTAACGCCAATGTTAGTTGTGTTAATAATTTTTCAGCTAAGTTATATAACCTAATGCTTTTCTGCATTTTGTTTTAATATAAAATATTGAATGCACGTATGCTGGCATGAGCCACTGCCTGCAGCAGCTGCTGAGGAAAGTGAAGAAGGTGTGGGAAGAGGATGTAGCCGCACAGGGACTGGCAGAGATATGAAAATATAAGAATAAAGGTGAGACATGCTGCTTTTCGCATGATTTTTTTAAAATTATTATTTTCTGTTAATACGTGAACTTGATATGTTAGCACAGATGTGTATGGACTCTGACAAGAAACTCAAGCTGCAAAACTTTAAATAATACATGAAGTAAGTTCTTTCTAACTTCTAAGAAAGCCGATTTTTCCAACTCTCTTGGCCATGCTGTAGCCCATTTGAGAAAGGAAAAGCTTTCGTTACTGTACACGTTATACCAAACGCTGGCCTATTTTTTAACTTTAACAAAGCACCTTCTCTCAAAATAAAGCCAAGTGTACAGAAAAGTCAATCAATGTTTGGTTGGCAAGAAAACCTCTTATCTGAGCTGTTTCAGAAATGGAAAAGTGCCTGAAGGGTTGCCTCGCTGGAGATCGCTGAAGAAGAAAAAGGAAAAAAGTAACACTTGAATCGTTTCTCAAGCCCCTGGTTCTCCTGAAGTCGGTAACTGAACCAGACTTTAAAGTTACCAAGAAGCTGCTGTCAGGATGTAGAATCTCTCAACTGACGGATCTTTAATGTTTTGTATTGATTATTTTTTATTATTAACAAATAAAAATGTTGACAAAAACCTCTGAACGCGAGCCTGCTTTGTTACATTGCTAGCTGTCAGTGACATAGTTAGAGACGTTTTGAAACAAGCAGGAAGAACAGAAAACAGCTACAACATGGGACACTTTTTTTTTTTACAAGAGTCCTTCTTAGTCAAACTTTCACAAACTTGGAGTTTGAAACTCCCCCCGTTGGAAGGTGCAAGGATGGAGGCATTTCATCTTCTCTTGGTCAGTTTGGTGGGATTGTACCTACAAAAAACAAACAGGCATAAAAGAGGGCATCTTAAACATCTGTCCACGTCAGAATGGGCTTTTAACATTCCTCATGTATCACTGCTCAATGAGCTCAGAGGCATTCTGAAACAATAAAAAACAGCCCAAAGGAAGCGTCATAAAACACGGATGATGTTTGAACAGCTCAGAGCAAACAAGCTTCCTATAAAGCAGCCTCTGGAAAATTGTTTGGAGTCCCTCTCTGAAAGAAAAAAAAAAGGGGCCGGACTATTTTCTTAGCAGCAGAGTCTGCTTCCAGGTTATGTATGACTGGCCGAGCATGACTCCGTGATCAAACACCTCAGCACTGACACACAGGCAAAAACATCAATCTCAGACCGTCTCTATTCTGCTTAGTCAAAGAAAACAAGGCAGGTTACATCACCGCTGTCGCCCTGGCAACCGCAGTGACAGAGCATTGCTGGTTTCTGATTGGTTCGAGCTGAAGCCGCACTGGTCAAACAACCCTTTAATTATCAGTCAAATGTTTGAAAAACATGATCATGATGACGGAGAGAAAAACGTACTTTTATGAGAATTTATGTTTGAATTAGTTAATTGAACCAATCCAGAACCCCCCCCTGTCCCTTCTTGGCACCTGGGGTAAACATGTGCAAAAGGCCTGGAAAGATTATTAAGAGATTTTATTGCAGCAGCAAAACATCTCAAATTTGTAAAAGAAAATCCAACCTTTAATTTGAGTGCAAATATTCAGCGCTTTGTCTTTGCTAAGAACATTTAACACGGTTGGAGAACGCAGAAACTTTGATGAGTTCTTGCTCCTGTCTTCATCCCACAGGTTATCTATTGCATTAATGTCTGATGAATGACATCATCATGGAGGAAGGCTAATTGTGTCACTAGTGAACAATTTCTGTGCTGACACAGCAACATGTTTTGGATTTATTTTTGATTTTCTGATAAAAACCTAGTACTTCAAGGAGTTTATTGCTCTTTGCAGTCAAACAAGGCTTCAAAGGGCTGCTGCTTATAAATCTTACACTATTATGCTTAGAAACCATGAGAGGATGAAGCTCCACCTCATCGTCTTCTAACAAGAACCAAGGTCCAGTCTCTCACCTGAACAGATCGTCTCCTATCGTTTCTTCCCTCTTGTTCTGACGCTCCCCCTGGAAGGACACGGTTTCAAATCAAAGGCCCTCCATCACAGAAAAGACAGAAATATAATAATATAAAATAATAACCCAATAGGAGGGATTTCAGTACCTCAGCTGCGCCTTTCAGCCATTCATCCAGATCTGAGTTCGCGCCCCTGTTGTGAACCAGCAGATCGGATCCTCCAATGATGTGCGGGAAGCCCTCCACGCCAGGAAGGTGTTTCTGTCACACGACACGAAGTGGTACTCAGATTAAACAAACACTTAAAAATGACAGAAAAACATCCATGAGATTGCTAAAATATACTTTTCAATACTTTTGAGCTTTGCTGTGTTCGTAGTCTGAATAAATATATTCTAATTTTCTTCCAAATCTGTCAATCTGCTTTTATTTAGCAAAAATAAACTAATTGTTGAGACTGTTAAGATTCAAAGAAATCATTTACAAACTCAGCTTTGATCGTATGATTTAGATTGTTGTCTGACCTTGCGGAAACATTTGAAGTTCTTGTTGTGTCCGTTGTTCTGAGGCTGTTTGGGTTTGGGTTTTGAAGGAGCTGTAACCGTGAGAGACCGAAACTCCACCATCAGCAACTTTTTGGGAAGATCTTCGTTGATCTTTGACTCCTGAAAATAGACCAAAAAAATATTATTTTAATGTTATTTTTTTTTCTTTCTTTTCTTTTTGTAGAACTTCATTTCATTTCAACTTGCTTTCACTTCTTCCTTGATCTGCACAGGCTTGGCAGAAGCTTTGGTCTCTTCTGCTGGCTGGGGAATATCTACCTGAAGTAGCTCTACATCCTGCAAGAACAGAGAAGGAAACACAAGTGGATTATGCAGCTGCAAACTGAATCCAATATATTTCCGTATTTGCACACTGAGTCACTTCAGAGGAAAACTGTCTTCACCTCAATAAAAGATGCATCATTATCTTCGAAAACCTTTATCTCTTCAGTTGCAGAGGCAGACGGCGTTTTATGGGGTCTACTAGAGTCATGATTAGGTGAAATGTTGTTGTCTGTCTTATTGGAGACATTGTGCCGGTTAGATTGTTCTGCGAGGTTCTGTTGGGAACGTTCCTTATCCAGACCCAAACCAGGCCTCTGACCTGCTCCTACCATTTGCTCTTGGTGGACACGCTGCTTCTTAGCTGAAGACTCCACAGTGTGGGAACCCTGCATCTGTTTGGCCAAACCGCAGCGCACCGCTACTTTCTCTTTCTGGCCGTGACCACTTGGGGATTCATCGTCCAGGTAGTCCATGTCCTCGGACATAATGGACTCCAGTTCCTCCATCTTTATCTCCTCCTCCTCCTCCTCCATCTCCTTCCTCTTTCTGCTCTGCGGTTCCTCTTCGAGACGTTCTGCCCGTCCAGAGAACAAATCGCTTGCGGATTCTAGAGGCGTCTCGGACACAGCAGAAGGTCCCTCGAGGGGAAGTGACGGCATTTTTTTAGAAACTCTAAGTGAGTTTGTATCCTTCGACGAGATGGACGACTCAGGAGCCGGCCGCTTCGGTGCCGATATGACACCCGAGGATTCTTCCTCTAAAGGTCTTAACGACAGAGACAAGAAACAGAAAAACGGGTTAGATATAAGCTTTTAATATTTTAGCAACCTATATAAATGAACAAATTAAAATGCTTTTTGTAACTAAAGCTTGCAGCCAATTTTTGAGCACAATAATCACAAATTAGTGCCGAGTACTTGAAGCTTGTCTGTGAGAATAAAAATTAAAATGTTGCTCTGGGAGTAAAACTCTCACTCTTGAGATGCTTGAAAGAAAAAAATATCTAAATATTTCCCTGTAAATGCAAAAGAGTTTTTAGGAAGAACAAAAGATATCTACGCTGATTACTTTCTGAACTTGAACAGAAAACAACAGTGCATACAAAGAGGAAACGTAACGCACCATTACGTCAACTAAATAAATTGGCACCCGTATCTATCTTTACTGGCACCAGTCAAAGGTATGTTTGATCTAACTAAAATAGGCTATTCTATATATAGCATCTCTGTAAAAAAGAGAAAAAAAATCTGCATGTTCTGCAGACGGTCACCGTTTCTTGTTGACAGGCTGAAAGAAGTTGGTCAAAGTCGACTGTTTCTGCGGGGAGGTTTGTGGAGACGTTTTCTGTTTCTGAGAGGATTGCGTGTGAAGGAAGGTCCTGCTGCCTCCATTGGTCTTGGGAGCAGACGGCGGGGGTCTAAAGTTGGTGTTCCCAAAACCTGGAACTATAAAAACCCTGGTTTTAGATAATGGTTGTTACAAGGAAGAAGTATCCTTTGTTTTCCTGCAGCGGGCAAATTCAGGTTAAGTAAGTGAGTAAACTAAAGAAGACTTTGACTTTTTCAATATAAATACAAAATATCAACATTTTCTATTGTAGTACTTCAAAATCTACAAACAAAAAAACCTAACCAGCCACAATTCATACATGAAATAGATTTACTTACTATTTTTCTAGTAATATGGACTCACTAATGTGAACACAGAGGTTGGAGGGTCAAAACGGAAAATAAAATGTAAGGAAAAAGGAGTTTCCCTTAATTAACTGATCAATAAAAAAACTCCAATAAAGACTTTTCCATTGATTATAGAGAAGGGCATAAATAATTTTAATAAAATATAAACAAAACATTCCTTTTAAAACAGTCACCAGTTTTACATCATTTTATCTTTCTCGTTTCAGAAACAAACATTTGGTTGAAATAAAGTTTTTAAAATCCAAGTCTGCCAGGAGTGTTGACTAGGGATGTGCCGATCAGGTTTTTCTCTGCCGATACCGATCACATAATTGTTATTTATTTATTTTTTATCATAAACACTACTGTTACATGATGTGGAAAAAGGAACCATGAATTCACCTTAATTTAGACAAAAACTTGTTTTTAATAACTTTTCCTAGAAGAAAACTAAACAAAACAGGCATTGTGCAAATTGTACCGCTATCAATAATACTATCTATAACAGACTGATAACATATGAAGGTTGTGAAGAGGCTAAATAATGCAAAGAGCCAAAATAAAACCTCTCAACATTGACAAAAAATTCAAGTATAAAACTTAACATTCAAAGGAAAATACAGGATCCATTGCGAAAACAATCCAGACTTACTGCATGAAAAGTGTTGTAGTGATGTAGAGTGTTTGTAGCTGCGCTGCTTTATCTGCTGTCTGATCCTCCATGTCTTTTTACTGCACTGAGCCTCGATGTAGCCAAACTCTGTCATTGTTTTTATGTCTATTAGCTTCGTTGTGTTGATGCACCTGCTTCTATTTTCCGCCGCAACACGCAAACATCCTCATTCACTCAGTGCATTATAGTTACACATCGCTAAGGATTTGTTGCTGCGCGTTTGTGCAGTGAAGGAAAGACGAGACCAGCTGGACAGACAGGCTGAGAAATGAGATGCAGGTGATCCGTATCGGCAACAGAGCCAATGAGCACCGATCACCGATCATCACCGATTTCACGGAAATCGGCCGATTATGATCGGTGACCGATCGATCGGCACACCTCTAGTTTTGACCATAACTGCATAATCTCTGAAAAAGCGTAGCTGTAAATCCTACATCACCTTTTGGTTTGGGACCAGGTTTTCTGCTCTGTGAGTCTGTGCTGTCAGCTGCGCTGAAAGACGATCTCATCGTGTCCTCCACTATCAACTCGCTGGTTGATTTCTGAACGGTTGCTTTGGATCCGGGTAACTGAGCTGCTTTCTGCTTCTGCTCAGGAGTTTCCCCGACGGCTGCAGGTCCAGTCATATGACGAGCCTCCATCCTGACAAACAAATAACAATGAACAGTCCAGAAAATGCATCTTGAACGGCAGCACTGCACTTAACTTCACAATGTGCAGTGCAAATAAATGCACTGATGCGCATATAAGGCAGGCTGTAATATTCCAGGTGCAATGCATTCAAGCTTTACTTGCTGACAATCTATGGATGAATATCCTAATGATGGAGATGCTAACGTTTACAGAAGGTGTTGGGGAAATGGTAATGAAAAACAAAGTGTGTAAAAATGTGTGACACTCGTAATCAGCGTCATTATCCGCCAGCTGTAACGTCATGTTCTCCCAGCATTGGGCGACTCCAGCTCGTACCTTTGTGACGTCTCTGTGTTGACAGCATAAGCGGTGATGTTCTGAGATGCTGCAGGTAGCACAGTTTCATCCACTGTCACGCTCTGTGACAGCGACGCACTGGGGATTCTGGGTTTTACTTTTTGTACAGGATCTAAAACACAAACAAATTGATCGCAGATAACATTGCATCCAGGAAAAACAAGGAAGAAATGTTGAATTTTTCCTCCATGATAACCCACCTGAGTCTACGATCAGGCAGGACGGATTGCAGTACTTGTCACAAGACGCGTAGATGGCAGCCAGGCCAATCTCCGACTCTGAGATGACTCGAAGACCTTTCCTGCATTCGTGGTCGAGGGAAAAACATTCCTAAGTTTTTAGCTGTTAAAACGAACTTTACGCATCTTTCTTCCAAGAACGAGTTGAAACCTGTGGGTGATGTTCTTCACAGTGTTTGCCCACTCTGTGGCTGAAGGAGGGAGCAGAGTTTGGGAGCTGCCAGTGGTAACCTCAACCACGCAGCTGTGAGGAGACTCCAGCAGGTCGCGGGGGACGGAGCCCTCCTCCAGCAGCCGACTGCTGCCTCCGCCAAAACTCACCGCAGCGCCGAGCCGCTTCAGCTGCACGCGGTGCAGGAGAGCGGGAAGTCAACATGAGTGATCATTAAAGCACCAGAAACATGCTGCAGACAGGAGCTTTGCTTTTTAAGAGAGTAACTTTCCATATGTACATCTCTAAAGCTTCTGAACTGAAGCTGGACAGATGCAGACATATGTGAAACAGTTTATAATTTAATTCAGAAAGTAAAAAATAAAATCAGTGAAAACTTTCTAAATGCTGGGATCTACCACAAAAGTTAAAACACAGGTTGTTTTTTTCCTGATCTGAAACTAGTCCACCTTCCTGGTAAAGATGCTTTAAAAAGGACAGACAGGAATCATCCAATGCAGCTCACCGTCGCCCTCTGCTGAAGAATTAAATATTACTGTCCTCCACTACAGGATCTAAGCCTTTTAAATCTCTCAAAATTAGCCGCCAATTTTCACATTTTTCCCAAACAATAAACAACTAAGTCGTAGTCATTTTCACAAATCCATAAACCTGGTCCGCAAGTCAACATCCACACCTCCAGCCCACTGTCAGGACAAACAGAGGAATGTTTGTCCTCACAAACAAAACATTTCTGTGCAACAAATTCAGAACTCACCAGAGTTTTTAAAGAAAGCAAAAAAATATATTGCATAAAGTATACCATTTTCCTCATTTCTGCTTCACAGTTTCAAGCTGCTATAATATAAAGCACAAGGATGATGAGTGGGGTCCCCAAACAATCCAATGGTTAGAAATTTAAGGCATTCATTTGAATAATTTAGAGAACAAAACTCATTAGCCACCTCTATTCTTTTCCACTTTGCTTCTGCTGAGCCACTCTTCTAAAACGACTACTTTTCAAAGTAGTTCTGACAAATCTACAACAAACTGCAAAAATAAAATGCAGAATGACTTAAAATGTTACTTAAGCACCAAGGCAGAGATTTGTGGAGATTTTAGCTAAAACCTTGACACTGATGATCAACAGGAAGATGATCAATCTCTTAGATCTTGTTACTCTGCAGGATCTTTTTGTTAAAGACATGACTTTTAAACACATCTTTTCTGCTTAACACTCAGAAAAGGTGTTAAAGTAGTTAAGAAGCAAATATCTAACTAACAGACATCAAATCACATATCTTCTTAAAGTTTTCTGAGAATTAGTTATGGTCTGCAATGGTCTGCAAAAGTGCATTGCTTCTAATAACAGCCTACCAGCAGTAAATGCAGCTTATTCTGGATGAGCATCGTGAAATATGTTTTTAGCAAAAGAAGAAAACACAAACCTGTTTGGATGTGAGGAAAACGAAGGTCTTTCCAGTAAAAAGCCGTTTCCGAGCCGGTGTGGTTGCAAGCTTAACGTCCTCTTTACTCAAACTGGGCTCATCGATTTCAGGGACAAAACTTAAAAACCACAAACAGACAATATAATGCATCCAGGAGGTCACATTCAGCAAAAGGCTCAGTAAAAAGGGGGATTTTCTGATACCTTTCCGGTTTGGGAGGAGCTGATTTTTGCTGCACAGCTCTGCTCAGCTCTGAGAAATACTCCGGCTTCACGATGGGACGACCACACAGCAGAGCAGAGATCATCTGGGTAAGTAAGGTGGGCAAAGCATTAGCACACCAGCTGGACCAAACATGCCAACCAGGGCGAGACAGACACTGGCTCCAACCTTTATGGTGACTTTGACAGTTGGCATGGCCAGATGGGTGCAGTCCGGAGTCCAGCTGCTCACCAGCTTCCCACCCAGAGCTGAAAGGGCCTGAGAGAGCGACGTCTTCCCAGCGACGTCCAAACATGACGAACACACCACTGGTTTCTCCAGGAACACCACACTGAACTTACTGTGAAAAACACCAAAGGTGACGTTGTCCCCTGACGACAGCTCAACAGGCGCCGTCAGCTGCTGGCTGTTGACGAAGGTGCCGTATTTGGACGTGTCTTTCAGAGTCAGGATCTAAAAGACAAAAAAGAAAAAAGAAGAGAAAGTAGTGAGTGCATCCCTGTTTTCTAGTCAATTTCAGCACACGTGAATGCAAACCCACAATCTTAACAGTGAGATAAAAGTATGAAAGGCTGTTAAAGGTTATAGGAAATCTAATAGAAAAATAATGACAAGGAACACAGAGGAAGAGCTAGTATTTAGAAATAATGTTGATCAGGACAGCTACTATTTTTTGTTCAGTTTGAAAAGTGAATGTTTAGCAAAAACTTTCTATCTCAATAAATTAGAAAATTATTCTAATATTAGTTTGTATCAGTAATTTAACATACAGAGATATATAATTTAGTTAATTTTGATGATCGTGGCTCACAGCTAATGGAAACCTGAAATGTTGTTTCTCAGAAAATCTGGACATTACATAAATGATTTTGAATATATAAAGGTTTTGCTGTGGCCTAATTATGCAGCAGACTGCTGACATGGCAGCTGTTCATCAGACAATCACCGACACCCTACCCAGCAAGGTAAGCCATGGAAAGCTATGCACAGAACGATGGATTTGTTGGAAAGTTAAGCAAAAGGGAAAAAAAATGATTATCACACAGTCTGGAGAGAACTAGCATGCAAAACCCATTTCATTAAGAGCTTGGTGGAGAGTCATAAGGTCTAGAATGCAAGAGTCCCCATGTTACAACGTATAGAGACCGACTCCAATTTATGCATCATTTCTTTTAAGCCACTAGATAAAAACTTAAGAAAATCTTTGCTACAATACATGGACATGCTTCTGAGAAGGCTGACATTTTGTATCAAAAGCCTTTTGTCCTTTTAACGCTACAATTTTCTGAGTGACAGAATTTTGTTTCTTTCACTGTAAACCATAATAACTAAAATAAATGAGTTAATATAAATAAACATGTTCAATGTGTAAGTAATTATCTATGGAATATGTGCCTTTCAAATTTACATGAAATTACTGAAATAAATTAACTTATGAATTGATAGTCTTATTGTGATGCAATTGCAATAAGACTATTGCACTTTTAATAGACAACTGCTCCCCCTGCTGTACAAAAGTATAACAACCGGACAACGTTTCCAAATGGATTTCACCACTTCATATCTCCATGTAATAATGCAAACATGTGCAAACAGAGAAAAAAAAAGTAAACATTGATTTATGATCCTTAATCTCATATTCATTCCTGTTTGAATCAAGGATGCAGGACAAAAATCAACCCAGGAGGAACACTAAGAGGCTCTAGCTGCTGTTTGCATTGCTCCTCTTTATTGTTTCTAGAGAATAGTTTGAATGAATGTCTGGCTCGCTGCCATAATGTTAGAATCGTGACAGCTATCATCCCTGCAGCAACAGTTACAGCTAATTTATATTCAATTTGATGCTAAAGCACAAAACCCCACAATGTTTACGTGGGAAACTTTCAGGTAATGACAGGTTCAGCCTCAACGGAATGAGACAAAGTTTGCATGAAACGCCCTGAACGTCCCGCTGCACAAACAAGAAATGAATTTTCTCTCACTTCTTCAGTATTTAAGAACATGTGAATATTAATTACCCCTTTAAGTCACTAAAAATCCAGTCTATTGACTCCAAAATAAACAATTTTAGTCTCTGCTTGCACCGTTTTACACCAGCAATAAGTTTGGATCTGCAAAGAAGCTAATTCAATTAACTATGCACATCTTAAGCAATTGCCATTAAGATTATTTTATTCATGGAGTTCTTTATTTCTCTCACCAGATCGGTCACAGTAAGCTGAGCATGAGACCTGCTGATGGACTGGTCACTCGCAAGAAGGATGTCACAGTTTTTCCGGCCAACAACGTATTCTTTACCAGGGAGGAGATAGAACATCTCACCTGCAAAGAAACAAACAGCAACTTGAAACCTGATAAAAGTAAACCAAACATAACCCCACAAATATGTTCCAGTGATTCAACTGGTCAGTCGGCAAAAAAATTAAATGTTCTATTTGAAGAAGACTTAAAGTTGGCCGTGTTCAGCGTCAGTGAGGTGAAAGAAGCCATTTAGAAGGAAATTGTGTTTGCAGAGAGTGAAAACCTGAAGTAACACGAAGGCTGAAGAGAGAACATGAAAGCTGCTCTGCTTTGTGCTTTAAGTTTTCAGAACCTGCTGGATCAAAGTCACTGAACTGTCGTTTGGACACGCAGAGAGAGATGAGAGAGGATAATCAAACAGGGACGGTGGGATAGGGACGGTGTCTGCTGATCAGTAAACCTTTTTACCGCATCGTTGTACAGTACAGCAGCTAATATCTGTGCCAGAGTTGAACCTGTTTGCATTCCTACGTTATAACAATGTTAAAGAAAATGTGGTTAATACTAACTTTCACGTTGTACTTTGTCCTTTACTCAGGGTTTTCGTTTTGGATTGATTACAGATAATGCTGTCACGTGACAGCCTTCTGTAGCTCACTTTTTACAGATCCATTTTTATCTTGCTATTTTATGACGACAAGTTAAAAATACTTGTTCTTAACCGGAAACATAAAAAAGACACACCTTTTTCCTCACTATCCGAAGTTAAATAAGACCAAACTTCTCTCGCTTTAGGTCAGTTAGAATGACCAAGATTACTTCCATTTACCAAATACAATAATGAGAGATATTATGATATCATGTACTGTCTGTGTAGGTTGTTGTGTCCTTGGCAAAGACACTTAACCTGCCTTGCAAGCTGCTGGTGTTCAGTTGTATGGTAGCCTCACTTCTGTCAGTTTAGCTTTACGTCTTCACTTTGTTAATTAGTCTGCAAATGATTTATTATAGCGTAAAACTCTTTAGAGTCCTTGGACTATGCAAGTCCATTTGGAAAACCGGAGCTTTAACTTCTTGGCTGATGTCTTCAGATGTTGCTTTAATGTTTCCACATTTTGTTCTTTCTCCTTGATACAGTGAATTTTCTAAAGCGCTCCACAGCATGGTGCTCTCAGGCCTACAAGCCCCGCCCCCCTTTTTCCTCCAAATGTTAACAATGGTCATTACGGTGAAACACTAGTTTCATCAGACCACAGGACATGTATCCACAATTAAGGTCTTTGTCCCTGTGAGCCTTTTCAGACTACAATCTGGCTTTTTCATGTTGCTTTTGGAGTAATGGCTTTTTCCTTGGAGAGTGGCTTTTTAGTCCTTGTCAGTTCATCACATGTTGCACTGTGGGTAATATGTGTCTCTTTACTACTGTCTATGTAAACTTATGGATTTCACTGTGCATTTTTTACATTACTAAATTATTGGGTATTAAATAACACCCATGCTGCCATTAAAGCATAATTACTCTACCTCCAAACTGGAGCGAAGCCAAATAACACCTTTTTGTCTTTAAAGGTTTCTGGGGTAAAGTCTTCAATAATTGGTAGCCATGACAACAGTTAATGATGATGCTAAGATATAAGAGAATCCAAAAAAAAATTCGCTCCAGAATGAAATGCACTTTATAATTTATATGATTATGATTAGACTGTGCAATATTTAGGAAAATACATTATGTCAAAATACTAAATATTAAACTGTATAGTGGTTAATTCATATGTCAAATGCCAACGTGTGGGACAGCATAACTAGAGAACAAGCAAGAAAGCACGATGTATTTTGAAGAGCTGTCAGGAGAGATTTTTATCTCTCTGTCTCCAAAAAAAGACATTTTTAAAAAATGGTAGCACAGTTCAATTTTGCAGAGATTTCTGAAAGAAAACAACTTTAGACAGAATAAACTGAAGTGGAGAGATTTTGTTTTAATGTAAAAGACCATCTTATGAGAAAAAGAAAAACTGCATCTCAGGGCAAAGATCTGATAGGAACTCTGAATTAAAGCGGTGTAGTAGTAATGATGTGGGCTTATTTTTCAACCACAAGACATCTTGACCTCTCCTCTGTAAAAATACAGCAGGCTTTCTTCTGCCAAGTTCAGATGAAGACTTCGTGCTGTTGTTGGCTTGTGCACACAAAAATCTGCTGTTTCAGCTTCATCTCTGTGTAGTAATACAAACGTAAAAGCTTAACTTTAAACACTTATCTCAACTTTATAATTAGCTACATGAGATCCAAAAGTCATTCGTGAACACATCCCATGTGTTTAAGGCCGTTCCACTGCTCTGCTCACTTCGGTATTCTGCAGTAAATGCTCCACCTTAAAGGGTTTTAACCAAACTTGAACCCGTTAGCCCGCAGCTAATTTTGAATAAAGTTGTTCAAGGATGAAGAAAGTTACCTCCGGGCTGCTGAGGAGTCAATATCCACATGTTGAAGCCTTTTCGTCCCTGTTCATTAATTGCAACAAGCAAAAGGGGAGCAACAGAGGTACATTTTCAAGATAAACAAAATCGTCTTCACCGTGAAGACGCTCCCCGCCACCGCTGACGTCATAACTAAGCGCTGCTTTTTTCAAAATAAAAGTCCAACTGTGGGAAAGATGACTGAAAGGAAAAGTCGTGTTTATGTTCTCATTTGTGTTGTTTAAATTAAACGAAACGTGTATGATTTGTTAAGTTAAATGCTTGTATTTTAGAAAAAATGAATAAAATAAAAAAAATTTTGTAGTTATTTTTATTCAGTCAAATGTGTCACAGGAGATACAATAATAAAAACAATAATAAAACAAAAGAAATAAAAGTGTATTTCTAGAATATTATCTAAAGATTTCTGTGTATGCATCAGTCATTAATTAGGTCAATCCCTAAATTACTAATCATAACAATTAATTATCAATTAATTCATCATCAGAGTAATAATTTATGTGAATATATAGTGTATAAAACAAATGAAAGTAAAAATACAATAAAATATAGTAAAAGCATTCATTTTTACTAAGTCCTATGCATAAGACATATGCATAGGCCACTAATGTAAGTACAGAAGGAATGACAATTATTTTCTTAAATAACATTAGAAGCAATATAAAAACTTGCAGACTGCTCTGATGAAAGAATAGATAAAATATCAATAGAATTTTAACAGCATAGAAGCCAATTAATATTTATTTTGTTGACGTTTTTGTTTCTTTAATGTGATGGAGACTTGCTAAAATAAATAAAAAATAATAATAAAATGTGGTTTAAATAAATAATAAATAATCTGTATGGTACAAACAAAAACAAACATTTTTTTTCTTTCATTGCTGTTTGGTCAGTCCTATTTGCCAAAGCCACATATGTGTCTTTTCTGTACCTGGTCTTAAAGTAGCATAATCAACACCACAACAAAGTAAATAACAAAATAATGCAACTCTCAGTTTAAGTCAAAGGGATAAATAATGGCAAGAACTATGACACATATGTATAAGCATTTAATTCATTAATAGTTCATATTTTAAATACTACTTTAAATAAAGTAATAAACTCTTTCATAGTCAACAGATGCACAAAATAAAAATAGGTCACAATGTTAAAAAGGAGAATCACAAATTAGTGTTTTTTTTCTTTGTTATATCTCTACAAGCTTCACATTTTTTTTCTTTTGCCAGAATGGCATAAATTAAAATAAAGGATCATTGTCAGATTTCCATGGCTGCCCGGCTGTTCTGAGACGTCCTTGTCCCCAGAGACAAGGTAATTTGTTATTGACTCTCATCACAGCAACGCTGGTGCAAGAATCCGGTTTACGAATGACTTCGCACCACTCTGGGTAGTCAATGGGCTTGGTCGCACTGTAGGGAGGAAGAGAAGTAAATTAGGGCAAGACATCAAGTGAAAATGTCCAGAAAAGGTTTATTTGAACTACTTATGAAAATAAACTCACAGGTCACAACATCCCACTCCAAAAGGCTCCATGCAGACACACTGGTAGCAATCACTGGTTATCCAGCTCTCCCCAATGCCGTACACCTGACCCGTGTATTCACAGCTTGCTGATGAGGATAAGAGAGAGAAGCGTTTGCTTAAATAGAACAGTAAAAAATAATGTGCTAAGAATTTTACTTGAATTAATGACAAATAAACTCAGTCAGTAATCATTTTCAGATTTGAAAGTAAAGCTTCTCAAAACATTTTTAGTAGATTATGTGGCATAGAATGGCAGTAAAAATTAAATTTTTGAAATTGAGCGTATCATTAAACAATATGAATACAATATATAATACAATATAAAAAAGTATGCTTTCTAATGGATGCATTTATTAGCAAAAATGTTACTAAAATCTACCTTTAGTGTTGAAGAAGCATTCACCACTGTTATACACCGAGAAGCACGGCAGACTGACTCCCAGGAGCAACAGTGAAGCCAAAAGTACTTCCCTTGCGTTGGCCATTTCTGGGGAAAAGCTTTGCAAAGGTTAATGAGAAGAATAAAAAAACACTGAAAGCAAAGATCTAATCAAAGGTACAAACCTGGGTCAATATTTTAGCACTCGGATTAAATCTCTCCTCAGACCTTACAGTGTTGTGAGTCAGTTCTTCTCTTCCGTTTGCTCTTTGTTGCAGTCACCGTCGCGATGCCTTCATGTTCCCTTCTCTAATTTTATTATTTTCTTTCTAAGCCTCTACACCTCCTCCTTGGTGCCCCAGATGAACCGATGCACTTTCTCCCTTTTGGTCTCAGATATTTATACTGCACTGCTACAGACTCATCAACCCCCACTCATGTATTACCTTCTTCTATCTGCACACAAACACGCATGAACACACAAGCATTATGTTCGTCATTGCTTCTCCCCTCCTGAGCATACAGTGTGCAGGCTTTCAGATAACATTTGTCTCAATGCATCCCATTTGACCCCGTCTGTTGCAGCGCTATTCACATCGTCCGTAAGACAGTCAGCCTGTAACTGATTGTTCAAGCTAAGAAGCTGCATTTATGTGTGCAGAAAGGTAAACAACAACCTTTGGCCTCCCGCTCAAAGTAACATTTTTTTAAAAAAAGGAGAGTGTGTCCGATTGTTCAAATGCATCTTTGTAAAAGTTTGGATATTATTTTTTTCTTTAACTACTTAATGAGAGATTTTATTCAGTTGATTTGGATAATAAATGCTTAATTAGCAAATGTGAGCCTCAACATGGTTTCATCTGACGACGTAGCTCTGTAAATAGTTCTGTGCATCAGTGTGAGGTTTGTTTTGAGAAAAAGGAACATAGTGACCTACGAGGGTTTCTTTGTTTAATTTAAGGTTATTTTTGGCTTTCTAACATTGGTTAAAAAATGGTGATGGTTGTGGGATGGTCAGGATAGTTTCTGCAGCAGGATGACTCACTGTAATTGATGGAGCCTTAATTTCTGTTTTTTATTTGAAAATGCAGAATATTTGACCTTCAGTTTGTGACCAAAAACTCAAGTCACTTAAGCAGTGATGCAGCAGAACAATGATCCAAAGAGCACCATTGTATCCATGCATAAGCATCCACAAAACAAAATTGATATTTTGGAGCGATCAAGAAAAAGTCTGAATTTAAATCTTATTTCTGTGACATGAACTTAAACAGTCTGTTTTTCTCTCCAGTGGCTCATTGGTCACAACACAGTTTGAGTCTTTCTGTTGGAATTTGGACTTTTTTCCTGCATGAATGCAATTATTTTTGATAACACAAAAAAAATCTAATTAATTGTTCATCTACAGCTTTGAAAAAAACAAGAGACCATTTAAAATGAAAATTTTCTCTGACTTTACTTCTAATATGTATATGTTTGATTAAAATGAAATTGTTCTTTTACTCTATGAACTACTTAAAACATGGCTCTGAAATTCCAAGTAAAAAATTAATATTTACTTGCAGAAAATGAAAAATGGTCAAAATAACACAAAACGGTGCAATGATTTCAGACCTCAAATAATACAAAAAAATAAGTTCATATTCATTTAGAAACAACAATACTAATGCTTTAACTCAGGAAGAGTTCAGAAATCAATATCTGATGGAATAACCAGGAGGTTTTCAATGAGGTTCAAAGGAGCTGCATTCATGTGGGTGTTGTGATGCACCTACATATAGTGTTTTTTCAGTCGACTGTGGGTATCGTGTCAAAAAATAACAAACAATCCAAAAGAAAAAAAACTGCTGGCCATTGATTGGACATGTGTACCACCAACTCATCTCTTTTTTAATAGGAGACTTGGTCTATCATTAGTGCCCAGTTTGAGTTTTCTATCTGAAATTGCAAATTGTTATTGTAAGGAGCTGGAAACTTGTCCATTGTGCATGTGCCCCTCAAAACTTTATCAGGATGGATGGATGGATGGATGGATGGATGGTGGATGGAAACGTCTTTATGTTGGAATTTATATATTTTTACTGACCACAATTTGCAACAAAATATCAACATGTAACAGAAAACTTTTATTTAAATAAATGCATTTAAAACATACAGTAACGGTGGAGGTTAATGAAAATAAAACAGCAAACATGCATGGGATTATGAAGCAAAGATCAGAGGGAGAGCTGATTGGACTGATCATACTGTTGTCAACCTGCTGTGATGCAGAAAAGCTTTACTTAGTTTCCTGCCCCTTTGTAATTTGATGCACCTAAATAAAATTCACCCAACATTTATTTGGGGTAGCAGCAAATACCATGTTGCCATAGAGCATTTCAAAAAGCATTCTTGTTGAGCGTCTCATTTAGCTAAAAATCACATCATTCCTCACATTATCTCCTACAAGCTCAATAGGACGATATTAATAGTTCCCTTAAAAATTGACTCTTACGTAACAAAATGCCCTTTGGAAAAAAAAAAAATCTGAATTCGTTGGTAGTTGTTCAGTTACAGCCAAAAGCCAAAAAGCATCTTATCATTACATAAGAGTAGCTGATGAAATGTTAAAATTAGTAACCGAAGCGTGCAGTTATCTTTTTAATTGAAGCTATACAACACGAGTCACGCATGTGACGACATTAACAAATCATTTGCCCTGTTTCCGTTTAAGCCTTGCAGAGAATAAATGCAGAATTCACAAAGCAAACACACACACACACACACACACACAAAAAGAACAGTTTTTAGAAGAAGAATTATGGGACCAAACAGTGAGTTTCCTCCATAACATGGGCTAAAAGGCCTGATTTTTGCCTGCTGTAGTAAAACAAAGACCGTTATCTGGATATATTGTTTATTCTTTATCTTAAGAACCAGGATCTCAGCTACAGCAGCTGTTTGCTCACGAAGGAGGATTTTCCTGTATACTTAGAAGATACAGTGCAGAGTTACAAACTAATTGTGAGTTTTGGAGGGTGTGTGTTTAAAAACAAGAACAGTGCAACTTGGAAATTATCTTTACTTTGTTTTCCATTCCAACTGTTGTTTGAAGCATTGATAATTGACACAGACTCGGTCGAGGTCATGAATTTATTTCTAAAGCTATGCTCTCATGATGATACAAACCACTGATGTAAAGCGTAGCATCCTTTTACCTGAGCAGCCTCTCTGCAGAAGATCAGACGTCAGTGCCAGACTCTGTAGGAATATGTCTGATATTTAGTTGATACGATGAAGCACAAGAACAACCGAATATCAAACATATCACACAGCCTCTGGCGAATTAGTGGTGGGGTCCAGCAGACTGGTAAAACCTTTTGGAAACAAAAAAAAAGACACTCTATGAAGAAAACAATTCAGAAATCCGCCCCCTTCCTAAAAGATATCACCGACTGCCGGGTAAAAGACCTGAACAGCCAGTTCTGTAGGAAATGACACAGGATCAGCCTTCAGGGCTCTGGGCCTCCAACACTGGGAGTCTGAGATCCTTCTGACATTTCAGATCGTGATGTGTTTGCTTCAGGGAGTGCAGGGTTGAATATCATGTAGAAACACAAAATGATGATACTCACCTGCTTCGTTTATCCAAAGATGTTACTACTGTCTCTTTTTGCTTAAATTCAATGGCTAAAAAGAAACATTTCAGTGAGTTATAAAAAAATTAATTTGATGGTTTGATTAAAAAAGTAAAAAAGAAAAAGAAAAGTCTCTCACTGATTTTGGAGTTTAAATGCTTTACATTGGAAGGGCAACTCATATTTATACCCGTTGTTTGAGTTTAGGGGGTTGGACCCAATGATCAGTCTTTTGGGAACATAGAAACTCACACTGATGTAATTAGACATGTATTGACCAGCCGCTCTGGCCTGCAGCCTTTCCTCCACGCATTAGCCTGATCAATACATGTGATGTTCATCCTGCTGTGAACACGCTCATGCAGTACACACACACACACACACACACAACACACACACACACACACACACACACACACACCCACGCACACGCACACACACACACATGCACACACACAAGCACACCCATGAAAGCATTTGCAGAGTCAAATAACTTTCAGTTTTTGCATGTAGGGAGGACAAATGTCAAATATGATGGTCACTTGATTTTGTCCTTTGTCATAGGGATAAAATACTAAATGTAGGAAAAAATTAGACACATCCAGTTCAACCAACTCCCTTCAGAAATCAAATAATTAGTAAATAAGATCCACCTGTGTGTAATTATGAATGCAGTCCTTCTGTGAAGGCCTTAGAGGTTTGTTAGAAAACGTCTGTGAACAAATCTTCATGAATACAGCAGCCAGGTCAGGGAGACGATACAGCAAACGTGTAGAAGACAGGGCTGTGGTTGGATGAGACCATCTTTTCTTAAACAAACCATCCCGAGAGAGGAACCTGGTGGCAACAGGAAATCCAGGAACAAAACCAACTAAAAAAAAAACTGTTGAGACTGGGTGGAGGATTAACAGCAAGATAGTTACCCTGAGCATAGAGCTGCATTGAATGGTTTAGCTCAGAGTAGATTCATGTGTCGAATGGCCCAGTCAAAGTACAGACCCAAATGCAGTCATGAATTTGAGCAACATCTAGAAGTGTATTCTCTCTACCCACTCTGATCGGGCTTGAGGCATTTTACAAAGAAGAACTGCCTAAAATGTCAATTTCTAGAAGTGCAAAAATGTGATATATCCATCATTTTTTATTTCAATATCACTGCTCCCAACATGCAGGATATTATCCAGGCTCTCTGCACCCTGTTGTATTTGGTGTCCCTTCCTTTTAAACAAATATAAAATATTTGAGAAGGCATTTGGAAAATTCAACATCAGAAAAAAAAACAACTTTTTAAATAAAACTTAATGTTTGAGATGAAAATTATGATTTTTTTAATGGTCGGACTCATTATCTGCAGTCTGTTTGCTATGAACCTAAAGGAAGATTAAATGGACTGAACTTATATAGCGCTTTATCTAATCATTTTTTGACCACTCAAAGCGCTTTACAGTAGAGCCACATTCACCCATTTGCACTCACAAACACTCACACATTTATACACCGATACGCAGCTCAGTGGGCAATTTGGGGTTGGGTGCCTTGCCCAGGGGCACATCGACATGTGGCAGGAGGAAGCTGGAATCGAACCTGCAACTGTCCAATCACAAGATGACTACTCTATCCACAGAGCCACAGTCGCTCAGAGTAGTGTTTAATAATGTTTTTTTTTTAGTTTTACTGATATCAAAACATTCACAAATATATGCTTTCCTGACATTGTGCAGCCGTATTTCCTGAGCGCAAATTTTCAGTACTTTGTGTTTGACTACCATACGTAATCACATTAAAACATTTTAGATTTGCACTTGTAAAGTCAAAAGCATTTAGAAAATAGTAAGAAATATAAACACAAGGGACTATATTTTATTTGTGTTCAAGAGAGATCTTTGACTTGTACTCTGTTTTTAATGACTAATCAAAAGTGTAATAATGCATCAAATTTCAATTGTTTTAAATTATGCGTTAGTTGTTGTTTTTCATGCATTGTGCCACTTAAGCACGATTTACAACATTTGGGATTTGCATCAGAGTCAGGATAAACTAAAAGGTTGCACTGTCCTCTGTTTTCAGGCTCTTGGATGTTGGGTTAAAAGTGATTGCAGGCGGGCATATGGTTGGACTCTCACGTGTGAAATCAACATCATCTGCCAGATGCCTGCCAATAACAACACAGTACTTTCACCTCTACATACACTGAAGGTCATAACTGTGTTTGCAGTTAATGATTGATGCAATTCAAAAGCAATGGGCCTTGTAAACAAATAAGATGTCTTGTAGTAATGCATTAATGGATTCTTTGTCATTAAACTACCTGAATACAGAAATAAGCAATTTTCTCCGTTTCAAAATTTACAACTAATGTAGCAGAACAAGTTTTGCATTTTTGCATGTCAAAAAAATATATCAAATTTCTCATTCATGGACAACCCAGAAGTCGGTCAAACTGCTGTTTCAGGCCCACTCTATCACCTCTCCATCCTCTCCTGCTATGACCTTGACAGCCTATTGGGGCGTGATGATGGCTCCCCGATCTCTGATCGCCTGTTGTGAGCCTGGGGGCGACAATTAGGCAATGCTCCATCCGCAACAGATGAAGGACAGTGTGAGAAATAATGGACAGTGCAGAAATCAACAAATAGTGCATATCCTTTAAATGACAAGTACAGTGCCTGGCAAAAGCATTCGCACACATTTTTGCCAACTTCAGATTGCAAATTTTAGTGAATTTAACTGGAACTTTGCAGGAGAGATTAACATAAAGTAGTGAATAACACTGAAGTGTAAGAAAAGCAATATGTGGTTTTCAAAGCAGAGATTCAATTTTACACAGGGAAACTGTTTATATGAAGGCAATGGTTTAAAGATTTGGAGGAAAACCAAACAGTTCATATGTTCATTTGTAGAGACATTTAAAAAATTTCACAATGATTCACCTTGAGTTTGTTTAGCAAAAGAAAAAGGAGTATAGATGCTTTTGTAAGACGCTCTTTTATTTCTTTCAAGTTTTAATATTTCAGACATTAACCATTTGTAAAATCTCTTTTAAAGACTTCAGAGGAATATAAATGCAGACTTATTCCATGTTTTATTACAAAGCGACGTGTGTTTAAATATCAGAAATGTTTAAAATTCAACTTCTGGAGATTTTAAACTGATGATTTATTTGGAGAAGCAATGACAACACATTCCACATAAATGTTTTATTAACTTAATGTTTTTGTCAAGACTGGCTGTATACTGTGAACTGCTGTATACATTTAGGATTAATCTATGATACAAGTAAAAATCAGCATAATAGAAATGTCTGTTTTCTCAAAGTGTAGGCGAAGTAATCACAGTAGAAACAAAAAGTCATATTTGATTACTTATTTTTGTGCAATTTTCTAAGAAACATCATTCAAACACTTTTATTTCATCCAACTGTGATAAACAGAAATATCCTTTATTTTTCACAAAGTGGGGAAATTCAGGTTCAACAGCTGCAAAGTGACTCATAAAGATAAATAAAGAGCTGAAATAACAAAAGTACTTTGTGAAACTGTTTTGTAGATTTATTTTGATATAAATTATTGAGGTTCTTTAAAAAAACACACACACACAGAAATTGTGTGAACATGTGTGTCACATTCACACAGACAACAAAAAGAAAACGTTTTAATAATTTATTCAAAGCTAACATCTAAATTGAGATAACTGTACTTTAAGATTAACCCAAATCAACCTGCATTTAGTTGTTAGTTTAGACTTTCAACAGAAAACACAGGATCATCAGGAGTGACAAACATTTCCAGCTACTCTTTCCCTCTGTTTCTCTCTCTGTTGTTCTCTCTCACTCTGTCTCTCTCTTGCTCTCTTTTGGTCTCTATGTGTTATGTTCACCAGCACACAGGCCTGAGGCAGAATCAAAGAGGAAGAGAGAGCCAGGCAAGGTTAACAATGATTACTCAATACCTGTCTCTATGTTTTCAAAATTGAAGGCAATGAAGTTATCTAACAGAGATAGGAATGCAAATCTGAAGCCATAGCTAAATGACGGAAACTATAGGAACTAAAGGCCAACAGAGAAAGCACAACATAAACCAGAATAGCATATCCAAGCAAATGGTGACTCTGCAACGAATCAATGGAGTGCTGAAAACCAACCACTGACATTCTGCCTTGTTCTTTTTTCACTCTCAGTAATTTGTTTTGATGCCTGTCCTCTGAATTTACATGAAGTCAAATATCAGCCAAATACTAAAACAAATCAACTCTTATGTGCATTTCTATGTGTCTGTGCTCTAAATGGCATGCAGAGAAACATCCTTCCTGCTTTCTGTGGTTGTGCACATGCATTAATCATTACCAGCGTAGCAAAGATTCAGGTTTAACAAGTATTTTACAGCCACCCATCTGTCAAACACACCCTGATTGAAGTGTATTGTGCAGTTACTGAGTGTTGATGGTGCAGTTCCTGTACCATTCATTCGCCAGAGAAAAACACGCAAGGGTTCTCATGTTCCTCAATCACTGTGTCGTATATCTTTTATTTTGAAACTGTTTACCGTAACTTTTGCTTGATTTCGGTATGGTTTGCTTACCATTCGGATCATGCTTAAGTGATTTGTGATATCGAGATATCTCTTTTGTAAGCTCAAAGTTCATTTGAAGTATAGCAGCCTGTAGAAGCCTTGAGATGCCTCGCCCAAACAGGAATGTGTGGATAAGCTTGAAGGACAGCATCTTTCCTCGAACATGTCACAGTCAATTAATAAAGACGACATTCCAGAAACTTCCAAAGTTTCATCTTAAACAATTTATTAAACCAAATTACATGTAGAGATGGATACCAGCTGTTAGCCTAGCTGTTTTAGTGACTTTGAACTTGTCAGTACTAAACCTGCCAGCTTTCACATATTCCTCTGTTACTACACATTTACACTTTTAAGACATAGTTTATGGGCTGATAATTACATAATTGAGCACACACCCTCTTCATGGACTGTTGTAAATGTTAATTAAATCCACCGTGGTGTGCTAACATCAAGCTAGCAATTATAATTAATTAAAGTTCACTGAGATTTTTTTTCAAACAAGTTCTGTGAACAAAATGTTCTGATTATTCCACTGGCTATACATAATGCTTATTCAATGAGAACTTAGTACCTCGAAATTTTTTTTTATTTTTTTGTTTCTGACCTTGCAAAGACATTGCTAGCCTATCAGACTTTCCCAGGCCAAAATAGCTTATAAGTAATTTGTGAATCTCTATAAAATGTTGTTTCAGACTACTCAAAGTAGTGTAGTACTACACTTTAATAACACATCATGTCCATTCAGTAAATATAAAGTAATTTTAAAGTGTATTATTTAATCATCCCATGCTAGTTAACACCAATCTAGCTTTGCTGAGCAGGTTTTCCTGAACACTAGCTAAAATTGTATTTTATCCTCAGTTTTTCTATTAATAGTTTATTAAAAGAACAGTTTTCTTTGTAATTTTACCACATATAATTTAATTATAGCAACTGGAAATGTCACAGTTAGTCTCAATTATAACTGCTGTAGAGACAGCAGTGGCTATTATACTGGTTGGATTTCTTATGTGTTTTCATGTTATTTCAGTTATTTATTTATACATACTGGTCCTTCAATAAGTTTTCTATCATCTGAAATATATTGTTTTATTATCTGTTATGTAAAGAAAAACATTATAGCCAAGGTGGTGCAAATCAAAATGAACTGAGACGTTTAAAAGCATGGCATATCATTTTATAAACTCTTTGGGGGAATTGTGAAAGCAGTTGATTGTGTTGTATTTTACTTTATTTAGGGGCATCATTGTAAACAGACACTAGATTTTCATTTTTATTTGTAAAAAAAAAAAAAGGCTTGAGACCATGCACCATTGTTTTCCATATTTACAATATTTAACTACAATGTATTGGTTCATGAAAAAAAATCCCAACAAAATGCATCCGTAAGAAACAAGACAACATGTAAAAAAGAAAAAGTGTAAGATGGTGTGGCTAATCTACCTGGGCACTTTAAGTCCAAGCACTTTACTAAAATGTTCCAAAAAATAAAAAAAATAAACTTGGCAATCTCAATCCTTCTAATAAATAATTTCTTTTCAGCTGTGCAGTCCAAGTTTATTTTATCCATATATCAGAATTTTTGGGAAAGTGCTTCACATCCGTTCATCTATCACCCGCTGGTCCATGCAGGATCACGGAGCAGCTGTTCTCTAACTACTGCAGTCTTTGGCGGGGTTCACCCTGGACAGGTCACCAGTCCATTACAGGGCTTCCCATTAAAAATACAAATTTAAAAAAACTATCATATTAAAGCTGCTCAGGATTAAAATACAACAAACCCAACACATTTCACAAAATAAACCTGTGCAAAACAAAACCCTGCACCATGACATGCTTTTATTTTTCATTTAGTTACGAAAACAGTATCTTGAAAATTCTAATGAAGAGTCATATCTGAGGACCTACCTCTGCTACATGTAACATTTAATGACTTGGGGCAATTCAGATGACACTTAGTAGAAAACTGGGCAAATTAGGACATAGTATGTCGAGTTAGTGGTCACAGAGTTGGTCTTTGTCTCAGAACAAGTTTAAGTTTACAGAATTTGTGTTTTTACTTATTGATTTAGCTGGGAGGGAACATAACCCCATTAATCTATTTATTTCTCAATTAGGTTGCTGTGGCTGATTTAATTCACTGTTTAAGTCTACAGACTATTGCATCGACCATTTTCAAACCAGAGCTTTAAAATTAAAGGTCAGTTTGCAGAAATGTCAAGTGACTGAAAACCACATGTATCCCTTTTTCTTGGAAATCCTTCATGTCACTAGCAACATTGTATCCCAGCCGAAATAAAAGCCAGAATAGTTGTGTCTTTGTGAACAGAACTGCTGGCTTTGAGATGTAGAGGAAAAAATGGTTGTTGTGCACATTTTTATATCAAGGCATCTGTCTTTATGTCCACTTATTTGGCAGGGTTCAGCTATTGTTTGGGAGCCTCTTCCTTTTTCTCCTCTTGTTTTGGGGGCTCTTCCTTTTTCTCCTCTTGTTTGGGAGGCTCTTCCTTTTTCTCCTCTTGTTTGGGAGGCTCTTCCTTTTTCTCCTCTTGTTTTGGGGCCTCTTCCTTTTTCTCCTCTTGTTTTGGGGCCTCTTCCTTTTTCTCCTCTTGTTTGGGAGGCTCTTCCTTTTTCTCCTCTTGTTTGGGAGGCTCTTCCTTTTTCTCCTCTTCCTTTTTCTCCTCTTGTTTGGGAGGCTCTTCCTTTTTCTCCTCTTGTTTTGGGGCCTCTTCCTTTTTCTCCTCTTGTTTTGGGGCCTCTTCCTTTTTCTCCTCTTGCTTTGGAGGCTCTGCCTTTGGCTCTTCTTTAATGCCACACATAGTCCTTGAAGGAAAAAAAAAAAATTTATAAAATGCGATCGGTAGACTTAATCTGCAAATTCAACTGAAATAAAGATATGACATTACTTTATTTGGTCTGGGTACTCTTTCAAGAATTTACACACTGGACTTTTTTCTGTCAGCTGTTTTTTCAGTCGATCTAGTTCTGCGTTCCACTCCGTCTTCTCCTTCTCAGTTTGAGCTGTGGAAGTTATAAAAATTAAATGTTTCAGTATACTGCTAGTTAAAGAAAAAGAAAAGAGTTATGGGGTTATGCATACAAAAGTGTGAACACCGTTTCCAACGTTTAGAGAAATGAAGATTTGATTACCTTTTATGTTGCCCAAGTTTGTTTCCTCTGCTGCCTGCTGATCTGCACCAGATTTCTGCCAATGAACAAGAAGATGTAAACATATTGCTTGTAGTTTATCATTTATATCCATTGCCAAACCACAGTTTTGCTTCTGGGAACAGGGGATGCCTTAAGTTGGAAAATAAGAGAAAATGTGACTTTGGAACTTGCAGAAAGAATACAAACCACTATGGCTACACAGTAAAAATGCCGGTGTTGAATTAACACCCAAAAGTGTCTATATGTGTCCAAGTCAGCTGGTGTTAAAGTAACACTTTTGAAAGTGTCAAAAGATTGACAGTCATTTTTTTGTTAAATTAACATTGGTCTATAATACTGAAATGGATTTAAGAAAAGTTAAACTCTCCATTTCTGTGTATTGTTTTGAAAATTTTCCACTGGATTTGATTTGAGACACCTTGTGGGTCAGTTATTTACTTTTTAACACCACATTGTGTTTCATGATCAACACTACACCGGTGTTACTTTTAATATATTTTAACACTAGCACCGTTGTAATGTTAATGTGACACTCTGTAGTGTTGAATATAACACCAGCTGACTTGGACACATACAGACACTATTGGGTGTTAATTCAACACCGGCATTTTTACTGTGTATAGAGCAACAGGCAAACGTTTAGTCCTGCTACCGTTTGGTTGTACCTGCTGGTCTGCTGTCAGTCACTCTGCAAGCAGAGGTCAAGCCTGATTTTCTGGTTTGTGCTGATCAAAGATTAAGCAAGTCACTTGACATTCCTTTACAAATAAATGTGTTATCAAGGCTTTTGTTGGAGCCAAAAGAAACTAAGAATGAACCCAACAAGAAAATGGGTCATAGACTCATTTATGACTCATGTGTCCTGGTAACACGTCAGACCTGCCACCGATTTAACACAGAGGTTTGAGTTTCCAGACATATTTTTAATATTCATTGTCATATTATTATGTTGAATATGCCCATTTTCACACCACTCTGTTCAGTTTGACATATTAGGCAGGTAATATATTTGGCTCTTCCAGGTGGGGAGGAATAGATTTGATTCAGACATGTGTGTCTAATAGACGTTTGTCTAAAAATATTGAAAAGACCATATAGTAGAATATGACTCTTAATAGACAATTTCAAATTTGTGTCAATACTTATATAACAGATTGGCAATAGTTTCTTCAGATCTGTGTTTTAGTTGGACGTGTCAGAAGTACATTGTATTAAATGATCACGCTGACTTTATTTAACCAACTATAATCACCTGGGAACCCTCGCAGGCGGTTACATCTCCAGCCGCCTTCTCTGCTTTGGTCTGCGCAGCCTTCACTTCCTCCTCCATGGCCTTCAGCTCGCCCTGAACCTTTCCCAGCTCGTTCTGCTTCTCGGCCTTCTCGTTCTGGTACTCCTGGAGGACATCGCTGGTCACCCGCAGCTTGATGTCCTGGAACCGTCTCCGCTTCTCTTCCTTATCGAGGTCCTTTTTGCGGATCTTTAGTAATCCCACCAAAATAACAGTGGTCAGCAGCGCCAGAGGGAGCACGAGTTGCACCTTCATCCTGCGTCAGAACAGAACACTTTCTTGTTTGGTGTCCTTAAGTTTCTCGGGGTTAAGCGGGAGGTCAAGAGTTCTTCCTACAGGTGTCCGGGTTCTTCACTCTCCATGCGCCATCCGAGAGCTCCTCAAACCTGAACGTGAAAGCTCCGCGTCACCACGGTTACACCTCCTCTCTGCGCATCGCTGGCAAATTGAAGCCAATCCACAACCCACCTGAGGTTGACTCACCTGAGTTTTCTTTGCTCACCTGTTTGGATCGGAGCTGGAAGCAGGAAGAAACGCCCCCTTGCTGCATCGCTTCTAAAACAGGAACACGTTGCTGTACCTGTTCGTGCGATGTCCTGGTAACACGTCAGACCCGGCGGCACCTTTTGTCTTGCCACTTAAAGGGAAAGTTCAGAATTTCCACCGAAAGGTTTTGTTGAAAGTTTGACCGGAGTTATTATCTTACCTATAAATAAAGTTCAGTTGGACCCGAGTACTTCTACTGTCTAAAGCAACTCTAATCTAAAACAAAAAGCAGGTGATATTTTAAAGACCTATAAACCATTAATCTTTGGGTGGTTATTTACAAATAAGTCAAAAAATTTAAATTAGAGGCTTTAAGATCCACCGTCCTGAGAAACATGCTGAACAGCATGATGTCAGAGTAACGATATGTGTATATAATCGATATTCAAACCGTACCTTTTTGTTGTGACAAAACACAAAGATGTACACTATCCATGAACATATGTGTGCTGTTGTGAAGCAGTCGAAACATGTTGTTAAAGCAGTATTTTTGCATATGTGCAGGTGAAAATATTCTCAAAGGCATCAAAATAAACTCAACATTGATATAACAGTTACTTAAAAAACATAAAAGAACAACTATTATTACACTTGACACTCCTACCACCAAGAAGTCACTGTAGATTGGACACACTTGTCTTTGTACTTCTCTCACCTGGACACCATCTGAACCACATAAGTTTATGTTGGTTTCATCAGACCACAGGACATGTTTGCAGTAATCCATGTGCGTAGTCTACTTGTAGTCAGCAAACAGTTTGTGGGCTTTGTTTTGCGATTCCTTTAGAGGAACCTTCCTTCTGGAAAGATAGCCAGGCAGATGAACTTGATGTAGCGAGCGGCGAATGATCTGAGCTCTAACAGCCTGATTATCTGCTGCCTTTCAACCTCTGCAGGACTGCTGGCAGCACTCATGCATCTATTTTCAAAAGACAAACTGGTGCGGAGCAAAGTGTCATATCTTCAGTCCCATGAAAAGTTATAGGCTAACATATTTTCAGAAATTTGATTGGTGTACTTGCTTTGGTGAGATATTGCATCGTGTTAAAATGTGTTTTAGTACAACTTTACCTATAAGAGTATCATAAATGTTGATATATTTCAGCACAACATGCCTTCTGTACTTTTATTTGTTTGTTTTTTTGTACATCCTAAACTAGTGCAGCACTCTAAGCAAGAAATAACAAGCAAACATATATTCCTCCATGCATATGTATGTTTTTCTAGATTTGTGTGACACAAAGGCCATTGTCAAGTGTCATGGGACAGATTAAGAGGACACTTTAAAATAAATAAAGCTGCAGTTGCTTAACACACACCCAAGCAATTTTTTTTACACCGCTTTACTTTTGTGCCCAAGGTGTCACTGGCCAGAAATACTTTACTTGTTCCTTTTCCTTGAGGATCTTTGAATGCCGCACCTTGAATAAACAACCTAAGTTTTTTTTTTTTTTTTTGATGGAGCTGTTTTAAGAAGAACTCCACAAGTAGCTGCCTAACAAGCTAACCTGGATTTGTGAGGCCAAGAGACTAATTTACTGGTGGTAAATACCTTAACAGAAAGTCACTTAACTGAACTATCCCTTTAAGAAATCTAATTGATTTGCCTTCTCATATTTTATATAAAATCAACTTAAAAGTTGTCCGAACTTTTAAAAAAAAGACACACAAAGATTTAGGTAATTTTCTTGCAAATGAACACATTTAATTATCAATTAACCTTATTATATTTAACAGTTAAACTATAATTATGTAGCCTATAAGGATTTTTTTTTAAAAAATCCAACATCAACTAGTTTTTGGAAAAAATTAAAATTCAAAGGCAATGTAAACATTTTACATTGCCTCTGAATATTCATTTACGTTTTTTTTTTTTTCCTTTTTTTTTTTTAAAAGCCTTCTTTAGTGCCAACGCATATGTCACCAGGAAGCAGGTGAATCGACACGCCCTGCTTGCTCGGCAGGTAGAGCCGGTTACTACAACTTTGGTGTCGCTGATCTCCGGAAGAGGAGACGATCTTCCAGGGATGAACAAGTGACCACCGGCAGGTTTTACCACAGCAGACGGTCCCAATCAAAATCTACCATCGATCGAGTGAGAACAACAGCAGAAAAAAAAAAACCAAACGATGAAGCTGGCGATTTTTTTTGTGGCCGTCAGCGTGGCGGTTATGGTAGCGATGATTTTTCAGACTTTGCGTCAGGAGCTGAGTCTGCGTAACCTGAGGGCCCGCATGGTGGAGAACTCTGCGGAGGTGAAGAGGAGGGAAGACTCCATCATGGACATGAAAAGTAAAATCGTGGAGCTCAAATCCACAGTGGACAACGCCAACCTGAAGCTGGAGGACCTGAAGAAGGAGAAGACGGAGAAGGAGAAGGCGCTGCAGGAGGCTGAGAAGAGTCTGGAGACGTGCAACGCGGCGAAGGCAAGGCGTAAAACTCTCACAATACGTGTTCAACGTTTCAGGTCCAAGCAGAGGCGGTTGCCCCATGATTTGTATCCCTTTTCTTAAATCTCAGTCTGATTAAAAGAATCTCTCAATCAAACCTAAAAATGTGTAGGCTACTTTCAGCATAAACGGTTTCTTTTACTTATAAGGTGCAGAATACACGAGAATGCTTAATCATCCTGGAGAGACATCAAGGCAACTTGGAAAGCTATTTAGCACGCAACTGATAATTTTCCCCCTATGTTTATGAATTTGAACATTACAATTTGATTGAAATATGTTCAAAAATTATTAAATACAAAACAACTGAGACAGATTGAATGGGGATTCGAACCTGCACATCCCCAGTTACAGGATAAACTCCTTCCACCCTTGCCATTGTTGTCTCTATAATATATGTTGCTTTGCACATGGCCTTTTTCTTTTCCACTCCTAACAAGTGCATTTATATTCAACACTTTAGGGAAACGCTGAAAAGAAGAAGACTGAGTTGGAGGAATCCATAAATAAACTCAAAAGTAAGTCCAGACAGAAAAAGAACACTGTCACTGAACTGTAGCAATATGTATGCAAATATGTTTCCTGGTGCAGTCCTATAAACCCACATGAAACTCCATTAGCTCTCTCTCTCTTCAAACGTCTTGCTTTGTAACATGGTATCATGTGCTGAACTCTACTGGTGATGATATAGCAGCCATTTAGACCTGTTTCTAGGCATCAAATACAGAAATTCTCCAATTTATTTATTTATTTTCAGCTGATCATGAAGCAGCTAAGAATAAGGCTCAAGAGGAGATTGGGAACTTGAAACAACAGATTGTTGACAGAGAAAAAGCAATTTGTGCCCATGCAGATATGACTAAGGAAGAAGCACGGTGAGTAAAGCAAAGAGCTAGTCATGGTGACATCAAAGCCTTTATTATACCAGGTCCTGATTTCTGATTGTCTCTTTTGGTTTTTGTAGGAAACTGTGTGAAGAGTCCGCTCCACCACAATAAAATCAAATCCAAGTAAACTTGGTTGAACTTTTCCACACAGGGTCAAACCCGAGAAGAACCATCTATAAGTTCTGTTGGCATCTTTTTGTTTGTTTGTCTTCCTATTTTTATATATATATATATATATATATATATTTTTTTTTTTTTTTTTTTGTCATGCACGTTTAGCTGACTTATGGGAAAAGGGAAATAGTTTTTCACATTTTTATTTAAATTATGTTCTTTTTTTTGAAATCTTCTTGAATCTTTAAAATACTTTAAAATGCATTGTGTATTGTAGAATTCATTACTTACACTGCTAAACTCAAATTTTGTTATTATCTGAAACATCACTATAGACACAACGGTAAAATAGTTAAATAATGTGACAAGCCTTCAGCTGAGAGGTTTAGTCCTTTGACTCCCTCTAGTGGAGAATTTAAGTTTTTTTCATAATGTCAATGGCAAAACCTTTTGTAGTACTTTGGTTGTGCTTAGTAAATATTCATTGTAGAAAAATGTTTTAAAATGAGAAAAACAATCTGATACTTGAGGGGTTTAAAGCAATGAAAACTTTGCACCATTTATTTTCTGGTTATGAGATGGTTATTAAAGCTGGCTATTTTCAGAATTGTCTGTTAAAAGCTTTGTGGTTTTTGAATATGTTCAAATTTTTAATATTATATTTCTATTGTGCTTAGTCTCCCTTTATTTTTGCCCATTTATTGTTTTTTATATACTAACTTCCTTAACTGTGGTGCCTCTGCAGTTAGACATTTAGCATTTGTTTTGTTCTTTTTATCAGAATTTTAGAGAAAACGTCTAAAAAATAACATGACTGGTAAAAACTTTAACAACTTTTTAAAAGAGAGCAGATAGTCATTTTCACATCGACCATTTTGTGTGAATTGAGGTTTTTCCAAATAAAATGCCTGTAACTTGTAAGTTTTGTTGGTACGAAGAACATTTTTATTTTTTATCCCATACAAAAGGCACATTTTACAGAAATATATGGGAAATGAATTTACTATTGTGTCATAGTACATTTAAATTTGAGAAAAAATATATTCTATTGATATATGTGTACTTTGGAATACATTAAAGAAATTATTTTTTTTATTTTGAAACAAAGTTGTATGCAAAATATATTTAAACATCTATCTATACTTTCAATATTGACTTCATTGTCAACTTGGCTATATACCACAGTCAGTGTCTACAAGTACTTTTTGAAGTAAATTATTCAACAATTAATTTTCCTCTTGGGTTAAGAACATTTTTGAATTGAATATCATTTCATTTTCTGTATTCTTCTAAGTTGAAATCTAAATGCCAGTGACTAAAAATGAAAATGTATTGGATCTAAATTGTGTCCCTCATTTGTCACATTGTGAAGTTGTAAGTACGTGTGACAGAGACTGGGCTTCAAGAAACTGGTCACCTCTCCAACAAATTTAGGAAACTGTTTTTTTCCGTCTTAGTGAGTCAAGAAAGTGAACAAACTGCGTTAAATCTAACTTCCGGTGGATTATTAAACAGATCACTGGTTGCTTTCATAGACATAAGGATAGACACCTCATGCACCGCTCTCGCCTATTGTCGCTGACGAGATTTAGGGCGGCCATCTTGGAGCGGTAGACCACTTCGCTCAGCCTTATGTGTTTAGCGGGCAAAATGACATATCAGCGCATTTAATCGATCATAACACACTTTTTTGTTACTGGAAACTATATTCAAACATCTATCAAAGTTACATTTATAAACAATTGTATTATTTAAGTATGTTTTTAATACATAGTTCAGCATATTTAAATATGATTAGTGGCTACAATAGAATAGGAATGGAATATTCTGATATCGATCTATGACGACCATATTACAAAGCACACAGCACTGAATAATTTATTGTGAACGGCCGTGTGTATAATTTATTATAATAATATATATTTATATAACTATACAAACACAAATAAATTATGATTATAAAATAAAAAAATTCCCTTCTCACCCTCTGTGGGTGTTCCTCTCTCTCTCTCTCTCTCTCTCTCTTTCATCCTCTGACCTCTACCAGAGGCCTGGGAGCTTGAGGGTTCTGCACAGTATCTTGGCTGTGCCTAGTACTGCACATTTCTGGCCTGATATATATATATATATATATATATATATATTATATATATATTATATATATATCCATCCATCCATCCATTTTCCTACACCCTTGTCCCTTAATGGGGTCGGGAGGTGCTGGTGCCTATCTCCAGCTAGCGTTCCGGGCGAGAGGCGGGGTACGCCCTGGACAGGTCGCCAGTCTGTCGCAGGGCAACACAGAGACACACAGGACAAACAACCATGCACACACACACTCACACCTAGGGGCAATTTAGACAGACCAATTAACCTAACAGTCATGTTTTTGGACTGTGGGAGGAAACCGGAGTACCCGGAGAAAACCCACCATGCACAGGGAGAACATGCAAACTCCATGCAGAAAGGCCGGGGCCGGGAATCGAACCCAGAACCTTATTGCTGCAAGGCAACAGCTCTACCAACTGCGCCACTGTGCAGCTTTATATATTATATATATATATATATATATATATATATATATATATATATATATATATATATATATATATATATATATATATATATATATATATATATATATATATATATATTTTTTTTTTTTTTTTTTCTTTTTTTTTTCCCTTGGGTCAGCCGACGAGTTCTAGCTTCAGAGATTGAGTCCAAAATCCGATGTGAGATTCATCCGTGCTGTGCAGTGAATCCGTCTCCTTTTATTTAAAGATATTTCCCTCTTCTTCCTCACATCATGTCTTTATGAAACTTTTAAAACAAAAACGAAAGATTTGGGATGTATCTTACTAGTGAAAGAATTACATATAAATAGTTTTTACCACCTGTGTAAACTTTGCTGATAAATGTTATAACACATAAGTTTTATAATATGTGTTACATGGTTTCATTTCTAAAATAAGCTCTTGTGTCAGATAATCTAAGTCAATGGTAGAGAATAATTATTATTTTTTTACATTTATGAAATCTTAGTTATCCTTCATATCGGGACTGAACCCGTATTACACCATAGCACTGTAGCTAATATTAGCTGGTATCTCGCCAATGGACATAAATACAGTAAAGTAATATTCCAATCACAATATATGCACATTAATATGTCCATCTTACTTGTGAAATGTTGTCTGTGGAGCCTCACATCAATAGTCCATCGATACGAACAACAATATCCCTCAGTGCTGAGGCATCTTCTGTTGTTTTGATTGAGCAAAGTACTAGGGACTACCGCTCCAAGATGGCCGCCAGATTTCCTGCGCCGGAGCAGCCAATGCGGGGTCTGCTCTTATATTATGTCTATGGTTGCTATGACAAAGTAGGTGTTGCAGGAAGCTCTGTTCATCCTTCAACCAATCCTGATGCAAACCTCAAACCACGTGACATGACCCGGTACTTACGTCACTGTTATCAGTCCCGGACGTTGGCAGACACTGCGCGAATCATCGTGACACATGAAAGTCACTGGTAAAACAATAACAGTGTTTCAGGTATCCGAGCTAGTTGGCTTTAAAGTATATATAAACGAGTTTAATGAGGGAGTTTTTCAAGTTTTTATTGAAGTGGCAGTATTTTAGTCTCGATGTTAGCTATGGCAGCGTTTTAAAGCCCTTTAGGGACAAACTCGGATAGCTTTATTAGAGCAACCTTACAGTTACAGTAGAATCCCCTTCTTGGATACAAAACACAGGGTTTTCTTTTTTTTATTAGATTTTTCTTCAGATTAGAAATGGCACGAAGCGTCGGTCGAATATTCAGCGGATTCCGGTGCTTCGGTTCTCTCCCGTTCGGGAATCCACCACTGAATCCACAATGTTCCAGTGTTTCATTCAGGACCACCTCAGAGCGGACCTTGGTGGTAGGTACCATAACCGGCTGGTTATTTGTGCTGAATGACGCTGTGGACCTCATGCTATTCTCTTTGGATCCTGGGCCTTCTGTTTAGTGTGACTGCATGACAGACAACCAAAACATTACTCGGGTACTCTGTCACAGCAGGATCAGAACATTAATGTTTAAACGAGATGGACATTTTAAAAAATTAATAAGTAAATTTGTGCTTCAGCGATGACCTAAGCTAGTTTAAAACTACTTTTTTGTTTTGCTTTGCGAAAGTATTCACATTTATTAAGTCACAACCACAGTGTATGTCATTGGGATATGTAGAAACTCGTTTTGAAGCAGAAGGAAGGCTTAACATGGTTTTGATCATGACCAGCTTGCTTGTTTCTGCTGTAAAAATACTAAACACCTTGAGACTGCCGCCACCGCCACATTCCACCGTGGCAATAGTTCTCTCCCATGTTAACATAAGTAGTAGTTCTTCTTGCCACTTTTTCGTAAAGGACAGCTTTGTGAAGTTTGTTACTAATAGTTGTCCTGTCAACAGATTATTCCAGCTTAGCTGTGAATCTCTTGAGATATACTATGTGTATTCTGACTGCTTGTTTTGATTAATCTACTGTAGATGTACACTTAATGAAGCTTTTTTTTTAAAAAAAAACAAAACTAATTTGTTTTAATGTTCAGGATGCACTGCCAAAAATCTTTGCCCGAAAACCTCGAGACTTCGGCCTGCCCAACTCGTCATGGGGGAAAGAGATGATGCAGCTGTACAACCATTATAACATGCTGAGTAAGGAGGTGGCAGAAGGACAAGAGGACCATGGAGAGCGGTGGACAAGACTGCCAAGCTACAATCGGACGATAAAGTATGCAACAGGTACAGGTGTAAACTGGGAGTTTTGTTTTGAGACAACTAAGCTAGAGCTTGTTTGAGGAAAAAAAATGCCACAGAAATCCTGGCTTAAGTTTGCAGCTTTGTGAATACATTTGCACCTTCTTTACATTTAGATGTGAATTATGATTTAAAGCTGAGATTCTCATTTTAAGATCATACACTCAAACTAGTTGGTATTTTTTATTATAAATATTTTGGTCTTCGAACAATCTTGCGTATAAAAGTAGAATTTAAATCCTCAGAGTGTTTTGGGTTGTTTAATGTGACCACTGGTTCTCTTGAAAACTCTTCATAAGGGGAAAAGACAAGAGAACATGCTGTTCAAGTATTCAGATGTGTGTTTTTGTGACTTTTTTATGTCAGAAAGTCAAGAATATGACTCCTCCCTTAGACTTCACTGTACTTACAGTAAGAGCAACTATCAGCACAATACCTATTGGGACTGTGGTTTATGAAGGATCATAGACAATACAGTGCCTCAAAATATGTGTATAAAGCAATGAAATGAATTCAAATTTTGCTGTAGTAACACATTCTCACACTGTGACATTGTTTCTAAAAATTCTTTTAATTTTAATATATTCAGTTTTTGAAGAAAGTCTGATAGGAAAATCAAAGTAAATTCAGTTCCATTCGAAAACACTTGATTAATCCCAGAGGGAAATTAAATGTTGTCATTGCGGTTGTACATCCAGATCTCCCATAGCAGTCTGAATGAACACAGTCATGGTTTGCTGTCATTTTCCTGATTTCATGAAGAATCCGTCTTTGCTCCATCATCTCCAGTGGTTCCACCAGAACAGAACAGAACCAGCCGCCTTCTTCAGGTTGTTGAGCCTTTTTAAGACCCCAGTTTATTCTCTCCACAACAGACTTATAGAAGATTTGCATATCATCTTGCTGCAACCCTTAAAAGACCTTTGCTTCATCAAGAAGTACAGCCTGCTCTAGACTGTCCCTTCTTGTAATTTGTCTCGCTGTTTCATTTCCAGTCTAGTCTGTTGTCCATGTGAACACCAAGGTATTTATGCTCCTCCTCCACCTCCACTTCTTCCCCCATCATTGTCTCCTGTTTTGCTTGAAATCTGTAATCAGCTCTTTTGTTTAGTTCACATTCAAGATAAGGCGATTGTCTCCACATTATGACGCAAAGTGGTATGCAATTCCTATTCTAGCGAAATCAGGAGAATCACAATTTGGCACCTGTTTCAATTCTTATAAAAATGAATGTAACAGGCGTGTTCTCAGTTGAACAGAATCTTTTACTTGATAATCAAGGACTTTCTGCTTCCTTGGAGTTAGTTAGTATTCTTCAATCTGGTCGGACAACAGCGTAGGCCATTCAGGTTAGGCAAATGTGTGCTGATATGCATCGGCAAGGACACACCTGCTCATCTAAACTTGTCTATATTTACAGTTGGAGGGATAATTTAAAAGTTCAAAACAGCTGGAGCTGGCAGAAACGAGGCTGGATGAGGGCCCAGGTTTATCTTGTCATCATGCAAGGTGCAAAAGGTTTTAAGGAGGGTTAAACTAAGACAAACACAAAGCTGTAGCAAACATTGGCATCACAATGTTTCTATGAGAGCCATTTTAGTGTTTTGTACAAATGTACAGATTAAATGTAGATGAAGTGATTTGTTTGTAATTCCTCATTCTGGTCTTCATACACTAGTTACGAAGGACATGTATTTCAAACTAATCACTGAAGGCTAGCTGCTGATCAGTCTGTGTTCTTGTGTTGTGTCTCATCAGGGGGAATATATCTCAGCAAGATAATCCAGTCAAAAGCTCGCCTTTTCACCCGGAACATCAGGGACCCTGGAGCTTCGTTTGAGTACGTTATATTTTTCACACAAGATAAGCTCAAGTGCGCGGGCATCTTCCAAGCTGGACACCTTTTGGAGGGGGCACCAGGGTGAGCTAACATTTACTCCTGATCATGTTTATGTCTGATTTGTTTTCCATTTTTGTCCGTAAATATTTGTCATATTCTTTTGCATGTTTGCTTTATTTAAAGGAAATGTTCCATTTGCTTTGTCTCAAACTTTGGAAAAAAAAGTCTCTTTAATAAAACACAATTAAAGCCAATCTCTTTATAGGAAGGTGTTAAAGCTTCATTTGCCACAACTCTTGTAGTTAAACTACGCAATAATTGTTTGAGAGACATCATTTGTGCTTCCAGACATGTCCACGGGGGGGCGATAGCCACCATGATCGACACAGTTACAGGAGCGCATGCCTCTCTGCTTTCTGCACCGGTTATGACGGCCAACCTTAACATCAACTACCGCAGGTAAAAGAGAGATAGATAGATAGATAGATAGATAGATAGATAGATAGATAGATAGATAGATAGATAGATAGATAGATAGATAGATAGATAGATAGATAGATAGATAGATAGATAGATAGATAGATAGATAGATAGATAGATAGATAGATAGATAGATAGATAGATAGATAGATAGATAGATCTGAGGTTATTTCAAAATCAGGTGGACTAATATATGTGGAGAGCAGAGGATCATTTAGTCTAAAATTGTTGTTTTGTCTGCAGTCCCATCCCACTTGGAAGTACTGTGCTGATTGAATCCACTCTGGACAAAGAGGATGGCAGAAAAAAGTATATTTCATGTAGAGTGACCAGCACAGACGGCTCCAAACTGCACACAGAGGCAACAGGTAACCTTTCCTCAGTGTCACTTCCATTTCTGTCATGACACCTTCTGCATTTTTACCCTTCTTTTTCTTCTTCTTCTTCTTCTTTTTGTCCTTGCAGGACTGTTTTTGTCAATCAGTGCCAGCTACCTGCTGAAAAGGTGAAGCAGCATGCCAGGCTGGCATAACAGAGGCCAGAACAAGCCAGTGACTTTGTAAGAAATTGGTTTGGATTACGGACGTATTTTCTAGATTATCTTGAAGAAACCTCTACTAACAGACTGAACTTGAATGCCTTAGCGTAAGGGTACTAACACAAAAGCAGAACATATCTATGGTGTATTTATTGAACAAAATGTTAAGGTTTTACTGACTGCATTTTGAGTTACCCTGGGGCCTTACAATTCGAAGCTTCCCCTGAGATGTTTTGTATATTTTCTTTCTCCAAGATCAAAGCCTCTTGTGTGGATGTTATTTTCACTGAAGAAAGAAAAAATATTGTCAATAAAAACTCTAAGTTATGTGGTTTTGTTCTTTTTAAAGACCAAATATTTATTCTGTGATGTGCTTGAACCTGGGTTAGGATGTGCTTGTCATTTTTTTTTTGGTGATTCTGCTCAAGTATTTATCACAAAGAACTCTAAACCACGTTATTTAAAAGAGTAATGGTACTGCCAGTAACAGAAAAAAAGGAGAAAAAACCCCGGTGTTTAGGATGAAAGATTAACACTTTTGAATTTGGTCGCCTTTCTAATGAGAAAGTGTGAGTTTCGTGCTTCTTGTGTTACACCTCTTACACATTTTTTGGGCTTTGATTGTCAGGTGTGGGTTGTTAGCTGTTGCTCCGCCATGTGGTGTCTGTGGTTGGTTTAGAATGTGAAATGTAGCTTTTTTCACCAGCAGAATATCGTAACTTAGTCATGAAGACACAAGGCCTTCAAAAACAAGTTCATCACGTCGGCCAATGCCGCTCACGCTGGCACTTTGAGCGTGTGTCTGCATATAGAAATGACTGTGGCGTGTTGCAGCGAGCCGTAAAAAGTAACGGCTTCCACATCACACAGAGGCACACTGCTCTGGCATCCACTGCAGACCACGAAGTTAGAAAAACCGATGAAATGCAGCTGCTTTCTTTTCTCTAATGCGATGGGATTTTGAAATGGGCAAAAACGTTTAATATCTGTTTGTTGTTAACAAAAAAATGGAAGAAAAAAATGTCTCTATTTGCATTATGGGGCTGATGAACGAATTCTAACAAGACAATAGTTTTGTTAAAGAGAAATTTTATTACCAGGATCCACAAGACGGGTTTTTGTGGGTTTTCTATTTAACCAAGTGGTCATATTAAAGATTTTTTCTCCTCTAAATGGTTTTTCTGATGCAACACAGGTCCAGTCAGATTCCCATGCAGTAATTATGTCTATAAATATCAGATTAATTTGGTATTTATCAATGAGTTTCACTGGTATTCTTTCCATCTGAGGATGAACAACTAGCACGATGCTACACACGGCTCCAGAATCAAACATTCAAGCTCAAATGCATGTTGATGAAGCCACATATTTATACATTATAATGCTGCATAAACCGGACAAAATTTCTCCTAATTTAATTCTGTTAGAGTTACCAAGATTATTTCTACAAGCCAGATCAATAGCAGAACAGTTTATTACTACATTGACAAGACTGCTGTAAGCTTCTGATTCACTGGCGTTAAGTAGAGGCCCACGTCAAACACAGTGCTACCTCATGTGACATATAAAAACCATAAGAAACCAGCCAGGATATCTGGAACAGAACTGTGGATCTTCACCACTTTAGCTGGCATAAATGAAGCTTTTGTGTACTGTCCACAAAAGTTATGGTTCTTTCCAGAAACTCAACATTAGTCTATGTCCAAAACAAGACACACATCCAGCCAGAACCTGGGTCTATGCACATATCTGAGCCAAAATGTATGAGTGACTTGACTTGATGGGTGATTTTTATTTTTTTTAACATGTAATAATGAGCACCTACTAACAGAATCACTAACCCTTTAAGAGCTCCTCTACACTGATGTTAGATTTTGGGTTAGCAAATAATGGTCATAACCGTAGCAGCCTCTACTTAACGTCAGTTCTTCCACACGTTGGTCTCCTGTGTGGTTTCTGTGTATGCATGTTCATCGCAGCACAGGCCTGGCGAGTCTTCTGAGGGCCCCTCACATCTCTAACCTCGCTGAAGAAGCATGCGTACGAATGGAAATGCTACCTAGTTTTTAAAAGTCTTTCTATTGCATGAAAGTGCAGGACAAATAAACACAAGCTTCTCTTTTTTTTTCCCCTCTCGCTCCAGTCTCATGTGGTCAAGTTGGGTTTAAAGGAAGCGGGTGAGGGGCGGCTGTTTTCCACTTTCAGTTAAACCACCTGCAGCTTGCTCTGTCCACTGCAGCGCTTTGGGCCCATCAGTCTTTTAATGTGGGGGAGCGCCATTTCACAATCCCTCGGCATTGGCAGCATTTACTGCAATCAAGCTGGCTTTCAGCAGAGCCATTACTGATCTGGAGACAAGATTCAAGCTTTGTTTTACCGGGTGCTGTTGATAAAAGGTAGTAGATATTTGGAAATTATATAGTTTCATTAATAAGTCTTCTCAAAAAAAATACCAGACAGGAAATGGCTATGCTGAATCTTCATAAGATTCTGGTAGTTTGCTTTCATGTAGTGTAATAATTTAAAGTGAAATGCTCCAAGAACCCTCCAGCACAAATTGAAGTCAATGTCAAAAGTGAAAGAAATATTGTTGAACATTTTTGGGTGAAAGACTGATGACCCAAGTTAAATCAAGTAAACTCATTATTAAACACGACATGTGTATTAATCTTAAATTTTACTTGAACAATTTTACTTAAACGTTAATTGAATTAATATTTATTTAAATCTATTTTCTCACCTACATTGTAAGCGGCAAAGAGTAATCATGCTTTTTGGGTCAGTGTTGTATTGTGAGAAACAGATTCCTTTTTATCTAAGCTACAACTGAAAACCTAAAACCAACAAAGACTATTAGGTGGATGGATGAAACATATCTTTATATTTAACTTTATATCATTTTCTCTGACCACACTTTGCATAAAAATATAACCAAAAAAAATAGATGCATTTTTTTATATTCTCATTTGGGTTTTTTCCCCTGTGATCCAGATATATATTTTTAATCCATTTTCATAGTTTTGAAGACTTTCTAGATTTATTGTAATTTTTGACGTCACTGTGGCTGACAGATGTAATTCTTATTTTTACAGCATTGAGCTGAAATGAACTGAAACTGTAATTGAGACCTTCAACCCAACAGATTCTCCACTCCTGGTCCTGTAGGAGACAGAAGCATCCATGTTTCACTGCCTCTCTGTTCGCTGTAAAGCACCAGGTTTTGCCTCCTTGAGTGAAAGTTGCAATAACGCCCAGTCGACATGCTCAGATATTCAGAACCAGCTCAAGCTGGAGCTGCTCTCGGCATTAGTCTGGACCCTGCGTAAGCACTGCGTCTTACAGAAACATTTGATCGTGTAAACCGAGAACACATATTGATTATTCATCGTTTTCTTTGTCTTTCTGCTGTTGTAAAAAAAAAAAAAAAAAAAAAAAAAAAAAAGAAGAAGAAGAAGAAGCAGGATTAGATGCCGTCGATAAAGTGAATCCCTGCAGAGCTGTGCACCTCCGGGGTGCACGTCAGTTGTTTCCCTGCAAAAACAAACCCTAAGAAAAGTGGGGCTTTATCCAAGCATGTCCCCCATTCGCACGTAGCGTGAAATCAACAGGAACTCCACGTCTCCGCGTTTTATTTTGTCAATTGGACTTTGTGGCAGCAACATGGGATTATATTTCACAGCCGAGCACTTCAAAGCAAAACCCGATCCGCTGGCGTTACGTAACAGCCGGTGACATAACTCTCTCCAGCCCGGCCTGGGACGGGGGCTGGGGGGGGGGGGGGGGGGGGGGCGGGGGGGAGCAAGCGGGGCTGAGAAGCCGCGGCCGGGCCTGGTCCAGCTGCACAGCTGCACTCTCCGCACCGCCGCTGCCTCTGCCACGGGGGTGAGAGAAATTATTTCACAACAGCCACACGCAGGACAAGAAAGAAGAGAGAGGAGGAGGAGGAGGAGGAGGAGGAGGGAGAAGAAGAAGAGAGGAGGAGGAGGAGGAGGAGGAGGAGGAGAAGAAGGAGGAGGAGGAGGCGAGCTGCTAGAAAGAAAAATAAGAGTGGAAGAAGAAAGATGGTTGAGTTTTTGGACCTGTGAGGCCGGAAAGAGGAGAGATGGCAGTGCACGTTTTTAAATGCCTGCGCCGGCCCGGGCGCTAGAGCAGCCAACAGGTAGCATGTGTTTTGTCATCTTCATTTTCTGCTCAAATAGAGGAAAGTCAGTGGAGTTCCAGAGAGGTTCGCTGACTTCTGGTTTGCTTGTGGCTGTGTGGGTGAGAGGTGAGTGAAAGAGTGTGTGTGTGTGTGTGTGTGTGTGTGTGTGTGTGTGTGTGTGTGTGTGTGTGTGTGTGTGTGTGTGTGTGTGTGTGTGTGTGTAGGCCCGTCCAGCGGCATGGAATATGAGGAGTCAGAGTTTCTACCTGCAGACACCCCCAGGAAAAAAGGTAAGCCAGATCTTATCCAGCACCCAGGGCCGACCGAGGAATACGCAAACATGGGGCCCCCTGTTGGCCCCAAGAGAAAGTGTCATTAGCATTTGCACAAAGGCTCATCTCAGTAAATTATTATATTATCATGATACTAATTTATTTCATAATTTCACTGAAACAGCAAAATGTTTGCTATTATGCAGTCACTACAGTGAGCTCTTTATTTCGAGAGTTTATTTTTGTTCATTCTTAAACATTCTAAATTAATTTTCTCAAGAAAATATATACTACTGATGAAAAGTGTTTTCAGAACTTGATATATCCAGACCAACATAATCACAGCTGCTAACCTGAAAGTCGTCCAGCAGACAGACACTGACAGACAGGAGTCCAAGCATGCTAACAAAAAGTTGAGTGGAAGTACGAAGTGGGATGGTTAAGTTAAGTACGTCTGTTAAGCCCTTCCTGAAACAATGTCAGGAAATGGGTCCAAGGAGGAAAAAGACTGGACTGTTCTGTGGTCCAAAAATCCTCTGCTCAAATAAAAGTAAATTTTCTATAAATGCAAATAAAGTTTTTAATGTCTAGAGAAAGAGAAGAGAGGGAATAAATCCAGTTTCCCTGGGTTCAGTGTGAATTTTTGATTCACATCAATTATGTGAACATTTCATGTTTCCTTCTGGCAATAAAAACTGTTTTATTGCCAGTTTAATAAACCTCTCCGAATTGAAATAACATTGTAGCTACATTGTTTCCACAGCAGACATTTTCTTACATGAAAGAAATATTTTTGTAGTTGTTGTTGCAACTATTTCATAAATAAATTAATCCTCACATTCCTCACATTACACGCAGTTTGCTTAATCAAATAAATCCACGATCGTATTTCTCAACATGTCACACAGTGTATGTCCTCTTCTACACACTCTTTATCTCACCTTTCCGCCACTCCCATCTCTCACTATTCTTTACCCCAGTAACCCTCTTTATCCCATTGACTGGGCAGCAGCAAGGTGCTTTGAGTGGGTAAGAATGACACTAAGACAGCGTAATCCACTGGGATTAACCCTTATTTTTGCTTCTGCTTGTAGCCAATGCCTTTCTATTCTGAGCAGCCACTTGCTATAATCAAACTATTAGCTACCATGGCAAGATAAGACCAACCGCTTGTCCTTCTGCTGCAAAAGCCCACTGTGCATTGTTCACACAATGCAAGAGGGGCGTTTCTTAAGGACTTTGAATAATAATGCATGAGTGCAAAATGCTCCTGACCCCACTAAGGGACAAGGGTGCAAAGAAAATGGATGGATGGATGGATGGAGTGCAAAATGCGCAATTCAGAAGAAAACACTTTCCATCTTTATTTGATGGAGAAATTGCATCAGGAACATGCTGCTTTATCAGAACATGACACTTCAGTAAAATCTGACTTCAGCTGCAGTAAAGTCTGACTTCAGCATTTGACAGTCAAATCTCAAAACATTAAATACGCTGTAATTAATTAATCATAATTAATTAATGAGGCTAATTAATTAATTAAGTGAGTAATTAAGTATACACAGTGATGCTTTTTAGATGATGTGGACCTTAACTGTTGTTTCCAGACACATTTTTTCATTCATGGATTAATGGAAGCTTTTTGTCATTTCAATTTATTTAATAAAATACTAGCACACACACACACACACAGACACACACACACACACACACACACACACACACTATAATGGCAAATGTAGATATTAACCCTACATGCTTACTTTTGGACGACCGGAGGGAGCACACATGCACACGATCCTGGTCAGAGTTTGAGGGAAAAACATTTTTTGTTGATTGCTAACAACAGCCCCACTGTGGCAACTTGTACTGAAAGCCCACCTGTGACAAATTCTGCTGACTCAACTTGATTTAGAAAGGATTACGCTTGTGTATGGAAGGCTTCATAACTGGCATTCATGTCAGAGCAGAACATAAACAACGAAGGCAGAGGAAATGTTTGCAGACCTCTGGGATGGAATAGCTTTAAAGTCGAAATCTAAGGAAGAATACTATTAAAGAAATTATCTGAATTGAATGTTTTGAATAAACAGATTGAGGCAGAACGAGGCTGAGTGGTAAGAGATCGGGAGGTGAATGAGAACAATGGACCACGGGTCCACCCCCACTAAGAGGCTAAAACTTTGCCAAAATTCAGCTTAGAGGTTATTTGAACAGCAAAAGATTTATTTATTTACTTCTTTTTTGTATAAAGAGGCCAAAATAAATGGTCTTAGCTCCAGTCCTCAAGTCGGCTTGGTTAAAGGTGTCTCTTTTGTGAAAGATGGTGTTGGCAGCATCATGCTGTGGGAATATTTTTCTGTGGCAGAACCTGAGTAATACTGGCCTGAGATGACAGCAGTGAAATATATCAAAATTCTTCAAGAAAACCTCCTGCATGACCCCCTGGATCTCAGATTAGTAACAATTCATCTACAACACATGTGCCAAACTCAAGGCCCTGGGGCCAAATCTGGCCCGCCCCAACTTTTTATCTGGCCCTCTAGACTCGAAATTACATCACTAAGTCCTTCCAGTTTTTCACAAATCTGCAAAATTCCAACAAAATCTACAAACCTCCACATTTTTTTCCTGATTTTTCAGCAAATTTTCTCAAAATTGGTCAAAAACATTGGGTTTGAGTGACTGCTGTCTCAGCCTTACTTGATTTGTATCAATTCGTAATTGATACAATGAGTAATAAAAAGTCGCATTTAACATCAGACATTAGTACAAATATTGGAAAAATCCCTAACAAGCATTTCAAAATCTATTTTGATTGCAAAAAAACCCTAAAACAATAACAAAAACCTGGAGTAACAGCTATTTATTGATATTTTTAACAGTTTAATTGGTTTTCTCAATATATTCTGGCACAACCAGACCTTTATGAACATTCAGATTGTTGATATGGCCTGAAAAGAAAATAGGTTTGACTCTGTGGATGTTCTATGATGGCCAAATAAGAGTTAAATCTAGCTAAATATCTAAAAAAAACAACAAAAAAAAGGTTACTGATGAAGCCCATCTACCCTGACTGATCTTGAGCAGATCTACAAAGACAAATGGGAAAAACACCCAAAAACAGATTTGACAGATTTGTAGAAATACTTATGAAGACCTAAGGTTGCAATTTGTGCCAAAAAATATTTCAAATAAATGACATAAATGTTTTTTGCCTGTGATGACTAAATGATAATTTGCTTAAATAGTTACAAAAAAGTCTTAAATCTTGTTTTTCTCTTTGCTATGGTCATATTTTTAAGAGCTAATCAAATTAGTGTTAATTATGCTTTCTGCTCTGGATCTGACCTTTGATGCACTGAGTAATTCAACTCAGGATTTGCCTGTAGATGACACAAGACCAAATATGATCGAATTTTAGAGCAGCTGGAGGCAGAGCTGAAGCTCAAACGCTGTTATGCAACACACACAGTGTTAAGTAGAAGTGGAAAAAGACAGTTTTAACAAGATCAGAGCTACTTAGAAGGAAACAAAATGTTAAAACTGGATGCTAAGGGGCTTAAGGATTTGGAGTAAAACAGCATCAGCTTACTGATCAGGTCCTGGAAACTGGTTTATTCAGGGTGAGGCGGAGAGTCGCCGTGTTTGTGCAGCTCTTGTTCGGTTTCATGCTGCTGAGCCGGCTGTTCTTGGGGTGATGAGTTTGTTGGGTTTTGTGGCTGTTGTGGGTGTCTTCTCATATTTCTTAAGCAATATTGGTGTCGCTCACACAAAAAGAAAACCCCTCTTCTCTGTTCAGAAATTAATTCTATGTGTCGTCCCTGCTCATCCGCTGTGGATTCAATCCGCTTCATCAGTCGTTTGTGAATGTGACATTGGTTTCTGTTGCTGCAGCATCCGGTTGCTACCCTGCTTAAATGTTGTTTAATAGTTGTACTCTTCTCAGCTGTTCGAGAAATGAAGCTACAATGTCTTAATGATTGTTCTCTATTTCACCAGAGAGTGAACGCTGTTATTAGTCTTAAATTAGAACTTTATCTATTTTTTTTTATTAAGAAAACAAGATTTTTACTAGAGTTCAATCTCATCATGATGCATGTTGTCAGCCTAAATTATTTAATACATTTTCAACTATTATTATTTTTTAGGTTCATGGCCTCTGAGCTGCCTGGCTGAACCCAGAAAGCCTTATTAGCTCTAAGGACATGGAGTTAATGCCATTTGTTGGTCAACAGTCCAGTTTAATCCTCATCATCAACTAAGTTATCCTCATCAGGCTTTTATATAGTTACAATTAGTGCCACTTTTATGGTATTTTTTTTACTTTGATAATTTTCTTTAATATGATTTCTTTCCCCTTTTAATCAACAATGAAATCATATGCATAAAAACAGATGTTTTTATTGTAAAGGTGTGTTTTTATTCAGGCAAACTTGTCGTCCTCCTCTCCGGGCTCATTGGTCTCCTGTGCTGTTATGTAATGCAGCGACTGTCAATTCAGTAGTGAGCCTCGATGTCAGTGTGAAGACAAGCCAGTGAAATTTTGACTGACGGGTTTCGCCAGCAGCCGGCTTCCTATGCAGAGGCTTAATGGCCACCCCGAAATCTGGATGTAGCTGAACATGTTTCCACCTAATTTTACAGGAATACAACTAGTTTGTATTTTTCAAAAGAAATGTTCACATTTTAGGCACAAAGAGAAAAGCAGTAGTCCTCATTTTTTGCTGTTCAGTGCATTTCTTTAATTTAGTTCATCGTCCAATTAAATGCTAAATTGTATTGTTTAATAATCGAATAAAAACGGACCAAAATTTAAGAAAAATGCGTCACTAAAAGTTGAAAAACAAAACCTTTTGCGAAACAATTCCCTTTAAAGCACCTGCCCGGCTCGTGTTGACGTGTTTTTTGAATTTTCCGTGCGTGCACTGCTCTGCTTTCATTCCATACTTTCTGCTTATGAAGCAAAACTGATTTGATGAGGGCAAGAAAACAGAGGAAACCACAGAGGACCTGAAGTGGCGCCAGACAAAGGCCGGCAAACTCTGCGCCTTCCATTGATACTTATCTGCTTTGCCTTAAAACATCTCTTTCTCTATCTCTTTCTCTCTCTCTCTCCATCTCTTTCTCTCTCTCTTTCTCTGACTAACACACGCGCACACGCACACACACACTGATGTGTACGACTCCAGAAATAAACTCTTTGGTTCAGAACCGACCCTCTGTCACACCTACTGCAACACAGACTCTCACAACTGCGGTCAAACAGGCAGACGAAAAAGGAGGACCAGTTGCTTCACAGACACCCACCTTCCTCTGCCTTTATCTCTGCTGTGTAAATGCACTGAAGTGTCACACAAACAGACACCAGCGCAAACAGGAATCTGCTAATTGAACCACTTTTACCCAGAATTCTTATCTGTCCAGTTTGTGCACCAGAAAGAAAAAAAGATCTTTCATCCAAACCACCCGATAGGAAGAGGACCTAATTTCAGCTTATTATGTGTAACTGAATTGCTTTCTGAGTTATTTAATTGTTAGGATGTCCCAAATGTTCAGGAAGCGGGCCACCGTGTTTAATTGCATGTTTTGCTCATGATAGAGGATGTTGTGATTCTGAATTCAGGCGTCTCTGCAGTTGGCACATCGGCACGTTGTCAGCCACCTCATCACAGTTAGTCATGCTGCACTGAAGGTTTCAGTGGCAGAAGCATTTAGATTATTCATGTAGTGAAAGACAGTAACGGTGTACTGTAAGTAGCCGAAACATTAGAAGTAGATTATTACGATGTGATGGCAAGATGGTGATTAATTTGGATCAATTTCTACAGATGGCAGCTGATTTGGTCTTGATAACTTCAATTGTGTCGTTGTCTCCATAATTATTTATCGCGAGACGCGTCATTAGTGTCAAAGAGTTTGTCGTTTATCTGTGTTATTATCTTGTGATTACATTTTAAATATGTGACAACATATGTGACAATTTAATTTAACCCTTAACTTTAGATAACTCCTCTTTGGGAAATGAGTTTAATTATGTAATTGTCCAGAGATTACCTAATTTGTGATAACTAAAATTCTAGGATTACTCAGCTTGTGGCAAATATTTCCTAATTTAATGACTAAAGCTTATCATTATCTCAAAGCTACTCATTTTACAACAGTCTCAGTGCACTAAAATGAATATGAGATGAAATGGAAATGTGAGTAATTAATCATATCTTGAAATAAGTGCTCACTCCGCCTTGATGACGTTTTATATTTTGCCTTGATCTCAACATATTTAATTCAGGATAATAATTTAGTTATCTCTATTTAGTTAGTCCTCATTTTTATAACTGTTTATTAAGTCTTTATGCTCAATATGACTAATTTAGTGACGTTATGTAGTCCTTTGGCTACGCCCTTTTCTTGAAATAAATCATTTCACCAATACTTGCTAGCTGTATAATTGTCATAACATGTTTGTGACAACTGCCTCTACTGAGCTGCAATAAAAGTTTAATTATTTTGAGACAGCAAAGTAGTTTGTTTTTGTTTTTTCAGGTAAAGTGGTAATAAGGAAAGGAATCAATACGGTTATAAATTATTCATTAACGCGTTGCTGTTGCAGATCATCAGCTTCTGCCATCATCAGAGCGGCTCTTTCTTGGCATGCAATGGTTATCTTGTAATCTTTAGCAAACAAGGCTCATTTTCTCAAGATATCTAGAGAGATAAGCAAGCCTCCTTTTGGTTTTGCTACGATAACACAATTACTATTGTTGTGTTTTGTCTAAATTGTATTTAGTGAAAATGTTCAGCATTTTGATGTTTGTGTTCGCAAAGGCATAGTCTGAGTTAGAATTTTTTTTGTGATTAAATCTCTTAGAGATGTGTCAGCATGTCAGCAGTGCTCTTACAGTGTGTTTTTTTAAGTTTGATATTATTTGGAAATGTTGACAATTTGCTGTAATGTTCAACTGAGACAATGAGCAATCCATATTGTTGTTTTCTTTTAATTTCTGTATTTGGAGCTAAGTAATGTTTACTGTTTTCCCCAGGAGGAGCCGTGTCCAAGAAGACTCATTTGAGTAAGTCGTCTGTGTTCAAACCGTCTCTGTGCGTTAGCCTCACATGATGTGTGTGTGCGTGAGTGTGTGTCTGCATATGGTAATGACATTGCTCGTGTTTGTGCTAGATATTTGTGCATGCACTGCGGTTAACTTCATAGTTTGTGAACATGCAACTTTGCACCTGTACAGCAAACACACACACACACACACACACACTCACATATTGGTGTCGCTGGGGTTGAGCTATTAGCAAACCCGGTGAGGGTTGTGTGTGTTGCACCTGTGCGCTTCCCCCTCCCCTCCTTTCTCCCATGTACGGGCACACACACATGTGCTCAGACACACACAAACTCCAGCTACTTTGGCATCTGAATGCAGATGAGAGCGATAGCATCTCGTCTTTTTTTAACTCTTTTGGTTTAACACTTTCTGCCACAACTTTAGCACACCTGGCCGTGTTATCAAGTGTGGGATGCTCTGCGTAACACAGCTTTTGTATTAAGTGGTGTGCTGATAAACAAGCTGAGGCTGAACGGTGATAGATTCGCTGGAAATGTGAATGAAAATTAAACCCAGAGTTGTTGAAGCGTTGGTGACCTTTTTTATTCATCATTCAGCTGCTTCAGAAGGAGAAATATCAGAGTGGAGAGACAAAGAAATGTACTGAGAAAGCAGGAGTGTGTTGCCTATTTGCATATTTACCCAAACACTGTTAATACAGTTTAGAAATTCAGACTGTGTTTTTTTTGTTTTAAGTGTTAAAACCTACCCCTGAGGCATTTTAAAGATAGTTTCAGTGTGAAAATTATTACCTTACCTATTATTAGCTTATCTATTTAATGTGATGAATCATTAAATAGATATTACACACATACCCCTCACTATCTTCAGCAGGGCCCTCTTGTTTGCCCTTTCCAAAGTTTTACACAAACTCATGTTAATCCGTCAAATTTTTGTGATGAGAAAAAAAACCATTACAGGTGGGAAATTTACAAAAACTAATCTCCGCTAGCCTTAAGCTAGAGCGCTCTTTCTGCAGCTTTTGATGCATCCTGCTGATGCTAACAAATTAAATCCGTCTTCATCTTGAACTTGGTTTAAAACCGACTGGCACTAATCCATACTGATACCAACCAGGTCTGTCTGAAGAGAAGAAACACCAAGCATAATACTGCCACCACCCCGGGGATCTTTTGGTTATACGTATAAAGTCTTGTTGTTTGTGCCAAACGATCCTTTTGGAGCTGCGACCAAAAAAATTAAGACTTTGAGAAGTTTTAGTCGAACCTGGATGTTTTTTCTTCCAAACAACCCTTCCTCTCAGTCACAGCATATCTCATGAAAAATACAACTTGCCTTTCTTTACTTAGTAATCAGTGTTTTTAGATTGCAAGTAATGCTATCAACTCGTTCCATGCACCCTTGACTGATAGCTTTTTTGAAAAGCTCCCTTTTGTTTCAGCTGAGAGGTGTAAACAAGAATATGTTAAGCCAATCAGATGCACAGCAAATGATGTTTGTGTGGATTAAAGTGGTGCATCAAACACCAGCTTATTGTAGCTCTTTAGTTCTTAAAACACATTTTGCCTGTAAATTAACGGAGAGACTTTCCTGCAGATCTGAAAGCTTTGGAGTGAAAAGGAGCAAATATGTTGCATAAATATTTGTAAAACTCCACAAGCTAACAGGAAAGTAAAAGTTTTTTAACATTGTTTGCACGGTAGGAATAAAATAAAACCCAAGGTTGTTTCTGCAACCAGCATGTTTCAGCTGCATCGTCCAGGGACGCCTGTTTAACCGAGTACAGTTTTATTCACATGGAGAGCCTGAGAGGCACCAGACATTATGAGGCTTTTCTTCGTCTCATGTGTGTTATAGAGTGAGGGGGTGCAGGATAACAACAAAGACATAAGGGGAAAAAAAAGTACCTTGAGAAAAAAAAACAGTCAAGACAGGGGACAGTCCCCCCCTTTTCTTTGTCTTATGTCTCTCTCTCTCACACACAGAGAAGGAAGGTGAGGCGGTGACTGTCACTCAAAAGTCTGAATATGTGTGCTGAAGCTGCAGTGAGTACCTGACCCAGCTCTCTGAAGGACGAACAGGAAAAAAAAGAAGAAAAGAAAGAAGGCAGATTAGAAGATATTGTTCACCAAAGAAAAAAGAAAAGAAGTGATAGACGCTAGGCAGACAAAGTGAGAGGAAAGTAGAGTTTGTGAAAGTGGGACAAACGTCTGAGACGAGTGGAGGAGTGAGGATGATGCGAGGTAGGGATGAACTTCTCCGGTCCTTATCTGTGTGTGAGTGAGTGAGTGTGTGTGGGCAGTGCAATCAAAGATATTTTATCAGGTTAAATCGATTAAAGCCGATGCTTCGTGATGCTCCGAGTGTTTTTGGTTTCAAGCAGCAGCGTTTCTGTTCTGGCTTTCATGAAATACTTCAAATAAGTTTCCTTTCATGCAGACACCTGTTGCTTCAAACAGCTCCCTCATGCAGCTTGATTAAGCGTTTTGTTCAGTCTTTCTTTTTTTTTTAATAACGCAGTTATTCTTCAAAACCTGCTCTGCTACAACTCTCAGGTTCACTCGAGAAATTTTTGGTCACTCTGCTACGGGTTGCATTTTTATCTCATAACTGCTCTCTATGAAGCCTGGTGTTTTGAAACTTATTTGTTCTCTCCAGAGTTCTGCATTGGTTGACTGTTGGCGACGTTCACGCCGATTGATGTGTTTCGCTTTTATGCTTTGGTAACATGATTCAGAGCTAGCTCCCTTTGATGGCTTTAAGATTTGAATCATTGCCACGGTTATTTCTGCCCACAGGTACTGTACAGCTCACGTATGGCATTTTGTTCAATTCAGAGAGCGACAATTCAAAGTGCATCGAGAAACACACGAAAGACCGGCTGTAATGCCGCGCGTCTTGCCCTTGTTCCGAGTCGCTTACCTGTTTAGTTGTAGTATTCCACTTGCTGAACTGAATTATTCATGAAAGCATAAAGTGGAGCAGGCCGAAATGCGATGTTGCAAGCCTGTTTTTTTTTTTTTTTGCATTCGCTTCCACTGAATACGAATCAACGGAAAACAGGATGCAACCTGACCGCAGCGCATCAGTTTAAATGGACTAACTCCATGTAGACGGGAAGACCCGGCGCTCAGTCGAAAGTGATGATTGAACAAGAAGAATGTCGCTTTCTGGTGTTGTAGGAACAGAAAGGTGAAAAACTGAGGCGCATCAAGTTTTCCCTTGCACAAAGCTGCTTAAATGGTTTTGCTGTTGCAGCCTGCAGACACACACACACATATTTACAAACACACACACCTTCGCAGCTGCTTCTTAGATGGCGCCTAGATGCAGCCTATCTCTCTCCCGCAGCTGCACTGTGGATACTGCGAAACCATAGCGCACCCTCCAACTGATGGAGATATTACTAAATATTTCTGCCTCTTGGCCGCAGCAGGTAAACCTGTTTGCTCCCTAAATTTACACACACACGCATACACACGCACACACGGCTCAGTTAGTGCATTTTGTGGGATTCCTGTGCCGATCTTAGAGTTTTTTTTTTCTTATCAGAAAAAGGATTTCCTTGTTCCTCCCGCTGCAGAAAACTTGCACACAACTCTTCCAAAAGCACCAGAAGCGGTTTTTCTTCAGATCAAAGCCGACTTCACCATCGCAGGTGACACATTCTCCCCAAAATATGGTAAATGAAATACAGCAGTTGAGCTGATTCATACCCACTGCTACCGTCAAAACACGACTTTTGTCTAACACCTCTGAAATCAGAAGGCACTTCAAAGTCCTAACGGATGTCAAGTGGTGCTCAGATCAGCTTTAATAATTCCCCTGTCCTTCAAAAAGGATGCCGTGGGCAGTTTTGCGTCTTTTTTTATTTATTGTCTCAAAGCAGCTCACCGATGAATGACTTATCGGTCGTCTACAACCACACTTGTTTCAAACACAAAAATCTAACTAGTCATACATTTAAATATATTTAAACAAGATGTACTTTGCAATAAATCAATCGTCCTCCCAAGGTCATGCAGAGTGCTTTTAAATTACTCATTTACGATATTACCATAATGGCAAAAATGTTTATTTTCATTTTCATTCAAATTCTTTGGCCCTTTTTTGTTAAAAACTAAATTTTAAATTTCAGTGAAGTAAAATAACTGATTATTGTTTCTCTATTTAATATGACATAATTAATCTCCTGTGCACTTTAAAACAAGTTATTTTGGCAACGTATGTCACATCAAAAAAAACCTCGGAAATTACTATATTTTCAAATGCATATTCAGAGAATAATTCACTTTCTATATATGGTCAAACAATTTTTTTCGTTCATACATTAGGAGACATTTTGCTCTTCAACCCAAGTTTACCTGTAAGGCTTACCTGCATATATGTTTTTTGATTATTGCAGTCTTAAATAAATAAAACAAATTCAGAAAATAATTTATTCTATGTTGCAAATAAATAGATGAAGTGATTCCAAACTACATTGTCTTTCTCTGTGTAAAATGTAAGTAGACTTTCTGATCGTCTTTTTGCTCTGGACAAACTCTGTTGAGTGTGTGTGTGTGTGTGTGTGTGTTTGCGTGTGTGTTTTGTGTACATACAAACTTTGGTTGCTGCTTTGCTTGCGTTTGTAAGCTTCCGTAAGAGGAAAGTTGAGGGTTTTTTTTGTTTTTTACAGTGCAAATAGCAGATTGCTGACAGGGTGAATTTAGGCGGACTGACTTTAGAGTTGTGCGTAATCAGTAAAGTGTTTTTCTCCGTTGTTTGTCCTCTCGTATGTAAAAATAAATACAGTGGCCTTAAATCAATTTTACACAACTGTGGTGGGAAGAGTTTAGTAAAATTCTTTTATGGATAAAAGCTCTTACAAATAACATCTCTGTTAGATTTCCTGAGTATTTGACTTTTTTAAATTTCAATATTTGTTGTTTAAAATGTTTTCCATACCTTTTGCTCACTAGACCAACCTGAATCTACTTTTACCCATTCATGATTTAGTGGTTGTGATTTTTTTTTCTTTTTTTTAAATCGAGACTCCTCATCTTTGGCCCATTTTCTATCACATAGGAGGATATTACAGAGTGAAGCCTGACACACATTTAGATGCACAGGGCTGCATCTCGGTCAAATGAACCTGAAGCGAAGTAAATTTTAATGTGATGTAGAAATAGGATCGTATTTCTGCATCACATCAGAAATGTTCTGTGTTTTTTTTTTCTATCAGATTTTTCTCCTCTTTGTTTTAAGTAGGTTGTCACAGCTTGGACTTTATAACTTTAGTTGGCTTCAAAACTTTTAAAATGTAGGATTAAATGTCTTAGACTTTGTGAAATTACAGGCCCCCTAACCATACCATAATGCACAGTAACCTTACTAAACTCATAAAAAGTGTGAGAATGAAAACAGTGCACAAGAAACAATAACGGCAAAAAAAAATGTGTTCTTGACCTTCTTTGAAATAAGAAGAAACTTTTTTGAATGCTTGCATTTGCAGTCATGTTTTAAGTCTCTTCAGCACCTCTGCTTTTATAAGACGAAGCAGATGAATAATTGATATAGGTGAACATTAATCGAAAGACACGTCTTATCATGAATTACCCATCGTCTTTATTCACTGACAAATCAGAACATTTCCATCACTGAAAATCCACTCAGCTCAAGACTCCTCGCTCCGTAACGTATCACCTCACAGGTGTCGAGTGGGTGTTTTGCTAAAAGCTAACGCATGTTGTAACAGCAGCTTTCTGTGCAGAGCCGTCAGCCAGCAAAACAGAGCGGAAATGCTGGAAAGCAGAACCGACCTGTGCTTTTAACAAACATGAAGACAGAGAGCTGGTTAATCAACGTGAACGGGAAACTTGGTGGAAAATCTTTCATGCATCACACTTATTTAAAGATTTTACATAAAAAACAATATTTATATATACACAGAATGCACCTGTTGGGAATTTAATCTGAACAATTAAGACTTTTTGTGTAAAGCTTGTTTTAGTCCAACATTTAAACGAAACAAACAGAAAAGAAATAAAACAAAGAAAGGTTTCTGATATTATCTTTATTCATCAAGGCAGATTTTTTGTCAAATGTTTTTGTTCGTTTCAAATAAAAATCATCAGGCACCATGCTTATTGTTCAGGTGTTTAACAAATGATGAAAGCTACATTCTTTGGATTTATTACAATAAATTAGCAGAAAAATGTACATTTTCAGTCTTGACTCTGGCAATCATGGCCTAAATAACAATGAGTTGGTTTCTGTTAATTGAATGGTACAGCATGTTAAATGTTAATTATTAAAACTAAGAGAAATCAAGCCCAGATAAATATGTTAACATTTGGACATTTTCAGCCCATATCTGTAAAAATGTGGCCTCAAAAAAAACCCCAACAAAGAAGATGTCTTCTTTTCTTTTTGTTGACTTCTACAGTGCCACACAAAGGGATTCTTACATGTTTTATTTGCTCTCTTTAAACTGCAATGCTTTTTTAAAACTTTACGTAATAAATCAGAAATAACTGTTAACAGTAAAGGGAAAGGATGCGTTGCAAAATCCAACTCAACCGAATACCTTACAAAGAGTAAAATATTGTCTTGCCAATGAACGAGAAGAGACTGAAGAGAATGGCACAGATGCAAACCTGTAGAGACGAGGACATCCATGTACGCTGACAGACCAGCTAAGGAAGCAGAGCAGCAGCCAAGAGACCAAAGGTCACTTTGGAGAAACTGCTGATCCACAACTCAGGTGGGAGAAAGTTTTTACCGGAAGAAAGAGTTTCATTCAGATGAGGATCCAATTAAAGCATGCACGTCACATAGCTCTTGTTGTTGTAGCAAAACATTTTGAAACCCATATGTTATAACTCTTCCACTTGTTGTTGGTCTATCACGTAAAATCCCAATGGAAACCATTGAATTCTGGGGTTTTAAACTGACGTAATGCAAAAAAAAAAAGAAAAAAAGTCTCGAGTAGTTGTGCATGGCGCTGTAACTTTCCCAGTTGTCTTTGTCATGTTGAGCTAATAAAAGTAGAAATAATACACAATTTATTTTTGTTGTTTTTATTAGGTTTTTCCTACAATATCAAATTTTTTAGAGAAAATATCACAATATTTGCAAACCCTGCGCTGCACTCGCCCCAGACACAATCTCTCTTCCTATGGTTAACAAAAATTTCACAAATGAAAGCGATAAAGCTGCAAAGTAGTTTTATCTCGCAACCTCTGACAAACCTGCGTGCATCTGGAGATGTTGGGTTTTGATTTTATTGAGCTGTGGCTGGAGATAAGAAGGTGAGTCCCAAAATGCCTGGAAGTGCCGTCTTTCTGCTGCAGATGTCATGATTTTGTTCAATTTTTCTTTGCTCACATGTATTGCAGCTTGAGAACCACCAGCGCTGCGATTGCATGGAAACATGGTGTTGTTTGATTATTGTGTGTTTCTATGTGTGTGATTGAGTGCGTGAGCTGTGAAAGATTGTGGGTCACGGTGGATTTCCTGTTGTTTGAGGTTGACAATCAGAACTGAAATAGCAGAAAAAGACAGAGACCACTGATGCTCTCTCCACATATCCTGCAGCAGCTCTCAGTAAAACTTAGCTCAACTAAAGGCTGTTTTTTTTTTTTTTGCAAAACTACACGATCCACAATTGATCTGAGCTCCTACGTCTTGAGGTCAAAGAGTCATGGCTAACTCTGTGAAATGCCTTCTTATCAGTCGTGCTTTTACCGCCTTCCTCACTGTACGTACTTCCGCTTTTATGCGTTCAATTGCTATTTAATCTCATCCTCTGAAGCCTTCGGGTGATCCCTGTGGCACCAGATAAAGAGGGCACACTCTGACACACTAACACACACTTGCAACAAAACAAAATCTGACACAGTTCTGCGCGGAAACACAAATACTTTTGTGAATAAAGGCAACATCCACATGCAGGCGTGCAAGCTCGTCTCGCCGGGGACAGTCACACCTTCGGAGCATGAGTGGAAGGAAGACAGGAGATGACACGACTAGATGAAGAGATTGCGGCGTGTTATGGCTTTCGCACGCTTCCAGATTTCGTACAGTAACGCAGACAGAGCGCGTCGAGGCCGTTCTGTGAGGAGACGCGCAGAAAACACACATTTTCTAGATGGCTTTCTCAACATTTCTGCCGGTTTTGCATATTCTTTTGTGACAAAAACCGGCACTGAGCAAAAAGACTGAGGGGTGTGAGAGTTTACAGAGATCAGGGGCATAGGGGGAGGCGAGTGGGGGATGGACATTACTGGCAGTGATGAATGAAAGACTGCATTACTGGCAGTTGTCCTTTATGAGCGAGACAGAGAAGAATCACAAAGTAAAGAAATGACATGAAAGAGGGACAGTCAGAATGAAAGAGAAGTCAGGCAACCACTTAAAAGGCCTTTGAGGTTGACACCTTCACATTCGCCACCTTTCTCCATTTGCAAATATTCCACGTCCTTAGACGACACCCCTCTTATTGCATTTGATGTTATTTTGTTCATTTTTACTAAGTCAGAAGGTGCTGGAGAGGAAAAAACCTTTGGTTTGCCATGGTCGCACAACTGCTGTTTGATGTTAAAGGGGAAGTACAGCATTAGAGAAATGTTCCCACTGCTGAGTTCACCTTTCTGTCTGCTTCCTTGGGTAAAATTGTGCAATTATTTCAAAGGGACTGAAGGGGTTTCCTGTCTAAAGACACATAAACAAGTTTTTAAGTGATTTTTCTTTTGTAACTGAGATAGTCATTTGTTTAGGCATGTGCAATGTGGCAGAAAATATCATATTGTTAATTTCTTTGTACATTGAAAATCCCAGTTAGGATTTTATGACTTTCTGCTGTAAACAATACTTCTAACCAGATTTAATCAGCCGTGTAATTTGAGCAACTTTTGTGAAGCGTTATGAATATAGGATAAATATGGATTTGTGATTTGATGTGCACTCATTCCCACTCTGATGAACTTTAATTGCTTATTTTAATTTGAAAGGTAGGCAGTGACAGTAACACTCGGATATGATGCACTATAGCGACATTCAGAGCTTCTTAAGTGAAAGGGAAACTGATCATCCTGAACAAGAACCCTCTACTTCAACCGATCGTCAATAATTTCTAATAATTCAAAATATCACATTACATAAATACCACTGCTCTTATTAAAACGCAGCTTCACAAGACACAACTTTTGTGTGATTCTAATGGTATAAATTCTTTCCCAGATTTTAAAATAAAAAGCTTAGACATTTTAAGAAAAAACCCTCAAATTTATAATTTTTGTTAAAATTATTTGAATGTTTTACAGATAACATTCTTTACATCAGTTTTATTTTCACTTATAATAACAGAACAATGCTGATTTTCATATGCATAATGATGAAAAAACATATAAACAATGTCGCGATGCACATCATTGTCATCTGTACCTTCAAATTTGCATTAATCTGATGACGAATGCTTGTTTCTACACCCCGAGGAAACGGCAGCCTGGTCTGCCTCACGTCTTCCTGACGGTGAGCTTGTGCCTCAGGAGTCTGCTCTGTTTATCTGCTGAGCCGATTAAGTTGATCTTTGTAAATTATCTATCAGTGGTTTGAAGGCGTTTGGGCATTTTGAGTCTTTGTACATTTCAAGTCACTGTTAATGTTAAAAGGCTTTAATGCTTTGTCAGATTTGCATTAAAGAAATCTTTTGACTGTTTGGCCAAACGATCGTGGGGCAGAAACTTTTGCAGCTCGAAAAGGTTTCTGGTTTACTTCTTTCACATCTAATGCTGACGCACTCGCCAATAAATGTGCTGACTGTCAAATCTTCCAGGCCTCAGGTTACGACTCTGTTTTCAAGTTAGTTAGTTAGTAAATGCTTGGCTAAGATTAAAATATATGTATGTATATTTTTGCGTACTTATTAAATAGTTGTCAATTTTTTACAGTTTTTCAGAAACTTCATAGATGGAAATGTGTTTTTTGTTTTTAATTGGAACATCAGTGTGATTCATTCACATGTTTTTTGAATTTTTAAAACCATCATATTCAGGTTTTTTTTGTTGTTGTTGAATTTTCCTTCCATGTTGGAAGTTGTGATACAAGAGAGTTTAGTACTAAATCTTGAAAACTGTTAATTAAATTTTTGTTTTTCATTTTTGCCTCTTTTCAGCCCAGATTGAAGTTATCCCATGCAAGATTTGTGGCGATAAGTCTTCTGGAGTGCATTATGGAGTCATCACATGTGAAGGCTGCAAGGTGAGAAACAACAGACAAGAGAAAGGTGTTAACCACAAACCGTCTAGCTTTAATTTGTCCTCTTGTGGACTTTTTCACCTCTTAACCTCCACTGGGTCTGAGTTTTAAGTGTTGGAGGAAAAATAAGTGCAGCAAATTGTTCCTACATAAGATCTGGAGCACAAATTGCACAAAGTCCTGATGCAAGATAGAAAATTCTTCCAAACAAATGGTACAATCCAGCAGCTTGTATTTTTGTTCTTGTTATCTGCTTGTGTTATGTTTTTAATTATTGAAATAATGAACCAATTGTAATCATCCCTTAACATATATTTCAATATTTTTATGTACCTTAATTTTCACAAGTCATTAGCAGGACTGAGAAACAGGGTCTTTTGGTCCGTGAGCAAACCATTTTCACTGCTATTTGCTAGTAAAAATAGAGGATATGAAAGATGAAACCAGAAATCTCAAAAATCTGTATTTAATGTATTTTATAAGTGTAAACGATTTTAAGATAGAGCTAATATTAATTTATCAAAATGGCAAACAAAAAGCTGTAAAATAACCATTTACCAGACTGACGAATTTCTACTCTAAACTCAGCGTTTTGGTAAAACACATATAATAAAATTCAACTCAATCAATGTTTTGCACCAAAAAGACACAAAACTTTTGATTATGCAAAAGTTTAGCATAATCAAACATTTCAGTCAAGAAAAGTAAGAAATGTTGAAATTAAAATTCAAATGGAGTCCTGTCTTAAGGTAACTTTGTCTTAAAAGCCACAGGCAACATTTCTGCAAAGCACCAGACTGCAGGCTAACTCATGGAGGAGACAGCATTATTTAATAACCAGCTTGATAGACATGTATTACAATATTTCGCACAATAAGCATGTGTTATTATTGATTATATTTTTCGTAATAAGCTCTTATACGAGACAGGAGCATCAGAAAATTACCATAATGTGATCATACCGGCCCAAGCCTCCTTCAGAAAAGCCTGTTTCCTCACTATATCCACTACAAAAGTCTAGGTGTTCAACTAAGTGCATACTTCCAGTAGTTTTTTCATCAGTAGTTAACAAAATAGCTGGTTAATGTGCCTTTGTAGCATAAACACTGCAAAAGAATTATCTCTGTTGAGTTTTTGCAGTGCAACTCACCCTAACCCAGCCTTCTTCATCTCTGTAGCTCAGTTATTACAGTATGGCTCCTTGATGTTGTTTAAATTGTTATAACAGTTTTCAGTCTGACTGTACATCGACTTTGAGAGTCAACTGAGATGGTGAGATGAGCTGAAGTGATGTCATATTTGAGAACCGTGCAGCCAGAAGGCCAAGATGGGTAAATCCCAACAAGTTGTGCCGATCCTTTAAACTTCACAGGTAGAAGTCTTTCACAGACCAGACTTAGTTTGTTGTTTTGTTCTTATGCTTATTGTCTTGCAAGTCATTTCACAAGTGAGCTCATCAGAGACGTTGTAAACCGGGAGCCTCGTGACCACAAAAACACTTTCATACTAAAGAAAAGCAGTCTGTCCAGGTGTATGGGTTACTGATGTCTTGAATGTTCAAGAATCTACAAAGCTGTGATGATATATTTCACTAAAGATTTATTCAGTTTTGCTTCTTTTTGCCACACTTAAGTGTTTACGGACATCACAAAGGTTTAAATAACAAAGTTATAGAATCATGGTTTTCAGCTCATGATTCCATTGATTAAGGAAATGAAACTATTCAAACCAACCTGGCTCTGTTATATTATGTTAGCCCACCTTGCTATAGCTTGAATTTTGGCTATATTTCACCACATATGCACAGGATTGGTTTCTGCCTGACCCGTAGAATCAGGAAATTTTTTAATAAAAGCTGACTGACGGCATGATCTAAAAAAATTAATAAAAAAATAGAAAACATCATGCAGTGTAAATAAATTCAAGAACAGATGAGGAACAGAGTCTACTAATCTGGAGAGAATTATGTAGTCATTTGTAACCCTCCCACAGTGAGAGCCGTTTTCCACAAACGGAGGAAATATGACACAGTGGTGAACCTTTGCATGAATAGCCGGTTCACCAAAATGGCTCCAAGAGCGGACGAGCAATCAGTAAGTTTTCCTCAAAATCTGCATCCAATGGAGAGTTCAAAGATTGGAACCACTCATAGAAAAAGCACAAAGGTTCATCTCACATTTGCTTAAAGAATATTCTGAGGATCTCCAAAGGTTTCGGATAAATGAAATCCTTTGAAAACCGCATTGCGTTATTTCTCAGGTTACCTTTGTCTGAGCTGTTTTTGACTTTTGCTTCTCTGTTCTGACAAAATTGATCATGTTCTACTGAAATAATGAAATATTCAGTAAGAATGTACCTCATGTCTTAGTGTTTCTGATTTAAAACTCATGCCTGTGTGTCTTGCGCTGTTACCCGAACCCCCAGGGATTCTTCCGGCGCAGCCAGCTTCCCACCGTGTCCTACTCCTGCTCCAGGCAGAGTAACTGTCAGATCGACCGGGCCAGCCGGAACCGCTGCCAGCACTGCCGCTTGCAGAAGTGTTTGGCTCAGGGCATGAGCAGAGACGGTGAGGCAGAACCGGACATGTTGACTTTCCCCTTCACTTGCAGAAGTTCCCCGATTGCTCGTTTACCACCATGTGCTCTTTGCAGCTGTGAAGTTTGGCCGCATGTCCAAACGTCAGAGGGACTCTCTTATTGCCGAAGTGGAGCGACACAGACAACAGCAGCAACAGCAGCAGCTTCAGGACGACACGCAGGTGGAGCTGTCCTACCCACCCAAAAACCGCCAGGACCACTCCCCGCAGCTCCTCCAGCCCATCGCCACGCCGTACTCCTACGTCGCCGACACCTACGGCGCAGAGGTCCACCCCTATCTGGTTTACTCCCCGAGCGACTCGCAGGGGTACCGGGGCTCCGGTGTCTCCCCTACGTCTAGATTCCAGGGGCGGGGGGACAGCGGTGGACACCATGACATCAGAGGTGAAAAACTGTAGTGGGAGCTCCCGTTAAAAGCAGTTTTTTTGTCTTACTCTTGTCGTTCCTCACTATTGCTATTTTCTTTGTTTTTGTCAGGATTTGACTCCAGACAGCAGCATCAGGATCTCATGGCTCTACATTCCTACAATCCTCTCGATGACCTCTACAACCACTATCCCCACTCTCTGCGAAACATAGGTGAGCAGTCAGCACAGTGAGTTCCTCATGGTTAATACTTTGTAGAACCAAGTCTTTGCAGGCAAATCTTTACCAGTTTTGCACATGACTTTTTCTCCTATTCATCTTTGCAAAATAGCTCTAGCTCAGTCAGCCTGGATAGAAAGCGTTACTGTCATTCTCGTCCAGTCACACGTGTTTCACAGACTGGACCATCCATCGTCCTGTGGAACCTTTTACCCACAGCATGATTCTACTACCGCTTTGTTTGACAGTGAGGAAGCTGTGTTCATCATTTTTCAGGAAAACTCAATATGGTCCCACCTGATTGCAGCCTTTCTTTCACATATTTTCCGTGTCTCCGCTTGATTTGGGGCAACATTAAAATGTCTAAAAGCTATCTTTCAACAGTGGCTTTCTTCTTGCCACTCTCTCATGAAGACCAGATTTGTGGAGTGAGTGACCAACACTATTCCAGGCAACCGATTTTCCTGCCTGAGTTGTGAACCTCTGCAGCTCCTCCACTTATGTCTCTCTGATTAAAGCTCTGCCTGTCAGTTTAAGTGAACTTCCATCTCTAGCTTTGTGCCATCCTCTTAATTTTCAAACGTGGCAACACTGAGATAATATTTTATAACCCTGCTTGCAATTTCCGTTTTACTTGATCTTTATGACACTATTTGTTGCTAATGTTCACTAACAAACAAGTGGAAAAATGGAAAAAGACTAAAACGGACTTGTTGCAAATTCACGCCACACTTATCCTTTCACTTTCATTTTACAGTTATGCATTTTGTTGTGTTGCATTAAACCCGGATACATGAAGCAAGGTGGTGCAAGGCACTGTATGCTTTCAACCCGTGATTACATTTGTAACACACACGCGTTTTCTCTCCCTTCTTCAGATGAGCTGTGTGCCAGCATTGTGCGTTCCCACAGAGAAACCAGCCAGTACAGACTGGAGGAGCTGCAGGCTCTCAGATGGAAAGTGTTCAGCAGAGAGGAGATCCAAGCCTACCAGAACAAGGTATCACCAAACCAAAATTACCGTATTCTACTTGGTTTTTTAAAAATTATTTCAGGTCTCCTCTTGTGTGATTCAGACAGTCTCATATCAAAACACGTAGCTTCTCGTGGCTGCAGGTTGCCTTTGTCTGATGAATCAAACAGAAAACAGAGAAAACTTCTTTCATTGTTTTTTCCCCTCCTTTCTTTCTGATCGCTCGCATTTGTGAAATATCAAGATGGGGTGATGGTGGTGGGAGTAAATTAGGTCATTAAAATTGCAGCAGCAGAAGTATTTATAGTGTCTTTAAAAATATTCCTACCCTTTGATTGTTTTTTTTCCATTTTGTGCTGCTGCAACCGCAAACTTCAGCTGAGTTTTTATGTGCAAGACTCAGAAGCAGGCAGATAGAGATACACAATTTTACCTTTTTTTTATACTAACAGAAATATGAAACATTAGCCCCATTTACTCTGATTCCCATAAATAAAATGCAGCTTTAACACCTGCCTTCAGAAATCACGTAAACAGTAAAAGGACGTCTACTGTGTGTCATTTAATCTTAATATAAATCCATCTGTTCTGTGAAGCTCAAAGGTTTGTTACGTTTTGAACAAACAACTTATATACACTTTACAACAACTTATGTGGGACTGCAGAAGTTTGCAGCTCATTTATTATGCTGCAGATAAAAACTGTGTTAATAAGCAATCCTAACTGCGTTTTCCAGACGGTGGACGAGATGTGGCAGCACTGTGCCGTCCGACTGACTGAAGCTGTTCAGTATGTGGTGGAGTTTGCAAAACACATCCCAGGTTTCCGCATGCTCAGCCAGAACGACCAGATTGCACTCCTCAAAACTGGTAAGACTTCGGCAATCTCGCTTTATCCCAGTAAAACTTGAATCCCTGCAGAAAAAAAAGGTAAATCCTCCGTCTTTCTTCTATCTGCCCCGCTAGGCTCCATGGAGGTGGTTCTGGTCCGAATGTGCCGCTTTTTCAACACAGAAAACAACACTGTTTTCTTTGATGGAAAATTTGCTGGGACTGAAGTCTTCAAGTCTCTGGGTAAGAGTCTGACTCAAGCTCATAAGCCCTTTGTGATGAAGCTGATGGGAAATTTATGGGGACTTATTGGTCATTTCCGATGTCTTTTCCTGAAGCGTGCGGTGATTTAATCGCAGCGGTGTTCGACTTCGCTCACGGCATGTGTGCTCTGAAACTCACAGAGCAGCAGCTCGCCCTCTTCAGTGCTCTGGTCCTAATCAACGCTGGTAAGTCTGAAAAAACAACCAAAAGCAAGAAGTTGTTCAGTACTGACATGTTGAAGTTCAGATTTGTCCCACTTTACTCTTCCCCAGAAGCTTTAAACCTTTTCTAGACCATAAAGATCAACTACAAACACATCATAGTGCTCTTTCACCCCCACCCCCCCCCCCTGCAGATAAAGATGAAAAACAGGTTTGCATCTGGAAAATGCAAAAGTGATTCACTATTTGATTTATTTATCCACACACAATTAGTCTTTCTATCACTGAATGACTCCTAACAGACAGACAGACACTTTTCTCACTTACAAAACTATTCACACCCCTTTAGCTTTTTCACATCTTGTCACACCACAACCACAAACCTCAATGTATATTTTCATCAGAATTTCATCAGAAAAAGTGGAGCACAATTGTGAGGTAGCTGCAGACTAACGTTTTTGGCCATTCTTTGCAAAAAAGAAGAAAAAATTCTCGAGCTCAGTGGGAATGGATGTAAAGCTCCTGTGTTCTTGGATTTTACCACAGATTTTTAGTTTAGGTCAGACTTTGACTGGACCAGTACAGCACATGAATCTACTGCGAATGTTTAGGATTGTTGTCCTCCTTTTACAACCCTTTCATATTTATCTTCATCCATCCAGAACAGCTCCTTATCCTTTCATGTAAGAAAAAAATCTAAATTTCGAAGCATGTCTCGTTAGTGTTTTTAGAGAAATTGGTACGCAGATGCTTTCCATTCAAACTGCTTAAGCTTAAGCTATTCTGGAAAGAAGAACTGGAAACAATTTTTGTCTCTAGATGTGAAAAAGACACACTTGTTACAGTGAAAGGTGATTCCATAAAAAAAGCATTAGTTGGAAGAGTTTAGCACAAGGCATGCAAGATTTCTAATTATAACATTGCAGCAATTTAATTTGAGATCGCAAGCACCACTTTGCCCTTACATACAGTAAAGTTTGTGGTTTGTCAAAGGATATAAATACTTTGCAGGCTAATTTTATAATTGTTTTAAATTTGTGCAGACCGTCCCTCTCTAGAGGACAGAGTGAGAGTCCAGCGAGTACACAGAAGTGTGGAGGTGGGACTCACTCACATCCTTCACCGAGATAACCACGACAGTCTGTTGCATAAGGTACATGTTTCCTCTCGTATGAATATTCTCACACTCTGACCGCCTTTGCTCGTCTCACTGTCCACGTCCTCTTTGCAGCTCTACCAGAGGATGGCAGTGTTGCGTTCGCTGTGCAGCCTGCACATGGAGAAGCTGCGCTGGTTCAGCCAACGATACCCGCTCACTGCTCACTCCCTGTTCCCCCCGCTCTACAAGGAGCTGTTTGCGTCCGAGGCCGAGTTGCTCCCGGGGGCCACTCACTGAGCGACCGGCGGGAGACCCAGACATACGCACAGGTCCGCAGACCAACAGAACCTGGAGTTTTATTGGTACTTCCCAAAGGAATCTGTATTCAGAATAAGAGGAAACTGTAATTTTAATGGATTATTCAATGATTTCCTTTGATTATTTCAGGGAACTGTGAATTTTGATGTTATTTGAGAGTATATTTTTTAGGATTTATTTTGTCTCAGGATATGCTGTCGTGACTCTTCCCAGCTGTAGTTACTGAGTTTGTCACAGTTTGTTTATGCAGTTATTCAAAGAGGCAGGATGCGCTGTCAGTGTAAACCTAAAATGAGCCCAACATCTCTCTGCAAATGAAAAACGTCACTCAATGCATCTACCTTGTGTGTTTCGCATAAGCTTGGATACAACCTGAAATTACTTTTTTAAAAAAAGCTACAGTAAAAAAAAATGCTGTTACTTTTAGTCCAATTTAAAACCAGAGTGTTTCACTGGTGCTGTAAGGTTAGCTTTTTAGCAGTAAATACCACACTGGTTTAAAAAAAAAAAAAAGCAACAAACTGTGCTTTCCGGTAAAAAAACAAGCAATAAAAATAACGAACTGTAACAGATGTTGACCCCATTTCACAGGAAAAACATTACATAACCCCAATTTTTCTGCTGTCACTTTATTTTCTTTCCATGTTTCAAGTTAGTGTAAAGTTTCTTTATTATTCACATCTAGAGATGTTGATGTAATGTTAAAATATTCTTGTTTGACATGTTTTCTGGTTCGACCGTTCTCTCTTCTGCTCAGTGTTTGTTTTCCAAGCGGTTTTCGGCTGCATCATTGCTTTAATAAACAATACAAAAACAGAGACAATTTTTGCCTCATCATAGCATCGCCTCCCTATTGTAAGAAGATTTGTTCCATTGTAAATATTACTAAGTTCCAACCAACCTCACTTTCTATTTCTGTGTCTTCAGAGAAGGTTTTTTTCCCTTTTTTAGCTCAGTTTGACCATTAAAGTGTTTCCATTTGTTTAGGAAAACTCCTCCAGGGTTTTATAACTTTTAAGCTCTGAAAGGATTTGCATTAAATCTAAAAATGTTTTGTTACATCTAAACTTTTTTCTTTTTTTTAATCTCAAAATAATATTTGCCTTAAATATCACTGAATGGCATTAAGGTAAAAAATTGATTTCGGCAAAAGTATTGAACTCTCCCCCAGTTTTACACATCTACAGACTGTATTTTAATGTTTTCTTGGCTTTGTTTTCTTTGTAAAATATCTCAATCTCAGACAGAGTGGATGGAGGATATGTGAATGTTCAATTTCAGCTGAATTTAGGTCTGACTTTACTAAATCATTCTAACACATTAACATCCTTTCATCTGTACCTCTGTTTGGACGTTTAGCGTTATTTTCCTGCTGTAGATGAACCTCCAGCTCCGTATTAAGTCTTTTTCAACCATTAACAGGTTTTCTTACAGGATTGCTCTGCATTTAGACCCTCCATTTTTCCATTAACTCTGATAAGCTTCCTTTCTATTTCTATTGGCCCATTTTTACATTTGCAAAATCCCCAACATTGCTTGTGGAAAACTACAAAATGAACTTTACGTGGCTTTATCTCAGCATGGCTTTATTTTGTTCTAGGCTTCTGAAAAGGCCAGACAGCAGGAGTGTCCAACTGTTTACCTCTGCAACTCCTCCATCGACCTCTAAATGACTTTCCTTGTTAATTTTCTTCCTTTCTTAGTCAAAAAAGAAGAAAGGATCAACCATCTAAAGTGACAGGTGGTCTAAATAAAAGTTTGTGTTGCTTGCTGTTCTTTTTTGAGATGGTTGGACTTGATGTATCAGAGTAACAGGTGACAGGATACACATTTATGACAGACTTTTTAGATTTTTAACAAACATGAGAACCTTAAATCTTTGCACTGATCCCCAAAAGGCCTGCACAACATATTGGAATTGGTGGTTACCACACGATAAACGGAGAATATGTTCAATTGGTTTGAAAGAGGTACTGCATTCTTCAGTGTTATTGGAACTGACAATAACCCTAACACTATGTAAACTTTCAGATTAACTCTTGAGGTTGTGACAACAAACAGATGTGGCAGTAAGATTAAACTAACTCTGTATGAATGACTGAATCGTTTTCTCTGGAGTATAAAAATGTTACTTTGTGTAAATGCAGCTGTAGCACACTGGGAATATTTGTCATTTGGCATGAGTTTGACTTTGTAAAGTTTTCATCAGTTTGCCAAATACAAATCTGTTGCTAACCAGGCTATTTAAAATAGCTTCAGTTTTTATTTGATCTGACAGAAAGTGGATGCTTGAGTTCTTATGGGGAGGTAAGGAAATGAAGACATGACACAAGAAGTTAAATAAGACTTCACATAAGTCAGATTCTATATAATACAGGTATTTGAATATTCAGTTACTGAAACCATTTTAAAAGAGTTATACTTTTGCCTACTCTGAAAATGATTAAATGACCATGGAGCAAAATAAGAGAACAAAATTGAACCAAGTAAAGTAAAAGTTCTTCTAAAGAAAAGAGAAACTCGAGGAACTTAAAGTAAAACAAGATGTGTCAGGAATGTACTCAGTTCAGAAGGGAGTTTAGAGTTTTTCCAGCTTGGTACATAAACATGTGACAGTGTTGGTGATAAAGTCAAACAAACCACAACATAAAGTAGAAAGTAATGCGTTACGTGCAACAAGCTTGGTGTAATTTGGGATACGGTGAAAGGGACTTTTCACTTCTCATTTCATTTAGAAAATTTCTTAAAAACAGGCTCCTGGAAAGTCAAACTTCCAGAAAACTGCTCAAACATAGTTCCTTTAAATCAAGGCTAAAACCCCCATTAACTGGAACATAATTCCTTTTACTCTGTATTCTAGCTATATTTTACTTCCCCTTTCCCTGCCACTGTGATGTCATTTTGGATGTCTCCATCAGGTAAAGCACTTTGAATTTTTGTTGCTGGAATACAAATGCAAGTGCAAAGAATCTTCCCTTGCCTACCGTTGTGTGTTTGGCACAAATGCAACACTGCATCACCAAAAATATATAAAATATATGTCATATTTCCCCCGACGGTGAAATATGAAGGTGGTAGCGGTCTTCAAAGGGAACTGGGCTGGAGCCAAAATGGATGAAGTTATAAATACTTGCAAATGTTGACCCCAAACCTTCAGGTGTCAGATAGAAAGAGGACTAGTCCAGAGCCTAGTGAGCCATTATCTTGTCAAGCTGTGGTATGCGGAGGGAAGATTGAATTCTGAAACTGAGCAAACAGCTTGAACGGCGCAAACCTGTGCAGTGAGGTTATTACACCTTTTTAAACGTTACGTTTTTTCCTGACTGATAGATTTGTTTTTCATTTGAATTGTACACGATATGAAGAAAAAGTTATGTTTCTCCTGAGGAGCTCACATTTCTGAGAAAGAGACAGCAAATCTAAATGTCAGCTTCTAAACATGTCCCAAACCAGTGAAGATAAAGAACACAAAGGACCTGCAGACTTTGAGCAGGTCCGTGTTTTAAGAGCTGTTTATTATTTTGTACCCACCGAGCAGATAAAAGGATTTCAACACTTCTGTAAAGATTCAGGACTCCCCAACTCAACACCAAGCCAAACGTTTGATCCTGATGTCTGCACGATGTTGTGGGAAGGACAGAGAGGAAAACAGGAACCTCCTCCCAGTTTGACATCTGGCCACCAGAGAGCAAAGTGTGAGGCATTTCATAAACAACTGCTGACATCTGAAAAGGGGAGTTTTCTTTGGTTTGACTTGTGTTTTGTGGAGGTCGCAATAACCTTGATGTTAAACTCAGGGCGTTAGAAATGAATGGAAGAAAAATCCATGACACTAGCACTACCTTTAGAGTTGTAGAGCTTTACAATAGCTGAAAAATAAACATGACATGATGATTTTCACATTACTGGTGTCAAATAGCTCATCATGTAGGGGTCTGTGTATAAAAACACTGATATCTTGATGGATTAATTAATTAATCACTGACAAACTTGTTAAACAGAATCTGAACAGAAACAGGACATTTTTCCCCAAACAACAACATCAATCAAAAAGGCTTTAATGGGAACTGATTTATTATCTGTTTGGTGTTATAGTATTGATTATCTCCTAATATCCAAATGTCCTGTAATTGTCTAGATATAAAGATAAATGATAATGACTGATCAGGGAATTGTGGTGCAGCTGACAAAGAAGCAAATCAGGTAAACTGAAGAAAGGTAAGGATGAACGCAGAACATAACGGATCTTCTAAGAGAAAAAAATGACCATAAGTGTCTAAACCAAAATCTACGGAGACCTCTAGGGGACATGAGGAAATAGTTTTTTTTGCATTAACTTGCGAAACTTTTGCATTACTTTATTGTTCCCTTGCAATAATGTGCTGATCAGTTCATGCGGCATAACTGAATACTGTCAGCCTTTCTTAAGGTGGCCGTGGTATTTTGTGCTATTAAATAAGGTTTTCGTGAGGTTTTTCATGTATCTTAATATCTCGTTATGAAATATCTGAAGTTTTATATCCTTTTCTTTAGGATAGAAATGTACCACAAACCCATGATATAAACTGAGACTTTCCATAAGCAGGAAAGAAAGAAAAAAATGCATCCAAACTACACAGTCCAGTCACATTAATGTGACCATCTGTCAAAAGCCAGAATAACCACCTTTCGCAGAGCGAACTGCTACGAGACGTGCAGGAAGAGAGTCACTTAGGTCCCTGAAGGTCTTCTCTGGGATGTTGAGCCATGCCGACTCTAATGCCGTGGCCAGCTGCGCTAGATTACGCGGTTGAGGATCCATGGCGCGAACAACTCGATCGAGATGGTCCCACAGATGCTCGATTGGGTTTAAGTCAGGTGAGTTTGCTGGCCAGGGGAGGACGGTAAACTCATCCTGGTGCTCTTCGAACCACGCACGTACACTGGCAGCTGTATGGCACCTCGCATTGTCCTGCTGGAAGATGCCATCATCCTGAGGAAAAACAATGCGCATGTAGGGGTGGACATGGTCCGCAAGGACAGATGCGTACTTGTATTGATCCATCGTGCCTTCCACAATAATCAGTGAACCCAGAGAATGCCAGGAAAACATTCCCCAGACCATAATGCTCCCGCCTCCAGCTTGGACCGTTCCTGCAATGGTTGCAGGGTGGTTCCTTTCAGAGGTTTCACGCCTTATACGCCAACGTCCATCTGTCCGATGGAGCATAAAACGCGATTCATCTGAAAACGCTACCTGTCGCCACTCAGTGGACGTCCAGCTGCTGTACTGGCGTGCAAATTCTAGCCTTCGTCGTCGATGAACACCAGTCAGCATAGGTGCACGAACCAGGCGTCCGCTTCGGAGGCCCAGACGCAGCAATGTTCGCTGAATAGTGGTTTGGGAGACACTTGTGGTAGCCCCTTGGTTCATTTTAGTGGTCAGTTGCTCAACGGTAGCCCGTCTATCTGCCCGAACGCATCTCCGCAACCGTCGTTCGCCTCTGTCATCTATGGCCCGTGGTGCACCACATTTGCCACGTCGTTGATTTTGGACAGTCCCATTTTGCCATGCACGGTACACTTTTACCACGGCGGCACGCGAACAGTTCACAAACTCAGCCGTTTCGGAAATGCTTCCACCCTTGGCCCGAAAGCCAATGATCATGCCCTTTTGGACGTCGGATAAATCGCTTCGTTTCTGCATTACGCCAACGATTGAAATGTTTTCCGAAGCCCACACACACCCTTTATATACGCTCAACTGCACTGTGCTGCCACCTGCCTTCTGTGATTGGTTATTTAACTCTGAAGTGGAAAGTACGTGGTGGTCACATTAATGTGACTGGACTGTGTATTTGGACTATTTCTGAGTTATTATCATGGGGTAATGAATCATCTGACAGTTTTGATTGTGTTCTTTCTGTGTTGGTAGTCTGAATGGTTTAAAGGGCCGTTTCCATCTCAACCTTGCACAAACAGACATAAACATGCAGTGAATAAACCGATTTTCAATCCATTTTCTGCACCAAAGAGTTAAGAATAACCATGTTTTCACTGAGGCTCTTCATATGTGCATATTTGACATTTTTAATTGACATTTGTGACTGCATACAAAACAGACCAGCAAATATTGCAGTAAGCTCATTGTGAGAAAACGCAAAAGAAAAATGTGTCCCTACAGGGCTCGTTGCACAAAAACACAACGAGGAGTAAACAAGAAAGAACTAAGAAATTACCAATATAAACACGAGGATCTTTTCATTGTGGCTTATGGCTTCTTCCTCTCTGAGCGACTTATGTTGATGTGGTCTAGATAATGACACTGTCTTAATGGAGACTTACACGCACATTTCACATTAAACTACTTTAATCTCTTGGACAGAACTCATCTGCTTCCTGAGCGTCTTTACTTGATTGCCAGACATTCCCAGGCAATTGTTTGAACAGATGAAGGTAATTGGAAATTGTTCCCTGGGTCAGACCAGATCGGCAGAGAGCCACATTTCTTAAAGCTTGGCTGATTTCTTTCATGATGCCACAAAAGGAAGACGTGTGTTTGATGTGCATAAACCCACAGAGCCATGGCAGCCTTATGATCTAGACTAGAATTTGGGATGAAGCAACAAAAGTAGAACAAGAGACAAGTTCAGACATGCTGCCTTTCAACACAGTGGGTTCTCAGTTTTTAATCCAACAAAATCCTGTATCTAAAAACATTTCTTATGAGTCATGTTGTAAAACTTCCCTCCCAGCCCCCATGTTCTCCCCACTCCGCCTCTGCTGCTCCAGCTGCTACCGTGGAAACGTGTGTCCGGTTGCAGAAGGGTTGAGCTCTCAGACGGACAGACAGACAGACAGACAGACAGACAGACAGCGCAGCAGCTTCTGTCGGACCAATTAACGGACCGGGCTGTTTCCTGGGCGGCCTCTGACCTGCCACACTAACTGGGTCAGGATATTCCGCTCCGTACAGCAGGAGCCTCGCAGCGGGACGGACACGACCATGGGCTCCTCCTGGGAATTAGTTTGCGCCGCCGCGTCGCTCTTGGTGTTACTGAGCTCAGCCTGCAAAGGTCGGTCCGGATGTTTTTCCCCTCTTTTCTTAGAGTTGTCGTGCTTCCTGGCAGGTCTCCATATTTGTTCGTCTCAACGGCAGAGAGAGAAAGTCTTTATGTTGGCTATACTTATAAAGACTTATGTTTTGATTTTGTCTTTCCTCCAAGCTTTTATATATTTTTCGTCTTCTGAAACATATATACCCGTATGTATTTTTGTGAATGAATTCTTGTATTCCAGGGTTTTTTTTCTGTTAGAATAATGATTTTATAAAAGCCTGAATGTTCTTTTTTTTTTTTTTTTAAAGTAGACTTCCTGTGTTGACTCTGAATTTTCTTCAGTGGAGAATTACAAGCAGTGTGTTATGCAGGAATTGGCATCAAAACAGCTCATGTTACATAACTTTTTTCATTCCTTCTGTTTACCATTTTCCAGATGCTGAAACTTGTCTTCAGCGTGAAGTCACAATATCCCCTGACTTCCCCGGTCAAGGTGTGTTTCCCTTCATTACACATGGAGTGACACTGATTATTTATATCTGTTAATTTTGTTGACGAAAACCTAACAATCCAGATTGCCAGAAAATATCACACTGAACCAATAATGCGCTGTAGAGAAAACCCTCTGAATACTTGGTTGGGGCTCGTTTTGGTTGCAGTCTGACATGAAGCTGATCAAGCCTGAGGTTTTCAAGGAGTTCAGGTTGCTTTAAGAGCAAACTTCAACTCCTCTGCATCGCTGGGTTTGGTGTTTTACATTTTCTTTTTGACCATGTGAATCTTCCCAGAATCTCCTCAGTGGTCCAGCTATCATGTTGCTGGTGCACCTTTTCCTACCACCTGTTTTCCTTCCACTCAACTTTCCACAAATCCACATTGAAGCGACCCTGTCTGAACAGCTAGTTCCTTTAACCATCTTTAGGAGGGTGTCCATGCCTGTTGGGTGGGCAAGTCCTCATGATTTTGTCGGCCAGAATGTTTAATTTTCATTTGCATTTTTCTGAACCTGAACTGGACAGAAACAAACAAATGAAGTATATTAGTACGGTGTATGGATTTATATAATCTATGAGTTTAACTTTTTGAATTGAAAAACTATTTGTACACTCTGCTCATCCGGCAAGATAAAAAAAAAATATTCCCTAAACTCACTGACAATCTTGTCAGTGGATTTGTTTATCTGCTAGAAAAATAACTCTGGGTAAAGCTTTAGAAGGGGGATCTGAACATAGATTTGGGGCTGTTTTTCTGACTTACTAGTCATGTCCATGTCTCAACTCAAGAGAGTAAGCACCAAAAGAGCCAAGTTTGATTGACTGCAACAATTGCAATGGGCATTAAAAATGACACAAGCCAAAACAAAAAAGAGAATACACTTTTGTATTTACAAGGTACTAGTCGATTAGATTAACCATCAATCTTCTGGGATTTCAGTTTGAATGTTTACAATTGTCAAATTTCTATTTTAAATTCATTTAAGAACCAGTTCATGTAAATTTAATTCAAAATACATATTACACCTGCAATAAAAAACAATAAAATATATTAAACATTGAATCAATCTTGATAAAGATGCTATAAATAACAAGAAATCAAGTTCTGTGGGCTCCCTCTGCTGGCCTGGAGATGCTAAGCCAGCAGATGCTTTTTGGCTTATGCTTCAGGCCAGGCCAGCTATGATGACAAGAATCATTTAATGGCCTAAAGAAAAATGTCGTCATCATTTCTATCATGATTTGAAGAAGCTATAAATTACCAGATATATGACTGTGTGCTGTTTTGTGTGATCCACCTTATTTACTTATACATTTATTTTGCCATCTGTTGTTAATATGTGGAATATACAGTAGTTGCTCTTTGGGAATGTGTTTTTCGTCTTTCAGACTATGTTGTCTCTGATATCTTTTTTAACCAGTTAAAATCAATTGATATATTAAAAGTCTCTTTGAAATCAAATGTGTTTTTCAGTTCTGGAGGAACCAGACTTGATGCAGAGAGAAGTGGATTTGTCAGAGCTTCTACATGCTGGCGGTACAGTTTATCTTCTTACATTCTTTAAAAATCGTACGTTTTCCCACATAACAAAATCAATACTACAATTTTCTGCATCACAGATCTATTCGCAGTGCAGAGAAAAGGTAAATAACCTTTAATGTCTTAATCACATGCATGCATTCATCCATCCTAATCATCCAGCATAGCAGTGTTTGTTTTTTTTGTCTTGTGATCAAAACCTTCTGCATCAGAAGATAAACCAGGACCAAGAAGAGGTATGCATTTTCTGCTTTGTCTTTTGTTTAACTCACTCAATGTGCAACACTTCCAACAACAAATCTGTGAACTGCTCGCCGTTTGTCTTTTCCTGAAAGGTCGACTTAGTTTTCGGCCCCGCGCTTTCCATCCTCCGCAAAGTTATCCTGTCCAGTTTCCCCTCGGCCGACCAACGCCCGACAACATCCAGGCCATCTGTGTTCACGCCGACCATCGACCTCGCTACCCAGACTCTTACTTTCCTCGTTCTGGTTTTAGCAAACAAAGGCGCATGGCCACAGCTGTCAATAATGCGGAGTCGTGGTTCAGCACATGCTGCAAAGGGAACCAGACATGGGGGACTGAAGGGACGCTGTGTTGTGCAACACAAGCGGTAAGTTTTTCGTAACGGCAGACTCTGCAAGTTTTTCAATCAAATGACGTGCATTGTCTGTTGTTTTGCAATCAGTGCATCTTGATGCTATTCAAAATGACAGCCATGAGATGATGTTTGATTTTACTCCTTGAATAGATTTCTTTACTATTTGTACTCAAATTAATGTGAAATGAAAAGAAGCGCAAACTTCCCTGGCATTGAGCATTTTATTTCTGCTAAAGAAATGTGGGTAAAGGTGCCTCTTATCTTCAAAAGTTTTCCTGGGATGCTGTGCAACAAAATGTCTCTGTGCTGCAGATTTTCCGCTAGCATTCACTTCTTACAGCATGTCAGCATTCGGTATTTTGTCTGTGTTTTCTCCAGTGGGAGCAATCAGTTCAGCTGTTCTGTGAGGAGGATTCGTCTGTGAAAGATCGACTCGATGAATGCTGCAGGAAGACAGGAATGAGCAGACTGAGCTGTTTCAATGATGGCGCTCAAAATCCCAACTATACTCCATCACAGGAGTTACCTGTGGAGGAGATTGGCTCTTCAGAAAACTTCCACTTCAACCTAAACAACTGCCCAAGGTCGGTCAACAGGAGTGCCACTTACTGTACATTTTTCACATTTTATCACTTTTTTTTTCTTTTTTAGAAATGAACATCCAAATGTGGTATGCATTTGTATTCATATCCCTTGCATCAATCTCCTGTAGAACCACATTTTGCTGCAACACTTAAACTCAACACGTGTGTAGTATCTAGAGAACTAGATTCAAAATGCAGAGAGGCATGGGTTATGTGCTGAAACAAAAACATAAACTTTTGCATTTATGCTAAGCAGTTCAAATTTGCCCCTATGGCTTTCTTTCAACAATGGCCTTTTCTTTTAAAATTAAATAAGTGAAGGTTAACTAATGATTCTCCTGCTGACAGTGTCCTGTAAGTCTTTGCAGCTTCTCCAGAGTTACCATGATCATTTTGACTGCTGTATGGAGATTTTCTGCTGCTGATTTCTCTTTGTATTATTTTAACCTTGTATCGTTTTTCTTCCGCTTCACAGTTATGTACTACGCTGTCTTGGCCTATAAAGTATATTAATGTTTGTGGTTTTAATTTGACAAAATGTTTATTTAGGCCATTAGATCTAGAAAACTTCATTTTGTTGTGATTGCAGGAATAGAAACAAGACAGGCAGCCCGTAGGAATAATGCAACTAAGTGTCTTAGAAAAAAAACATTCTGAAAGTTGTCCCAAATGATAAGTTAAAGCTCACTAAAGCTCACACCATGACATCTGCCTCATCAGGTAACTCAAACGAGAAGTCTCTTGGAATAATAAGTCATATATTAGAAAGGGAAGTGAGACAAATTGCAAAACACAGTTCTCTGTTTTATGAACTTTAAATAGCTTGAATGAAGAAATATTTGGATTTGTGCCACTTGCATTACAGGATCCAGATGAGTCCATCTAGTATCAGAGCATTAGGTGGAGAAAAGCCAGAAATCAACGAACCTACTTCCCCAAAAATCGACATCAACTTTCCTCCTGGAAGGCCTACGGCAGACAACATTGAGTCACTGTGTGGCAACCGGAAACGCCGGCCTCTCTACACAACCAAGTGTCTGCCACGGTCAGGGTACGAGCTGCTGGCCCGTCAGGTGAAGACCATCAACCGCCTGGAAAAGAGATTCAAGCAGTGCTGCAAAAAGAAGGGAGCGCTCAACTGTGCTGAGCAGAAGGTACAAGAAGAAGCTTTCAATGTACACAATATGTCTTATTCCATCTGAATGATTTTGTTGGAAATTTCTGGTTTTGTTTCAGTGGCGTGAGGAGCTTAATAGGTACTGCTCAGTTAATGGTCGGCAGGAGTGTTGCCAGACAGACGATCAGTACAGTTGTTTCCAGTCAATTTCTTCAGATCCATTTTATAACACAACGTCTGCTGCCGAGGAACCCACACTGAACAAGATGTGTGATATCCAGATTATCGGCAACAGGTGAGACTGCAGTACATTCTGAGGGTTTCTATGTTTTTTTGTAAACATATTTATTCCGTTATGGCAGAAAATCAATACTGACAAATCTCAAATATTTAAAATATCACAAAAAGTAAAATAACTTTAGTAATTTACTTTCTAAAACTGAAAGTTGTAGAGGTTTTAGACAACATCAGTAGTGTCTAACCTGGTTCAAAGTCCTTGTTTCAAATAAAAGTAAGTTTTATTACCCGTTTCATTTAATTTGGAATTTAGAGTGAGTAAGTTTGAAAGAACGAAGGGAAATCACAAAATACAAGGTCAAGTGTGAAGGTTGCTCTGTCGGTGATGATTTTCAGAGTCTTGTCGTGTACTGGTGTTAGTCCAGTTTGTTTTTATCAACCCCATGGTCAGCACAGCTGCCTACGAGGAACTTGTAGAGATTTTCATGCTTCCCTCCTCTGACTATTTTATATAGATGCTGATTTTATTTTCCTTCAGGACTTGCCACCTGTCCACACTGCCAAAAGTACCAAAACCTGCTTTCACGGCTGCCGTACCCCGTTGATTAGTCAGCAAACTGACCTGAGCTTAAATTTATAGCGAATGTGTAGTATGATCTGAATGCAGAAGTTCAATACATGCCTTAATGAAAAAAAAAAATAAATAAATATGAATGTATTGAATGAAAAATAAATACATTAATTTTTAAGATAAATTAACTTCTCAATTATGTTTGTTTTAGCTGTAGAATTTGGTCATACCAATAACAACGTGACCTGTGTGCAGATTTCCTGTCGGTTTTCATCTGAAGACCCAATGCTGCCCCCTGCCGGAGCAAGACAGAAACAGTTGTTTTGAGCTAAATGTAAGTTTGAAGAATCTAATCTAAAGGAATTAGTTCAAAAACAATTCAAGCTAAAATGTTTTTAAGTGTTAATTAAAAATCTAAACCTGAATTTCTTATACTTTCCATATGGACGTTTTCTCTTGCCAAATCAGCTTGTAGAAATGTCCCAGAGTCTGTGTTCATCAAGCAAGTCTGCCTCTCCTGTTGTTCGCCGCTGCTGCAAGATGACTTCGCGTGAAGAGATTCAGCAGTGTCTCAGCAAAAATGTCATGAAAGCCATCACCAAAGTGTCTAAGAAGGGCCAGAAGAAGAAGAAAATATGCCCCATCCCTTAAACTCATGTAACACTGGCAGGAAAGTATCCATTTCTGGAAATTGTAAGCTTACTCCAGAAGTGGTTTCCAGTCACTGAGCACAAACAAATACTGAAGGGATATTACAAATGTAGACCACTTTGTAGCTTCATCTACTGCTGGTGTAAAATTATTATCACATGAAAAGCATTGCTACAAGAACAAGTGAAACTGAATGATTTTTTAATGCACAGTTTCTAATCAGACTCTAGTCTCTATTGCTGTACCACTGATTACTTTTTGTTGCTGCTCTGTGCATATTTGAATTTATTCAACTTGGATGAATGCAGTTTTGGTGAAACCTTAAAACGATCTTGCAAACTGAATTTTATATGGATTTTTATCTGACAGTTTAATAAAAACACATTTGAATCTGATTTGGGTTTGTTGTGAGTGACTTGACATTTTAAATCCTGGATTGTGTGAGTAGCATAAAGTGCCGATGAGAAGTTTGCATACATTTCTCTTTGGGGTAAGTAGTTGAGCATTATTCATGTTTTGAACATCTTGTACTAAAAAAAGCTGAAAAAAAGAAAAATTGGGTACACAAAGCTTAAATTTATTTTGGATTTTCTCTAATCCACACAAGGTCCAAATTATACATACAAACTTAAATATGTATAGCCAGTAATTTAGCAAAAAATGTCCCTTAGCAAACTATACGTTGACCCTAGGCTTTTTGTAGCCATCAGCATGGTCTACGCATAATTGTTTTTGCATATCTGACTACTGTTCAGAAACTGACTCATTTTGATGCTGCCACCACATCACAGTTGATGCAGTGCTCTTGAAAGTTTAACCAGAAGGGACTGACCTGTTTGCAGTCCTAAATGCAGTTCATCCTAAAGATTCAAATTTAGGAAGAACTCTTTCTTCCTAAATTAAGTACTTTATAAACATTTCCAGCACTTACTGTCTTTTATCACTTTCATTTTATATAATATTACACTGATAGTTATAGTTATATAGCTGGAAGGAAGAGCCTATAACTCCTTTGTGCACCAAGCAGTCTATCACTGAAGTAGCTCTTCAGCTTCTGGCACAGGGTACCAAAACAGGACCACATTAAACTTCTGGACACAATTTTAATATCAATAATAATAATTAATCTTATATTTTATAGATGAGTAATTTTTATATATTCCATCCATCTTCTTTACACCCTTGTCCCTTGCTGAGGTCGGGAGGGTTGCTGGTGCCTCTCCAGCTGACGGGGGTCGGGAGGCGGGTTCACCCTGGACAGGTCGCCAGTCTGTCGCAGGGCAACACAGAGACACACAGGACAAACAACCATGCCACACACACTCACACCTAGGGACAATTTGGAGAGGCCAATTAACCTAACAATCATGTTTTTGGACTGTAGGAGGAAGCCAGAGTACCCGGAGAAAACCCAAGCATGCACAGGGAGAGCATGCAAACTCCATACAGAAAGACAGGAGGCCGGGAATCGAGCCTAGAGCCTTCTTGCTGCAAGGCAACAGCTCTAGCCACTGTGCAGCCCTTTTTATATATTTATTTATATAATATGTTCTGATCTAGTAATTATACATTTCTAATATAGTAATACATTATTAGTAGTAGTATTAGTATTAGCTATATCAAAGCTGTGTAGGTTACTACGATTGAACTGAATATTATTTCTTTAATAAAGGTGTTGTCACTGGGCGGGTCTCTCTGTGTGTCCGCTGGGGGTCGCGGGGCCGGTGTGCAGGGATCAACCTTAGCTGCAGTTTGTGATGGTCCAGGCGTAATGGCGACTGCTGTCCGCTGGGGGCGCCGGTGTGCAGGGATCAACCTTAGCTGCAGTTTGTGATGGTCCAGGCGTAATGGCGACTGCTGTCCGCTGGGGGCGCCGGTGTGCAGGGATCAACCTTAGCTGCAGTTTGTGATGGTCCAGGCGTAATGGCGACTGCTGAAACAGCAGACTCGGGATCAACAGTCCCGACAGGTACGTGTCAATTTATCTTCCTCCTTTGTTTCTGAAAACTGAGATGTAAACAGAAAGAGGGAGCGTTATGTGATTATGAAAATTATTCCACAAGGTAGTTATGGCTTTTTGAGTTAGCATTAGCCAGTTAGCATGGGAGATTTCATCAGAACAAATGAACGGAGTGATAGCTAGCTTAGTTAGCTGCATAGGTAATTAACATGAGCGAAGCGTGTTTTTGTGTTCGGTATATCCTTCCATTGTTTCAAACCCGTTTTTTCTGCATGCAGAGACGCAGTATGTTTTTGATAATAAAAAATAAATATCTAGGACCATTTTTACTAAGCCGGTGGTGACGTTAACCTTATAATGGTAACGAAGCATCCGCGGCAAAAGGATAAACTCAATAATAAATCCGCTAATAAAGCACCAATAAAGGATAGTTTTCCGTAATGTAAACATTCACATTCAGGCCTCATGTTCCTCATTGGTTTTCTGTCTGTGGTAAAGGAAAAATCCGCTCTACATTTGTCACGTCCTGCCTCCGGGTCCGTTTTCCGAGGTTTCACAGTTGACTTAGTGTATCATCTAATGGATGTCGATTATTATTGATTTCCTACAACCCTTTAACTAGCAACACATGCTTATCATGCTTTCACCGTTAGTACGTGTATTCACTCCCTTTTTTTTATTTGTTCAGCTGTTTGAAGTTTAATCCTGGATCACTCATTTCAGCACAAGTAGCTTTGACAATACGGTTAAAATTAAATAAGTAAGGAATAAGTGTTCAATATGTTTTCTATAAATTGTAACTAAAATGTTTTTAAACCGCATCAGATTATGATGGTTCATTCTCTCTGTCATGAGAAGTTTGACTTTGAGTTATTTATTTTCCCTGCGTGTTGTGGAGTCACTCTGAACATCCACCCAGTTTGAATCTGTGATTAAAAATAGAGTCTTAAAAACTCTCCATGTGGCTCCTACATGGCTTAGTCCCAAACGCTGTTCAAAAACAAGATGCAGCAAACTGTCAGGCACACAGTTTCATAACCTTGAGTGACAGTAGCATAATGTAGTTTCTCTTCCAGTACTCACTGACCTTGTTTCCTATTTTGGGCCAAGAAACACTACATTAACAGGCTCCTCATTGGCTGGAAAGGACGTTAAAAGCATGTCCTATATTATTCTTTAGCTGCAGGGTCCTTGTGATCAATGCTGGCAGAGACTTTAGTAGATCCAGAGGAACAGATGGTTCATCTTTTGCCCTTAGGCTTCCCACTGATGAGCAGAATCCATTGTTACGCAGTTGGGTTAGTTTAATTTCTTTCTCAAATCTTTGTGTATTAATAAATTTCACTTAGGCATTTGAGAAAAGTAGTAAAACTAGCTATGTATACAGATTACCAAAAATATAGCAAGACCTCTTTGCAAATAAATGGTAAATGACTTGTACTTGTATAGCGCTTTATCATTCACACACACACACACACACACACACACGGTAGTAAACTACTGCAGTGAAGCCACAGCTGCCCAGAGGCAGCCTGACTGCCAGGCTGGTGGTGGTGCCACCAGACCCTCAGACCACCACCAGCAGGCAAGGCGGGGAAGTGTCTTGGCCAAGGACACAACAACCACAAAGGCGGATGGAGAGGCAATCGAACCACCAACCCACTGATTGCGAGACAAACTCTAACCACCGTTACCACGTTCATCCCAGCGCTACAAGAAATCTAGTTGTTTTCGACAGGCGCACATCATTTTACCCCTTCATACTTATGCAGTTTTGGTCATTTCACTGGTTAGAGCGGGTTGCTTGCCCCTATACTTTTCAAACCCAAAGTGTTTTATTTTTAAATATAATCAGTATTGCCTTCCTGCTTACAAGAACGAGCCAGTTTGGGCTGATTGTGTCCTGCTTCACAGATATAAGGACTCAGTTCTGGAGGAGAGCTCTGCAGCGAGGTACCGGCATGGGTGTGATTCAGTGATTCTCTGTGTGTTTGAGCAGAAGATGCATTGGTGCTGGTGATGCAGTACGTTTTACATAATGATGGGGAATGTGGGCAGACCGATGCTCATTGTTTCCCGCCGGATTGCAGTGTGTCCTTGATAACCGAGACAAGGTGCATGATATTCTGTGATTTGGCTTGTTTTGCTGAAATATCTTGGATAGAACACATTTTTGATCATTTTTTTTCTAGCTTTGAATGTCTGATTTTCTCAGTCATCGTTTTTGTATACATTTTGACCAGCGTTTGTGTAGCTTTGGAGTAGATGTTGCCATTGGTTACAGGTTACAGGGGATTGAATAGTGGGCAACGGAGTAAGTTTGCGAAACAAGTTTATGTAAGGACAAAGTTGTATGACCTCCCAAACATTATGTGCTGGGATTTCACTTCTGATATCTTAGTTAAAGTATGCATGTCTACATATAGGTCTTTACTAGTTGTTGGGCATAACATACAGCTTGTTTATACTTCTAGCATACAGTTTTTACACTTCTTTTATTGACTAAGTGGCCTTATTTGGGGAATTTTTAGGAATTTGAAATATATTTGCCATTATGGAGTTACTTTGCGATGAAAGCAAGTTTTGCAGGACTCTAAAGGTAGGCAGCAGCCATTTTTCTGAAGTCACAGTGATGGTGACACACATCCTCCGGGAGCAGATGAATTTAGAGCAGTCATCACAGGGGAGAAGTAGCTCCAATTCACATAGATCTGATGTATCAGATGGAGCAGTCAGTAACTGTGGCCGCATTTAGGTCTGGACTCGTCATTACCCAAATAGTCATCAGCCATCACTGGAAATAGCCCTCCTAATTATCCAGCAGAGGGTTTTATATTCGGTCATTAATGGATTCTTTCATGACAAAAGCTTTTAAGCGGCTGAGTTTGTTTTTAGTCGTTCTAAAGATTGCATGTCATAAACAAACTTTTTTTGTATCTTTTAGGGGCCAGCAGTATTCGGAAAATGGCCCCTGCAGAGGTAAGGATGCCAGAAGTTGTTTAGTAGTCGTGAGAAATGTATATTTTTAAAGTATCATTGCGATGGGAAGTGTTTTTTTTTCTTTTTATTTCAGAATTTCTGATTTTACAGCTCTACCACAGCGCTATTTTCTACCAAAAAATGCCTGTACTTACAAATATGTAGATGAGTTATATTGATTTGATGATTTTAACAAAAAGACAAATCATAAAACATGCAGCTCCTTTACAGAATATGTTTTAGTCTTTTGTACAGGAGTGCAGTGCATGTATGCAGTCCTGTCTATGTCAGTTCCTGACATGAATTTAAAATTCAATCATTACATCAGTATGATATGGCTACCATCACTATACATCAGCCATTTCTATCCATGAAAATGCAGTATGCCAATGTTTTTTAAAGGTGTAATTTTAATGTATGAAAATGGTTCATTATTTTAGCAGCAAAAGCAAAAATGTTTGCCATTTAAAAAAAAATAAAATCAGTTGCAATATGTTATGCATGTTTTTAGAAATGTTTGCATACATTTCTAAAAATGTATCTGTCATGTGTTGCACAAACACAGACTTAGTGAGAGTTAAATGACCTGAAGAAATATCTGATTATTTTCACATGAAGCTAAAAAGTGTTTCATAAAATCCTGCATCATTCCTGCAGATAATTGCCTGGATTCTTAGACAATCTCATCAAGACTCAAATGAAGCTCAAAGTAAAGTTAAACAAATTAAAGTCTCCTTTTATGATGCAACAGAGACTTTAGACTTCTGACACCAAAATTTTATTGGTGTTGAAATACAGACAACAAACATGTTACGTTGCTGTAGTCTTTTAATAGAGCCACAGCATTGCTTTTGTAAACCACATCTATGCTCAAAGGCTCCAAAAAGCAGTATAACTGTTTTAATGGTGGCCTGTTATAACTATTAACTATTATTATTATTTGTCTCACTATGTTAGACAAATAAGTCTTTATTTGGTTATTTAACTAATGGCTTTGCATGTCTTTGTTGATTTGTGAATTATCAATAAGTCTGTCCTGAAGTTTATACCCCTGTTTACACGGACATTTCACTGAGACAGATTTGTTTTTCTTTTTCTTGCCGCACAGTTGCCTGGTTCTTCAAGCACAACTCAAAGTATGAAGAAGACCATCGGGCACCGGGGTGTTGAAACCACCACTGGAGAGACCACATACAAAAAGGTTAATGCAATTTTGTCTATTGCCACCCGCAGCACTGAGCAAGAATAGAAAAGAAAAACTCTTTGTGCAATTCCATAGATATATTAAATATTTATATTTGATGTTTCTGTGACTGGAAACTTGTACATAGCTGTTTAAAAGTAAGACTTGAGAGGGGTGAAATATTGTTTGTTCTCTTGCTAACTCTGTTTTCCTTTCTGACCTCTTTAGACCACGTCATCTGCCCTAAAGGGAGCAATCCAATTGGGCATTGCTCACACAGTTGGCAGCCTAAGCCAAAAGGCAGAACGAGATGTTCTCATGCAGGACTTTGTGGTGGTTGAAAGCATCTTCTTTCCCAGGTTGGTGAAACATGTTAAGCAAGATATCTATGAAAAAATGCTTTTTTTTATCATTTAAATTCTGTTACGTTATTGTAGCTTGAATCTGATGCCATCTCTCTGTATCTCATTTGTTTTCCAGCGAAGGGAGTAACCTGACCCCTGCTCATCACTACAGCGACTTCCGCTTTAAGACCTACGCTCCTATTGCTTTCCGATACTTCAGAGAAATGTTTGGCATTCGGCCAGATGACTACCTGGTCAGTGCTGCTGGAACAAAGCTCATCCTGCCATTTTCACAGCTACAGCTTTTCTTAAGCCTTCAGCAATTCTTCAATAGTTGTTTAGCTTTTAGTTTGAAAGTACTTTTAGCTAAATCTGAATTATATGTTTAATATTTGAATTAATCATTAACATTTTTTTCTACTTTTCTGAAATTGGCAGTATGAGAAAAAAACTTCCATAATTCGAAAACAGTTTCTGTCTCTTTCACAATTGTTTGGTATATACTAAAAGTGTTTTTCAGGTAGTGACAGACGTTTTCATCTCTGTTATAGTATTCCCTGTGTAATGAGCCACTAATCGAGTTGTCAAACCCGGGAGCCAGTGGATCCATCTTCTACGTTTCTAGTGACGATGAGTTTATCATCAAGACAGTTCAACACAAAGAGGCAGAATTTCTTCAGAAGCTCTTGCCAGGTTATTTCATGGTGAGTCTTCGCAGTACAGGACACGGGATTATTATTATTGTTGCATTAACTATTACTATCTCGAGGAATGCAGGTTGACCAGTTGTTTTTAAATTTTGGATATAGGTGCCTCTTCTGGTACTTGCTGCCCCTGTGGCAGTCTGAACATTAGCTAAACATTAAAGACATTGGTCTTTTTAATGTGTGCATATATGAAGGCGAAAACATCTCATTTGGTATATCTGGGTTGTACATGGTGTAAAAGGATTAAAGTTGTTTTTTTAATCTTTTCCAGAATATAAACCAAAACAAGCGCACCCTGCTGCCTAAATTCTATGGACTGTACTGCGTTCAGGCTGGGGGAAAGAACATCCGCATTGTTGTGATGAATAACCTTCTTCCCCGGATCATTCCCATGCACCTAAAATACGACTTGAAGGGCTCCACCTACAAGAGACGAGCCTCTCCTAAGGAAAGAGAAAAGGCTGTTCCTACTTACAAAGACCTGGATTTTATCCAGGACATGCCTGACGGTTTGCTGCTGGAAGCTGACAACTACAATGCCCTATGCAAGACTATTCAGAGGGACTGCTTGGTGAGTCTCACAGAGACACTTGTTTTTGTTGACTAATTATTATTCAAGGATCGTGCACTGAAGAATACTGACCAAGCTCAGAATACATTATTATTGTACAGACAGAGACTACAGACAGCTCCATTAGCCATCATAGTTATTTTATATCTTGGTGAACTAAAGATTTATGTTGGGAAATTACTGGGTTCATGTGCAGAATGAGTTTTTCCAACAATTCACTTTGAATGTCAGTGTGGAAAATTGTTGGTCTGTCAAAGCATGAATTACTGGAGTTGCTTGTTTTGTAGTGATTACATGTCCTATTAGATGGCTCTTTTTCCACTGCTTTCCTTTTTTTCTTTAGTTTTGTTCTGTTTCTTGTTTATTTTTTGCACAACTTTATATTAAAAAAAACCTTAACTAGCCAGCAAGGCATGTCCCGTTCTAATCTTAGCTAATTGGGGTATTTATTAACATTTTTGACTGATTTGGACAGTCATAAATGTCTAAATCAAATCAATCAAATTAGTTTTTTTATTGTTTGAATGAAACTAAGATTCTCATTTTTCCAGGTATTCGTATTCAGTAATTTTGTTTCTAGCGTAGCATTTTTGCAGTTTACCTAGACTTTGTGCAATGAATCTCTTTCTATTCTTGGTTCAGGATTTGCTGAATTTTCTGTGGACCGTGACTCCCACATTATTCATACAAAAAATCCACCTATTCATGATTTCTAAAGTTCATATCTTATATATTCTGAAGATAATACTGCTTGGGAAGCTGAAATAACAGCGCAGTGCTGTTATTTGCCATTTGTAAAGCAACAAACAGCTGGGGGTCCACTGTATTCCTCGATACCTGTTACTGACCAATACCTGTTCTGTAGTAACTTGTAACTAACTTTTTGAATGGTCGGGATTTATCTAGACTTTGGACTTTCCCACAGCTATTTAAATGCAGCTCGTTCAAACAGACATTATTTTTTTATCCTGGGGACCTTAAAAAAGAACTTAGAACAACAACATGAACACAAGTTTTATTTTCTGTGCTGTAGAGCAGCTAAGATGTCAAACATATCCATTATAGTGACTTTAATTTAGCTTTGATAGAAGTAAGTGTTTTATTCGTTTTACATGCTTCTAACAATGTCCTCCTTTCTGCTACTAGGAAAGACAATATCAAGTTATTTAATTTTATAACCAGATAGGATGTTTCTGCCCTGCATAGTTTGGCAAGTCATATTACAGCGTATTTGAAGCTTGTTAGGAACAGATGCATTACCAATCGTAGCTCATCAGCTCATCGATTTGCTACTGTTGTTTAAGTGATTTTCTCCTCTCTTGGGGAATTTTCTTTTCTGAGCACATAGGCAGCTAATTCATTCTGTTGGTTCATTTCCTGCAGCTTCTGCAGAGTTTCAAGATCATGGACTACAGCTTGTTGATGGGCATCCACAACATGGAACAAGCAAGTCGAGAGCGTGAACGTAGCGGAGGTAATTCAGGGGACAGCGTGGCCCTGGAAGGTCCAGTGACTCCTGATCAGCGTCGACCACAAGCCCAGAAGAGTTTGTACTGTACCGCCATGGAGTCCATCCAGGGCGAAGCTCGAGGAAAAGGAGCTCTGGATTCAGAAGACCAGTAAGTGTAGCTACCCCCAGATCTGAGCTAAAAGTCTTTTGTGGTAAAATGTGGAGTTAATGAAATGATTAAATGCATTGACCTTACCCCGATTTTACAGTGTGGGTGGAATTCCGGCTCGCAATGTGAAAGGAGAGAGGTTACTCATTTACATTGGCATTATTGACATTCTCCAGTCCTACAGGTAGGTGTGGAATTCTTTTTAAATGACTAAATTATTTGTTCTCAAGAACAAGACATGCATTTAATATATTTAAAAAGCTCTCACCAGTTTTATCATGGTAATGTTATTCAGGTTTATTAAGAAGTTGGAACACTCCTGGAAAGCGCTGGTCCATGATGGGGTAAGAACCTCAATGTGATGTACTGCAATTAAACTACCTGCTAATGATGAACGCTTCAGTGTTTTAATGTGTTTACCATTGAATTAATTAAGTAAAAGAAACACAATGAAAAACCAGCACCTTGTAATCAGGAGCTTTAACACTAATTCTAGTCTACAACTCTTTGCTACAGATTAAAGGGGGAACTTTATCACTAGGGAATTAATTGTTGAAAATGTCAATTTGTTTAAATCTAAGATATAGCAAAGGTTTATTGATTTCTCAGGAACCTAACACATAAGACTTTAACTGACCTGGTCGTAATACGTAATGTTTGTCCAAGAGAGGAAAGATGATGGAACAATTCAAAGTTTCTGAACCTCTTTTGACCGGTCAGCTTTCAACAGCAAATGAGCCTTGATAGAAGACGAAGACGGGACTTTACTATAATACAAAATCATGCTGCCCACTCGCAGAATCAACTGGATCACTATTGGTGTGCAGTTTCCCCAATCGCCTGATGAAAAAGCCGTTGGCACAAACAGCTGCTGTTTGACTGGAAGGCTGCTGGTTTTGGCACAGTTGGTCAGATGCTTTACTGGTTACTCACTTTGGATTTGTTCCCACGGTGCCAACGACAAGAACCTTCCTTTAGGCAAGTCACTAAATGACAGGGACACATTCAAAGAGTGAACAATTGAGTAATATCTTACAGGAACATGACACAAAAATCTGATATATGTATCTTTATCACAAATCTTTATCACAACTGAATCTTGCTTGGGGATCAGGCCTAGCTGCAGTTTGGTTGAATTTGACTAGACCTAAAAATATCCTGCAAAGTAATTTTGAAGAGCTTTGGAGAATAACAGTTGTAACAGAATGGTCAAATCTGATGTGTTTATTTGAATTATGGGTTATGTCTTTCTCGATTCAGGACACCGTTTCAGTTCACAGACCTGGTTTCTATGCTGAACGTTTCCAACAGTTTATGTGCAACACAGTTTTCAAGAAAATTCCACGTAAGCATCTCTGTTTGTGTTTTACTAAACCTAAGTTTAGCTGTTGCTTTTTTTTTATATCGCCTCATAATCTTGTGGCCAATGTCTCCTTCAGTTAAGCCGTCACCCTCTAAGAAGAGTCGTGGTGGAGGTCAGGGAGGGCTCAGACGAGCCCCCACTTTGGTGGGTCCCACTCCACTCTCCCACACAGCAGGACAGTCTGCTGGTGACTCCAGACTAGTCTATCACAGCCATTTTAAAAGCACAGAGTCAGAGGCTGAGACCGGTAAGACCTCAGTGTTGTTATCACAGTTGCTCTATTGTCTCTACTGAATTTACTCACTCATTCATTTATACCCGTTACACTGGCTTTGGAAACTGGAGTGTTTGTTCTTTCTTTGGTTGTTAGGTGTTCAGTCAGACAAACCAGATCTGGTTCCTAGGACTCCGCCGCCAGCAGACAATCCGGCTGAGGCTGAGGCCAATCTGTCCACCTCATCTCTAGGCAGCACAGGAGCAGGCTCTGCCTCTCCTCCGCTACGGTAGAACCTTTTCTCTGTCTCTGCTCTTTCACGCTCTTTCAGCTGCTTCTGGTCTGAGTGACATTTCTCTGCAGGTCCGTTGGAGTAGAAGTACACAAATCGGCAAACACAGATCATGACCAGGGAACCTCCCACAGGTACACAGTCGGCCACTTCAAAGATGTACTGGTGTGGTTTGTTTATTGCGTGAAAGCAAACAGATTATCCAGCAAAGATTAGGGGCAAAGTATGACAAAGGTTGGAAGTGATAACATTTACAGGTCCTTCTCAAAAAATTAGCATATTGTGATAAAGTTAATTATTTTCCATAATGTAATGATAAAAATTAAACTAATATATTTTAGATTCATTGCACGCCAACTGAAATATTTCAGGTCTTTTATTGTTTTAATACTGATGATTTTGGCATACAGCTCATGAAAACCCAAAATCCCTGTCTCAAAAAAATTGCATATCATGAAAAGGTTCTCTGAACGAGCAATTGACCTAATCATCTGAATCAACAAAGTAACTCTAAACACCTGCAAAAGATTCCTGAGGCTTTCATGGGTAAGACTGCCGATCTGTCTGCTGTCCAGAAGGTCATCATTGACGCCCTCAAACAAAGGGTAAGACACAGAAAGACATTTCTGAATGAATAGGCCGTTCCCAGAGTCCGTATCAAGGCACCTCAGTGTGGCAGAAAACGCTGCACGAGACGAGGTGACCGGACCTGAGGAAGACGGTGGAGAAGGACCGATTCCAGACATTGGGGGAAGCAGTGGACTGAGTCTGGAGTAGAAACATTCAGAGCCACCAGGCACAGGCGTGTAGGAAATGGGGTACAGGTGCTGCATTCCCCAGGTCAAAGGTCAAGCCACTTTGAACCAGAAACAGCGGCAGAAGAGCCTGACCTGGGTTACAGAGAAGCAGCACTGGACTGTTGCTCAGTGGTCCAAAGTACTTTTTTTGGATGAAAGCAAATTTTGCATATCATTCGGAAATGAAGGTGCCAGAGTCTGGGGGAAGACTGGGGAGAAGGAAATGCCAAAAGGCCAGAAGTCCAGTGTGAAGTAGCCACAGTCAGTGATGGTCTGGGGAGCCATGTCAGCTGCTGGTGTTGCTGCTTCATGCTTCCATCTGTTGAAAAGCTTTATGGAGATAAAGATTTCATTTTTCAGCATGATCTGCCACCTGCTCACAGAGCCAAAACCACTGGTATTACTGACCAGGGTATTACTGGGCTCAATTTGCCTGCCAACTCTCCTGACCTGAACCCCAGGGACAATCTGTGGGATATTGTGAAGAGAAAGTTGAGAAACTAAGACCCAACACTCTGGATGAGCTTAAGGCGGCTATCGAAGCATCCAGGCCTCCATAACACCTCAGCAGAGCCACAGGCTGATTGCATCCATTCCACGACGCATTGAAGGCTGCAAAAGGATTCCTGACCAAGTATTGAGTGCATAACTGAACATAATTATTTGAAGGTTGACTTTTTTTTGTATAAAAACACTTTTCTTTTATTGGTCGGATGAAATATGCTAATTTTTTGAGACAGGGATTTGGGGTTTTCATGAGCTGTTTGCCAAAATCATCAGTATTAAAACAATGAAAGACCTGAAGTATTTCAGTTGGTGTGCAATGAATCTAAAATATATGACTGTTAAATTTTTATCATTACATTATGGAAAATAATGAACTTTATCACAATATGCACATTTATTGAGAAGGACCTGTATATGATATGAAGCTTTTAAATCCATGTAAATATTTCACCCTGTGTAAACATAGCAGGAAATCAAAGCCTCTTGGACTTTGATTTCAATTTAAAATGTGATTTTAAATTGAACCAAACCAAATAAACCTGTGACTCCATTGAACGGAGTGCCATCACAGTATCCTAAAAATTCCTCTTGTGTCGTGTTAACATTGATTCTCCTGGGAAAAAGGGATTACTGATGATAGCTTCCTATAAATTCATCAATTTAAGAGTTTAGAAGAGCCTACACATTTATGCCACTGGAGATTTTAAGCAGCACATTTCTTAACATGGGATTTTCCCCCCTTTATTGAGAGATTATGCTCCTCCAATAATGATGATAATAATAATAATAGCTGAAGTGGCATTTTGTTTAATGTTGTTTGTTGTAGTCGCTGTAGTAATTATCCAGTAAAAGATTTGATGTCCATCCATCACAAGTGGTTTAGTTTTCCAGCTGCTAATAGCAGGTTATGTACCCTCGTCTGTCGCATTTCTACATAGCCTGCAGAAAGGAAAGTTGAGCAGTTTGTGCCAGAAAACTGTTTCGTGGAGGGTTAATACTAAGTGCTTTGCCTTTCACTTGCCTGTGTGAGTCATTTCGCCTCATTAATTACATTCTCTTTGTTCCAGTTTGGGGGCGGAAGGGGCCGCTGATAATTCAACCAACCTGTCTGGAAACGAAGAGGTAGTTTCTCTCTCCGACATCATCCCAGAGACCAACATCTGTTTTGTAAGTCTAAACTAGTGTTTTTCCACGTTTTTCTCAAAGCAGTGATAGTTTATGAAGAGGTTACTAACAGCAGATTATATTTCACAGTGAAAAAGAAAAAAGAAAAAAAACTCGGCCACATCTTTGAAGATGAGGCGCTGCTGGATCCGACGAAGTGGTTGGAAGTAAGATCAACATGATTGAAAGTCATCTGTCCAAGACACCCCTGTGTTATTTAGTCAACCTTCAGTATAAAATCGAGCCGCTCCGTGATCATCAAGGACAGCCGTAATGAAAAGAAGTGGGCGGCTTCAGTGCTTCACAGGCTGTGTGTTCACGTTTGAACACACAGCCTGGACAGCTGTCTGTCCACAGCTGTCCCAGAGAAAAGCTTCGGTCACTTGTGTATTGTAATGAAGCAAGCCCTCCTTTCTGTTGTAGACAAAAGAGATGTGATTGTGCAGATAATCCAGCAGAAGCACACTGAGCTCAGAGCACATGAAGGGCAAACCTCTGTGGATGGAGGGAGCATCACATCCTCTGCACCTCTGATCAGTAAAGACACTCTGTACTGACAATGTAGTTAATAGAAACCATTCAATCAACACTTGCTGCTTGACTCCACAATCACATATGCATTTCTTCCCTATTGTTATCTGTGTACAGTATTTGTATGGAATCGGAGCAAGAGGCTACAGCGGGTCGGGTCGAACCAAACCTGAGGACATAAGTCTAGTTTCATGTTTTAAATTATTCTTGTAGAAACCTCAGTGGTACTATCAAGACATTTGCCACTGATGAATGTATTTTTCCGTTCTTCTGAAGTAGAATCAGTCTTACCACATTTATAACAACCTGAAATTCCTCCCAGTTCTGATGTGGCCACTAGGGATGCACCGATTGCTGATCACCGATCTTTAAAAAGTCTGATCTCCTGATTCAGAATACCGATTTTTTTTTTTTTCTTAAACGTTGCTAATATAGCAACAAAGTTCTTCAGTTAGTAACAGTGGGTGGCTATTGTTAACCTGGCCTGTGCAAACCAGACCTAATGGCGGGTCTGACAGTCAGTCCTCTCTCATAGCAGAGCAAAATGGGAAAGTGGTTGATTTTCACACCTTTGTGGAAATCGATAAGATTGGCGGATAAGATGGGTTTCTCATATAAACATTGGTAATAAAATTGCGCCTTACATATTGTTGTTCCCCTAGTGGCCAGATATGCTGAAGTAGAAATGACTACATAGCAAAGTGTTTGCATCCTGGCTGGATGGTAAATGCTGGTAAATTAATGTTTTTTTATATATATAGAATTGTAGTCATTTTTAAGTTATTGTCTACCTGTCCTGTCTGTGCCTTGTGTGTTTTTCTTTGACTTCTTTTTATGTACAGCTGATATTGTTGAAGGTTAGTGCTGTAGATGCACACATAACCTGCCTTATCACTACTGCTGATGTTCATCAAACTGCCATTTGTACGTCCTAACTAACTAACTAACTAACTAACTAACCAGTCAGTTGTGAGGGTTTACAAGAGTTTCAGATTTTAATGCAACACCAACACCAGTTGCCAGTGCGGTTGATATTTGTTTCTCCTGACTTCAAACAGGAGTCATTTCTGCTGGTTACAGAAATGACAGCGAGTCTTAGACCAATATTACTAACCGTGAGTTGATGGGGGGGATTTGTTTAAGACTTTTTGAAATGAGGGTCTGTTAAAAGGTTGCAAGCAGTAAATAACTTACTTGCAGCAGATAACTGCCTTGGCATCTTTATTTAGTATAAATCCAGATTAGTTGGTCGGAGAGGTTGAAGCTAAGTGCTTGTCTGAGAGGATCCAAGAGCAAAGAGGATTTCTTAAAAGGTCTTAAAACAACTACAATCTAAAAAATATCAAAAAAGACTCATCAAGACTTTATGAGAATTTGTTGGGTGTGAATTTGTAGAGGACGTGTGCTTAGGCATTTTTAATTATGTTTTTCATGTCATATTATGTTAGCTCATCTACAGCTCATAGTTTCTGTTACATTTTAGACTGTAATAAAGTTTATTAACTCAATCACAGTCATCGTCAGCAGAGGATGATGAGGAAGTAACTTATTCAGCTTAAGTCATAGTTACAATCCCCTTTGCTGTATTGGAACTGAAACAAAAGGTTGGCATTTATTAATTAACAAAATGCCTCTGGAATTTTTTTTTTTTTTTTTACAATTACTCCATTATGTTAACTTTTTAACGACTTCATATGTGATATAAAGTGTGCTCAATTTATTGTTAAAAATCATGTTTTTTTGTTTTTTTATTGTTTCTTTTGTTTTTGTTCATCTCACTTTCAGCTTCTGAACAAAACGTCGGTGAACAAAAACTACACAACACACAGGCAGGATAAAATAGAAAGTACCGGAAAATCTGAAGGAAAATCTCCTGGGTTTCAATCACAACATCTATGTGAACGCTACTTTAATAACATTCATTAATGATGCATGAAATCAGTTTACGTTTACTGCTTGTCACCTTCAAAAGAACCTGATTCAAAAATCCTGAAGATGAATGCATTTTAAAAGCCTTAGTGTTTATACACAACAAATTTAGTTTCCTTTATTGCTTGGAACAATGATGTTTATTCATGTTAAGAACATGAATAAAGCTACTGATGTTGCTGGTGTTAGTTTTCAGAAGAGACTTCTGTTGCAGAAATTAGATTTACTACCTAGTGACTGTAGCAAAGCTGGCCATTGTCTCATTTCCTGTTATTGTCTGAAGCATGTGCTCTATGCAGCAGAGAGGGAGCAGGACAAACCAATCAAGAGAAGCAAAATGGTCATGTTCATACATACATATAATTGAGGGTATAGGTGTACGTTTTTGTATTCATGGCACCAAAGAGAGAAGCAGAGCCGACACATGAAGAGTGCGCCTGAGTTGAAGAATGTGTGATCAACTCCTGCTTGGATTTATGTGTTTTTTACATGATAACACAGAGGTAACCTGTGTGTTTATGATAAAACTGGATGTTTGTTTTCCTCCTGAACCTTTTCAATTCTAAAATGCTGAATCTATTGTGAATCCAGTAGATTTTTTTAAAACTGTTTTTCTTTATCATACAGTTGAATTTATAGTGTTGAGACATTTCAAATGATAATTCCACATTCCTGTAAAACGTCTATATACTACAGCTGTGGTAGCGCTTTAGGACCTGCTATTTCCCACCGTTGTGTTCCGTGGATGATGTGCTTCAAGTATTTATGCTGAAATGTTAAATATTAACCATTTGAAACACGTCTGTTTAGTTGCATTGGCTGAGAGTCAGACAGCCACCAAAATAACACTCCAAATGTCTGATTCTGATCTCAGAAGAAGTTCATATTGTGTTTTCCACACCTGTTTAATGTGGGTTGTTGTTTTTTTTTTTTTTGTTTGTTTTGTTTCTCGTTGCTGTTTCTTAAAATCTGTGGTTGTTAGGTTCGGGATGAAGACCAAGTCTGAGATTTTCTACCACACTATGGCACAATAGAAACATCCTTTGGTGCTCTGAGGATGCGGGCAGGTGTAGACACTACAAAGCTGAAGTAATGCAATACGAACTGCAATCTGCCACCTCTCAGCCCTGTGGGGTTTATTTATTTACGCGATCGATTGTTGTAGGCTGAGATGATGAAAGGTTATTTACTGTTGATGATTGTAAACTGACTGAAGGATGTCTGGAACTTTATAGCTTTTAATGCCTATAAAGGGAGACTATTTGACAATTTCACATTTTATATTTCATGTTTAGATTGTGATACAATATTCTCTCCATAATGTTTCTGGCTCTTCCATTGTTTTTCTACATGAATGTTTCAAACGGCTTACGAGCCAGTGTTGCTGGTTGTCCTATATGCTTCAATTACTATATTTTTACGGTGTATAAATGTGCATATGTACATATAAGTCACGGAAATGCCTTCTCATACAACATGAACTGCCTGTTCTCCTGCCATCTTTCAGTTACAGTATGTGGTGGTGATGTTTTTATGTCTGATTTGAAGGATTAAACATATTTTCTAAATCTGTCGTTGGCTTAAATTGTGTTATTAATTTTCATAGGAAATTATTTTACAGCCCATCTTGTTTTAAGATTGTGATGGAATGTAGATGGTCTTGTGTCTGACTTTGTTACATAACTTCAGCTTCCTCCTCCTCCTCCACAAAACTGTTCTCTGTGATAAACTCCTGGGCTCTCCAGCTGTCCATCTGCAATCTGGAAACTGCAAAGACGAGAACATTATTTAGGCAAAATTTCATGAGCAAACCTCCAGTTTGTCTTAAATGCAACTGACATTTAAAATTGAAATGCAAATGTTTTAAATTTATAATGTTAGCATAAACACTCAGGTTGTGGTTTTTTGATACAGAAAAGCTACATACAGATACAGAATGTGTAGGTTACTTTAGTATAAATATTGTTCACATTCCAATATGTCCAGTAGTCAACCTGTTACCCTCAATTTATTGATTCTGCAGTTCATCTGATCAATAAAATAAGCAGTTTGTTTTTTGGAGCTATTTCCATGATATGATGTGTTAGCGAACATAAGTTCTAAATTAGCACCAAGGCAGCTGTATGACTCGCCTAACTATAACTGTAAATTACTACTAAGAACATTACAATAAGTAATCCTGAATAAACCCGGATTGTGCCGGTTCCCACACCATTTAGTTATACTCTATTAGCCAGACTAGCTTCCTCTCTTTAAACTGGTTTTGAAAGACGTTGGAAAACCATAAATAACTCATGAACTATGAACAGTTCAGTTTCTGATTCACACCTTTCACTGATTTTATCATACAACGTGCCGGCGGCAACATCTCTTTCAGATCTCTTATATATTCGATACAGATATTTCAATGTCTTTGTCTTCAGCTGTTCTGATTTCATAACAGTTTTTAACAGATTGCAGACTGCAGAGTTTTGTCGAGTTTTACACAAGTAACGTTTTTTGTTGCTGTGAAAGTAAAATATAATCAAACTGTTATTTTATTAATGTTTCATTGATGGTTAATCAGCTTGGGAATAAATATATTTTATGATATGCTGTCTCTCTAGGGACAGAATTTAGTTTAATGTGTTGGAGACTTCATTACCCAGGAGCCTTCACGTTGACGTATGAGACGTAGACGGCATCAAGATGGTGCTTGAAAGTACTATGGTCTGGTAAGAAATTTGAAATATGTTATAAAATCAAAAATGTGGGTGCTAGCTAAGTTTGGAAGAGGTTATAGCATAAGAAATCGCGTTTATAATTTACGTAAATGTTTGTGTTACGCAGAAATGTCTCGTTTACGCGCTTTGTTTTGGGTTTTATGTCTCCACTGAGTCACTCTTAGCCACAACTAGTAGCTAACCGTTTTTATTTCAAATATAGCCTTTTTACAAGTCCCTTGTTTGGTAAAAAATCTTCATGTCTATATTGTTCTCACCTGGTGATTTTATAACCAAACTGAGCAGTTCAGGTTGTTTCCGTCAGTGAATGAAATGCTTCTTTGAAATGGTTTAGCTTTAGCTAGCTAACAAAACCAAAAAGCCGCTGTCATTGTTCTAAGGACGAGTTTCTACCTTTAATGCTGTTAAACAGACAGCATGTTATTTTGAACGGAACATGTATGCCGCATTAAATAAAGACTCATAAGTAAATCAAACAGTTGATATCTTTAGAACGTTTGTTGCCCAAATACAAAATATCAAGAATAGCACCTGAATCTGGTTTCTTTACATCGATTAGCTTGTAGGAGCAACTCGCCCTAAAATATTGAAATCCCCAGAAGGCTTTTGTGATTTTTGCAGAAGATTTATGAGCTAATGATTCCTCAATAGAGACTTATTCCTGTGCATTAAAGAAGAAACTGAAATGGAGTCTCACAGTGACACGGTCAGACTTTTTGGGGTGTTTTTTCAATAATCTACTAATGTTTACATATTGTGACAACATTAACTAAGGTTATTATGTCCACAAACCCTATGTCTTCATTACTCTGAAAAGTACCTTGTTTTGCTCTGGCACGAGTCTGGAATGTAACTAAATTGACTTTTAAAAAAATAGGAGCAATATCTTGGATTTGTTTTCTGTAGAATTCATTAATATCAGAAGTTGACTCACTGCAATAGGAAAGAGGAATTAGAAAAAAGATGACAAAGTATCTTGGGTTCCTGTTGATGAGGGATGGCAAGAAAAAGTATGAGATGGATAAATTGACTCTTTGACAGGAGTAATGGTGGAGGGGCTTCTTTAGCCTTTCGTCAAGCCATTGTCTTCGAATTGTCCAAGATTGGATCATAAGAGTACGAGGAGAGCTGCACCTGCATCTAAAGGCCATAAAGAAAGCCGGAATTATCAGATATATGTTAAATTAATTTAAATTATTTCTCATCTCACCCAAACCTATAAGAAGCATGATCGCTTATCTTTGATTTTTAACAGCATAAAGGTCCTTTTTGCCATCATCAAAACATCAATTGGGAACATCTCTTGAATAAATCATTAGTTGGAAACACTGCAGCCAAAAACAGCCTCTTCATTTTTCTCTTCACACTTAACTAAGAGGTGTTAAGGAAAATGTTTCTTGCATTTTGTGTTACTTATCCATGTCTTATTAATTTGTAGACATTACTGGTCTAATGTGTAATATTTAAATGATTTCTCCAACCTGTTTTGTTTCCCCCAGTGTGGATAACAGTGAGTACATGCGAAATGGAGACTTTCTGCCCACCAGGCTGCAGGCTCAGCAGGATGCAGTTAATATAGTTTGTCACTCCAAGACCCGCAGTAACCCAGAAAATAACGTGGGCCTCATCACCATGGCAAAGTAAGGGGGGCTGTGCTTTACTTTGTGCACTGACATTTAAAACGTTACCTAACAAAGCCGCTGTTCTGTCCCCCTGTACAGCAACTGTGAAGTGCTGACCACCCTGACTCCAGACACGGGGAGGATCCTGTCCAAGCTGCATGCGGTGCAGCCTCGAGGAAACATTAGTTTCTGCACTGGCATCAGGGTGGCGCATGTGAGTCTGGAACTGGTTTATTGAATGGTGTTTCTCTAGGAACCAATAAGGTATAGCATGTTATTCTAGTTAGGCCTGTCACAATAAACGATAAATCAATTAATCTGACGGTAAATTAAACCTATCGACCTCATTTTAATTATTGTTTTTATCGTCTCTTCACACAGAATAGTTTTACGTCGATATAAGAAATAAAATGGCTTTTTCACTCATGAGTTATGTGATTCATTGCTGCATCTCCTCTCCTAAGACACACCAGAACTTTTATTTATGACATTTGTCTTTTTTTTTCTGTTAACTGGAGATTCAACAATCAGGTTTTCCTTCTTGATACAGATACAATTTTCTTTGAATTCTGATTGAGATTTTCTCACTAAGATCTGTAATGTATACAAACTCGTTTGTGGAAATATTGCTATAATCCAACAATTAAATGCAACAAATATTGACAAAGGAGAAAAATGTGCTGCTGACTTTTTTGTAGAGGTTGTAGTTTTGAATCCAATAGAAAATGAAGGAATTTATATTTTATACACCAATGCATCTCACTGTTTAACTGATGGCAGTCGAACTCAGAGCATTAAGGAACCTGCTGTCGACTGGGGTACATTTAGAGAAAAGTGGAATGTTTTTTGTTTTCTTTTGTAAATTTGTTGGATTTAATAAGCAGGGAAACATTCTTTTTTTCCAGTAATTAACTGGGCCATTAAAGGTAAAACTGGTTCAGTGCATCACTCTGGCACATTTCAGGATTTCCACAGTAAAAATTTCTTGCGGTTGTTTCTTCTAAAACATCTTCTTTTTCAAAAACATGAATTAGTCTCTTCATGTGTTTTTTTTTTTTTCTGTTTTGTTGATGTGGTTTCTTTCTCTGTGCAGCTGGCGCTGAAGCACAGGCAGGGCAAAAACCACAAGATGCGCATTATTGCGTTTGTGGGCAGCCCAGTGGAGGACAATGAAAAAGAAGTGAGTTACGTCCTGACATAAACTCTCCATATTCATGTGTTGGTAGATGTTTAAGGCCTCAGATACACTATTTATGCCGGTGGCTTAAAGAAAGTAGATAACTTGGTGAAAAGAATTTTATGATAAATGATGACGCATGATGGGCACTGAATATTTCCTGTGTTTCATCATTGCTAAATTGACTAAGAAACCAAAAAAAACCTGGGAGCTACACAATTGGTGTAGATTTGCTGAGAAGTTTATCGTTGAGCAGCTGTTTAATGAGGTTGAACATTCACTCATACTAAAGTGGCTTTTCTTGCAGCTGGTCAAAATGGCAAAGCGTCTGAAGAAAGAGAAAGTCAATGTGGACATCATTAACTTTGGCGAGGAGGTAAATTTAAAGCTTCAGACGCTCTGCTTCATGCTGTTGGCCCCGTTTGGACCAGTGGCTCTTTCTGAACCATCCTGTCCTCTGCAGGAGATGAACACAGAGAAGCTGACGGCTTTCATCAACACACTTAATGGCAAAGAAGGCGCTGGCTCCCACCTGGTCACAGTACCTCCAGGTCCCAGTCTGGCAGACGCCCTGCTCTCCTCGCCCATCCTGGCAGGGGAAGGAGGCGCCGTGTTGGGTCTCGGCGCCAGTGACTTTGAGTTCGGAGTGGATCCCAGTGCAGACCCAGAGCTGGCCTTGGTAGGAGACAACTTACAACATCTAGCAAAACATTTATTTTTTAAAAGTTTAATTGATAATCAGCCGTTTTTAAAGTGTCTTGACTCTTGCAGGCTCTTCGCGTTTCCATGGAGGAACAGAGACAAAGACAGGAGGATGAAGCTCGCAGAGCTGCTGTTGCATCAGCGGCAGAAGCCAACATTTCCTCCCCTGTAGCAGACGGTGAGAAAAGTCACATAACGTCGATCGAATCAAAGATGCCGATTTCGGCTCATTTTCGCTGAGTGCAACAGACAAACATGAGGGTGGAAGCAACGCTGCATATTTTCCTGTCTGCTCCAGAGTCGGAGGACGCCCTGTTGAAGATGTCGGTCTCGCATGCAGACTCGGCTGCACCTGCTCTGCCAGACTTCAGCCGCATGACGGAGGAGGAACAGATCGCCTATGCTCTGCAGATGTCCATGCAGGGAGCTGGAGCAGGTTCAGGAATATCAATTTCTGTTAAAAAAAAAATAAAAAAATTTCTTTTGTTTGTTTTTTAGCCTCTCTTCTATTTGTAAAATAGCCACAAATTTTAATCATCATGAAGCTTCTTTTGTAACTTGTTTGATATTTAGCAACTCTTATCGAAATTGGTAGAACTTGTTTAATTAGTTTGGAGTCCTGGCTACACATTCAACTCTAAAAAAAAAAAAAAAAGGTTAGAAATCTTTAAAAGCCCAAACTTTGCTTGGCATTCATGCCCATGATAAGCTTGTTGACTTTTCTGACTCAAACTGTACATCTCTGCTTCTTTTGCAAAAACTATTTTTAGTTAATTTTAGGTTATCTGACCAAGTCTAAATGTCCATCTGCTAATAGCATTCTCTTTTTGTTTTGCATAATCTTTCGTTTTGTCCACCCTGCAGAGTTTGTTGGCGAGGAGATGGACACAGGCGCCGACATAGATTCCAGTGAGGCGAAGGTCAGCAGCGGCTGGTTTAGGTTTTAGGTATTTTCGTCTGTTTTAAGCTTTTAAAACATGTGGTGAAAAGCTTGTCGTGTCTCTCTGCAGGATGAAGAGGACTATGATGTAATGCAGGATCCGGAGTTCCTGCAGAGTGTTTTAGAGAACCTCCCCGGGGTCGACCCCAACAACGAGGCCATCCGGAACGCCATGGGCTCGCTGGCTTCCCAAACCGGCTCCAAGTCTGACACCAAGAAGGACGAGGAGAAAAAGAAATGAGCGTTTAAGAGAGAAGAGATTATGATACTGTGTGATAAATGAGACTTATGAGAGTTGCTCTGCATGTCTTCACCATAACATTACATTTAAACCCAGCATAATTTTTTTCCCCTCTGTATAGAATGTAAACAGTCTTTGGCTTTTGTTTTTGGCCTGATTTTAACCCCCTTTTTTATTTTTGTAACGTATCTCCTCATTAACAGACACGTTTCTTCAATAAATCTACAGAACAGAGTGTTTGAAGACCTCTTGGTTACTTTAATAACATATTTGCTAAAGCAAACCTTTTCTGTTAATAATGATTTTCATCATACATTTACATAGACTTCTTAGTATCAATTCCAGTGAGAGGGAAAAAGAAAACATTGGATTTGAGTTAAAGGATTTAGAATAACATTCCTGGTAGCTTAAAGGGAGAATAGCATTTATTGTTCCTAGACAGGCTAATGTTTTAGACATGTTTAAACATCTTCAGAGGTGGACGTATTGGACTAAAGATGTTGAACATGGTGCAGAATATCCCAGAAAAGGTTAACGTTGTCACTGAAAGAGACAAAATTAGGAAGATCCTGGAGAAACACTGGAAATGACTTAAAATTAATACCTGTGTAGATAAGACTGAGGGAACATGGAAATTGTGAGGACAATATCGACTAATATATTTTCCTTTCTCTTTTCCACCATTGCAATATAATCTTAATTGGAATCTTTGAGTTTTAGCATTGTGATTAACACTTCAGATGTGGTAAGAGGGGTAAAAGTTCATCCAGCTGACATTCTTTGCATGCAGAACTTAAACTTGATATATGTCTCCTGTACAATGCATCCATGCCGTTCTTTGTGACAAATCCAATTTACTGTAGTGTAAAACTTTGGTTAAACCCGCAGGTCAATTAAATAAAAATAGAGCATTTATTAATGATGTATAAAATCCACAATTCTATATCACTTTGATTTGCGTATAGGAAAAGATCAGCAGAAATCTTGGATTAAACACATGGTGTGTGAGTTTTAATGATTTTTTCAATATATATTTTATATACAAAAAGAATTGCAGAAATAACTGCAGGTCTTTGCAAAGAATAGTACTGATATGTGAAACTTATTGCTCCTGTAACATTTCACAAGTGACAGGACAAAAACTTTTGATTTTGCTTTAGAATTGAGTTTTTTCCATTTTTAAAATATGACGTAGCAGAAAGGATTACTGATAAAAATGTTTTTAAGTTAAAACTGTTTTATACAAGCATATGGAAATTATATATTGCAATAGATACAGAATACTAACGATAATTACATACTACTAATAATTTATTGCTATTAAATTATTACTGCATACTACTAACAATCAAATCCCAGATTATTAATAATCAAATGCTCTATTATTATTGCTATGATTGTTGCCCCTTATTTTGAACACAAATCAAACCGTACGACGTTAAATAAGTAGAAATAAAAGTTCTCATTACTTTCTTCAATCATAATTTACACGAACCATTTACATACTTGACCCAATTAAAATCAACTATGGTGTACAACTTTATGACAACATCGATAAAATATATAATACTAACTTTGTAATATTTTGTATTTGCTGATCTATTTGCATATACAGAAAAAAGTAAACTAGAAGCTAACATGGTGTTTGGTTTAGCGCTCAGAGCTGCATGTTGCCTGTTGGCGCTCGGACTGTTAACGCGCTGCTGCTGGCTGCTGCTGCTGCTGCTGCTCTGCCTCCCCTAAGTCGACTGTCGACTGTCGCAGAGTTTTTGACGGAAAACTGACGGGACCAACAGGAAAAGTCAGGAACCAACTTCGCTATCCGTCAGGTAGCAAAATTCTGTATCTCTTTGGTGATGAATGAAAGCACAGCGTGCATTCGATGTCATTAATCGAGGCCGTAATAACCTGACTGCCTTATCTGTTAAATTAAGGCGTTTTAACAGCTCGGTGGACGCTAAGCGCGGGGATGCTAACAGTTAGCGGCTAACGCTGCTAGCTGCTAGCTCCAACTTGTTGCAGATAAAGTTTGAAAGCTCTGCTGCTGTCTGACCTTTACCTGTTATTCGTTGTCTTTGTTTTGCATACATCACATACATGCACGCACAGAACGCACAGCCTGTTTTGGCAAAGCAATTGTTTTAATTCACCAGCTGCTCTGTTGTAACTCGACATTAACTCGCAACTGTTAGCCGAGTTCACGCTGCTCTCACTGACTCAGCTGCTACTTCTGCAGGTTTCGGGGCTTGGCGATGGGGGACATGAAGACCCCAGATTTTGATGACTTGCTTGCGGCTTTCGACATCCCTGACATTGACGCACAGGAGGCCATTCAGTCAAACCCAGCCGAGCAGCGGGATGGAGGGGCTACTGGTGGACCTGGGGGGAGCAAGAGTGGGACCAATTCGTGCTTCCCCAGCTCTGAGCCGCCTGTGGTCAGCGTCATAGTGAAGAACACGGTTCGGTCTGAGTCTCTGGAGGAGGACGACAGGTCTGCAAGGGATAAAGCTGATAATCCACCGAGCAGTGCCTTGACCTCTCAGGGTCCAGTCAAGTTAGAGGATTTCACTTCAGAGTTGGAGCCCAAACTGCCAGCCAGCGCAGCCATGGAGCCTCGGATTACCAATGGCTTTGAGGAAGCTCAAGCCATCCACCGGGGACAGGCCAGCGAGCAGCCCTGGTCCGAGCCTCCTCCGTTCAGCTCCCCGCTGAGTGTTGATGAGGGCGATGAAGGAGCCGGACCCTCCGCTGATGTTATTAACAGTTTGTCGCCCCTTCTGTACCCAGAGTCTTCAACACCAGCTGGTGCCACCCGGTCACCTCCTCGCTCCCCACCTTTGTTAATCCCTTGCTCACCTCAGCAGGAAAAACGTGCTAATCCTTTGTCGCCTCCTTTGCAACAAAACGGAAGCATGACGGATGAAGCCAAATGTGACGCGGACACAGATGAAGATGAGTCCGATCCGGACTTCGGAAGCCCGCTGGTGATTCAGGAGAGCCCAGAATCGATGATGTTCTCCCCTCTGAAACGCAGACGCCGAGAAAAACTCCTTTCGGATCGTCCTCTGGCGTACGAGGACACATCTTCTGTTTTTCCGCAGCCTCCCAGTCTTTCTGCAAAACCTAAATCCCCAAAAGAGGGAGAGGAACAGCCTTTGAAACCCAGCTCTTCCTCCACAGCTCCACAACCCCAGGCCCTCTCTGCCGTCGACACAAACTCAGCGGCACCGAAGGAGGAGAAATACCCAGAGCATGTGATTGATGAGAGGGACTCGCCCGAGAGCCCGCCACCCAGTGAGACCGGGCTTCTGTTCAACAGGAGCAGCGGCTCTGATTTTGGTTCGACACCAGGCCCAGATGCGAATCAGGAGAAACTCCTGGAAAAAGATCCGCCTGCTGAAGCTGAGCAGCGAGAGGAGGACAGATCTCAGGAAACTGAAGATCTGGGTGAAAAGACGGCAGCAGATGGAGAAAAATCGAATGAGAATTGCCATGCTGGTAGCGAGCACACAGAGGCGCCTTCCTCCCCTCCCAGACCTCTCAAAGTAAAAATTAAAATGCCAACGGGCAGCATCACAAGAACCGTGACTAATCTGACTCCTAAACGAATCGCAAAAGCCTCAACGAAAGACGCGGAGAGCTCAAAACCGTCTCCAGAAGGCCAAGCCGCGAAGTCCAAAAAGGAGCTGCAACTGCAGTCGGACGTAACTACAGCGGCAACGGCAGAAAGCGTCATTACAGTGAAGGAGAAAAAGCCCAGAGTGTCCCCTACAGCAGTCAGCATCACTAAGACTGCAACACTGCCGTCCGTCTCTTCCTCCTCCTCCTCCAGGCCCAACCCAGGTGCAATCAACCTCCGCAGCCTCGGCAAGAAAACTCTCAACAGTGGGATCGCCCTGCCGCCTGCGCCTCTGGCGCCTCAAACCAGCAGCAGGCCGGCGTCTATAGTCAACAGCACCGGGGCCATCATTTCCAAGAGCCAGACCAACCTGGTGGAAGCCTTCAACAAAATCCTCAACAACAAAAACCTTCTGCCCAGTTATAAACCTGACCTGAGCTCCCCAGTACCAGCAGAGTGGGGCATTTCCCTCCCATCACAGGTGAGCCTGCGCCGCTACACCAGCGGCAGAGTTGATTTATAAAGAAATGTTAGTTTTTAGTCATTTGTAACACTTTTTTTTTTATCGGGCTATACTTCCCAATATTGTTCTTTGAAGTCCACATTTATTTTTAACCCGCAGTAGCTTGTTTTCCTCGAAAATGCAAAAACACAAAACTTGCACCGAGTATTTTTGGTCTAGTTTCTAGTGCAAATATCTTAGTACACTTCAAATAAGACAAAACTAACTTAGAAGTAACTTTTCATCTTGATTTAATCAAGTTATTCTATAATATTGATGGAAAAACTACTAGTTGTAGGCGAAGTAATCAACCAGTGGAACAATACATCATATTATGCTCATGTAAAATCAACTTAGTATGAGCATATTATAAGATTTAATATGGGGAAAAATGTCTTACTCCAGATCCGATGTTCAGTTTTCCCGTCTGCTTGCTCCCCTGCAGGGCTACCGGTGTCTGGAGTGCGGCGACGCCTTCGCCCTGGAGCACAGCTTGGCGCAGCACTACGACAGGCGCTCGCTCCGGATCGAGGTGACGTGCAATCACTGCGCCAAGCGGCTGGCCTTCTTCAACAAGTGCAGCTTGCTTTTGCACGCCCGAGAGCACAAAGAGAAAGGCCTGATCATGCAGTGCTCACATCTGGTCATGAAGCCTGTACCTGTGGAGCAGATGATCAGCCAGCCTGAACCTGCAGCTGCAGCTGCAGCAGGGGGTGAGAGGAGGATTATGCCTTCTGTCTCCTTAAAGCGATGACTGGAATGTCTTCATGTGATCAAGTCTGGTTTTGTGATCTTCTATGTCTTTTTTTTTTTTTTTTTTTTTAGGCCAGGTCGTTCTGAAGCCGGCACATCACGCTGCACCATCCAAGAAAGAAACGGATATGTTGCTGTACACAAATAATAAATGCCCTGAGTGTCAGACTCAGTTTGGCAGCAAAGAGGAGGTTTCTGACCATTTCCAAGAGGTCAAACCAGCTAAAGGCACTGTAAGTTTTACTTATGTGCACTTTTCTAAACAAGAGTGAAGGTAATAAGATGGTTGAAACCAAAAACAGTCACTTCTGTATTGTTGGCATTAGACTGGAGTAAATTGCTGGTCGGAATTGGCGTTGGAAAAAGAGAGATAAAAAGGTTATGTGGGGAATCCTCGGAGCAAGTGGGACAGTGTTTCTTTTTTATCTGAAGACCGAACATAATGAGAGCAAAAACACAAAGAGGAATTTTATGGAATCTGTAAAAGATATTAAAAATCTGAAGTAAGCAAAAGTAGGCAAAGCAGCTGTGAAAGAGTCACAATTTGTAGCATAAGTTTTCATTTCAATGACGCCAAAGATGATCACAAAAAGCAGAATTTATAATAAACTGTCGAAGATGACGATACCAAAAGTCATAGGGGGAACGTATTAAATGAGCAGAATATGGTAAAAGTTGAATGGTTGAAAAGGAAAAATGAAACGATATAAGCTTCATCCACTAACTGGAAAAAAAGTGCACATAAATAGGCTGCACATGTTTATAAGACGCAGATTTTATTGTTGTAACATGAAATATTTACAGATTTTTAAAATTATTATCATTAATGAAATATGTACCGGCAACATGCAGTAGCCTGCCATGAAATGTCATTGACTGCATTGTGCTCCTGCCCACTACCGTCTCCAAAGAAACCTTTTTCAGTGTTAACAATTGAACAGCCTCACACACACTTCCTCAGTCTCACTTTCCTTTTGCTGGTCAGCTTGCACTCTCCTCTTCATCACTCAGAAGCTCAGTTTTTAGAAACTCTTTGGTAAAAAGCCGCATTTCAGTTTCATTGCGGTGTTTAAAGCGTGTTTGCAGGTGGTGTGACAGAATGTGTAAAAGCTAAAGGGCATTTGGAAGCTTTAAACCGACCGAGTGTTTCAAAATGACTGTTGTCCTCAAGTTATAGTCTGTAGGAATGTGAGCATTTTTATGTCAAATACGTAGTTTTCACCCGTTTCTTATTTATGTCCTTCCTGCTCCCTGTAGTCTTGCACAGAGTGCTCTCCTCCCATGCTCCTGCCCAACAGCTGCAGCGCCGCAGCCCATCAGCGAATCCACCAAGGCTCCTCGCCGCACGTCTGCCCAGAGTGCGGCGGCACCGCCAAGCAGCAGCTGCTTCAGAAACACCTGCAGGAGAGCTGCTTGCACTTTGCCCGCCGCATCGGCTACAGGTGCATTAAAAGCCAGCACGTCTGTGCTTCCAAACCCCCATAAAGTAGTTTTTTGTCCCAGTGGAGTTGTAAGGATTCGCTTTCTTTACTGTGGTGGTGGTTGTTGATTAAAAATCCTCTGCACCAGTCGCGTTTCTCAGTCTGTTCCCGTTGCTCGGCGCAGATGTTCCAGTTGCCTGGTGGTGTTTGGGGGGCTGAACTCTGTGAAGTCCCACATCCAGCAGGCTCATTGCGACATGTTCCATAAATGCCCCAGCTGCCCCATGGCCTTCAAATCTGCCCCCAGCATCCAGAACCACATCTCAGCTCAGCATTCAGACCTCGCGGACGCAAAGGCCATGTAAACGCTGTTCATGCACGTTCACCCGCTCTCTAAGCAAGCCGTGTTCGTTTAAGTTTCCCGACTGTTTTCTGACTGCTTACAGGCTGATTTATAAATGCGTCATGTGCGACACAGTTTTCACTCACAAGCCGCTGCTGTACACCCACTTCGACACTCACTTGGCCAATCAGAAGGTGCACGTGTTCAAATGCCCTGAATGCACCAAGCTGTTTTCTCAGAGGAGTTCCCTGCTGGATCATTTCAAGGTGCGTGTCTGCGCGCGTTACGGTAACCTCACAAAACTCTTCCCCAGCCGTTGTCTGATGGTTTGTGTTTGGCTCTTTCGCTGCTTCAGACCCACAAGGCTCCCACGTTGAAGGAAGAGCTGCCTTCACCTCCAGCGGCCGCCTCGCATTTAGCTGGGAAACCCGAGAGCTCAGAGGAGGAATGGATGGGGAAGGAGAAAGTGAAGCCCGAAAGGATGAAAGCGCCTACAGTGTGGAAATGTCGCTCGTGCAACACCCAGTTCACAGAACGGGAGGAATACATTTCTCATATGGGGGAGCAGCACGGCAAGGTGAGGGGACGCTTCTCTGGAGGCTTGCACTAGAAATTATTAGGTAGAAATAGAAATGAGCTGATGTATGCTTATTATTTTCTATGATGTTTTAGTTTCTGAAGAAGTTTCCCTGCAACAAATGTGAGAGCTCCTTCACCACCACGTCCAGCATGAGGCGCCACATCAGAGACAAACACAAAGTCATGAACCGCGGCTTCCGCTGCCAGTGAGTTTATTCAGTCCAAAACTCTTGCTGATTTAATATTTCATTTGTTTATGCCAGAGGTGGAAAATGGCAAGCTTGTGTACAGATCTTAGATTTTCAGCATCATCAGATTAGAAACTTGTCAAAAATGAATTAATTTCAGCAATTGAAATAAAAAATTGAAATACGTTTAAGTAGAATTTTATTTTTATAAGTGACACATTTTGAGCTCCAATTAGTCCTGGACATTTTGTTTACTACTGTCTCCTCATCATTTCAACATTGATGTGTGGAAAACTGATATAGCTGTTCAGTGTTTGAAAATGAAAGAATGCATTCCGGGTGCCGTCGGCTGGGTTTGCTTACTAATGTGATGATTCAGCCTCTCACTGCTGTCAGTCGCCACAGCTGACACGGATTTGACTGCTCCAGATGTGCAACTAATATTGTCATCACAAACTTTGCAGATTTAAAATGGCCATCATGTACAGTTTTTTAATATTTTGACATCCTAGTTCCAACACAGTGAGAGCTACTTTAAGGTTTACAATATTGGAAATTAAGTGCAATTATTTCAAAGTTTACCAAGACAGCAAAAATTAACTTTTTTAAAACTACAATAGGCCATATTAAAAGCTTTTTTTTCTATAAACACTAAGTTTGTGTCATTTTTTTAGATATTGTTCTGAGAGTAAGAAAGCGTTCAGCAGCAGGTCGATGTTGGAGCGGCACATCCAGATGAGACACAGCATGACCAGCCCGGGTCAGGACTCGCTCTTGGTGAGCTGCTTTCGCTGCTGAACCTCCAACAGGAAGCCGAAGCTTCGGAGACAGCCGGATGGAAAACGCTTGAATATTTGTTGTCTGCTCTGCACGCAGGGGGCCGACGAAGCCGAAAGCTCTTCGGAGCAGGACAGCGGCTCGGCGTCCCGCAGGAGACGTCGAGCGAAGACGGAGCACGACGCGGAGGCGACGGACAGAGCGAGTCCAGCGAAGAAGGTGCGATCGACCGCCGCGCCGTACGTCCAGCCCGAGTCCGGGTTCAGCTGCGCTCCCTGCGGCTTCACCACGGAGGACAAGCCGAGGTTCCTGGAGCACATCAGCCAGCACCGGCGAGGCGGGACGGAGGGCGGCGGTCTGCAGTGTCTGCAGTGTGGCGCCTGCTTCACATCCCCGTCCTCCCTGTCCCGCCATCGCTTCATCATCCACAAGGTCAAAGATGCTTTCAGCGACAGCCAGCAGAGCCCCGTCGTCGTGTCTCCGTCGCCCTCTGCTGGCAACGCCAAGAACCACGACGACAGGAGCTCCCTGAACGGCTCCGAGCTGGCTTCGCCCTCCGGTCAGCCTCTGGCGGGTCAGGGGAAGGACGACGACGGAGCGCTGGCCTGCAAGGTTGCGGTAAACACTTTGAAAAAGCGACAGATCTCAACACACACTTCAGAACTCACGGGATGGCTTTTATTATCGCAAGAAACGCAGGGAAGACCACCTAGAATGAGTGACGGAAAGCAAATGGTTCATTTTAAGAAAATCTGTAAGTGCCTTTTTTGAATCTGTCATTCATATCCGGGCCCCTGCATCTATGCACTAATTCAACCAAAGATTGTTCATTTGAAGCTTGTAAAACAGTTTAATGTTTCTGACTGTTATAGAAAAGCCCTAACCCTCTGATTCTCAGGATCTGCTGCTTACGTTCCGTTTCATCAGGATACTGATCTGACTTTTAACCTCCCGCTTCCCTGCATTGACTCATTCACATTAATCACATGCCTGTAGAAAACTGTGACTGTTGTATTAACTCAATCCTGCTGTGATTATCAATTTCACTTGACGTTTAAAATTGCTGATGAAATTTTTGTTTTGAGTCATTTTCAAGGCGACTGAGGCGATTCATCAAGAGGCGCGCTCTAAAATCTCGTGCCAAGAATCACTGAAGTGGTTTGAATTGTGTTCAGTTTCTGAAAATCATTTTCCAAAACTTGTTCTGAGTTTAGTAGCTTAACTGTTGATGATTTGTTTACATTTTTGTGACGTATTAAAACTGGGTTTCTGTACATTTTCCATTGCAGACATTTTTTTGGCACATTCTGGACATTTTACATGTTAAATATTTCACTTTTCTGAACTTAGCTTTTTTTTGGTGCATCACTTATTTTCAGTATTTTATTCACCTCAGTTTCAAAATGTCAGCTCTTGTCTGAATTATTGTACACTAAATTTTTTCTTTGAGGCAGACTGTAATCTTTTGTCTGTAAACATATTTTTTCAAAGCATGTCAGAGCTTAAAAGCCGGTCCAGTTTCAAACCTCATTCTCAAAAGTCCAGGGGTCAAAACAGCAGCAACTGCATTTAATGATTATTTTTGTTTTGAATAATTAACAGGATATGAATACAAGCTGAAGAAAAAAAAATCACCTTTGAAAAAAACCTCAATGTTTCAGACATGTAGATTTATTTTTTTTAATATGGGAATGATAAAGCCTGAAAAATTTACTTTCTCAATTTAGATTTCTCCAGAATTATAAAATTAGCAAATTAAACTTATTTTTTTAGATCAAACTGGAGCCTTTAAAAAAAATCCTCACAGGTGGTAAAAACCTTTGTTTTCAGCTTTGTTTTCTGTATAAAAATAAGATTTATTGGTGTGACAAGACAAGAAATAATATTTTAAATGTTCATTGTAAAAAAAAAAGCTGTGTGCTCTGGAATGTGACTCGGATCCAATTTACTGTGTGAAACTTTCAAAGACGGCTTTGAACCCCTTTTTAAATTGAATGTACTTTCTGTAAAATGAACTGATTTATATCTCAATGAGCTGAAAATGGAAGTAAATGATGCATTTGTTACACAACCAGATGTTTCTGTAAATCTTGCTTGAACAGAGTACTGTAAAGAAAAAGTATATTTGATGTTTATCTACTTTTTATGCTTCTCTTAGCAAATGACAAGCATTGTTTTTCTTTAGTTTGAGGCATGTGTAAAACATTAAAATGATTAATATGCACAAATTAAGTTGTACCTGTAGTTACTGATAAATCACATCGGTCTTCAACATCACACCAAAGAATTTAGTGCGTAGAAACCTTAACTGGGTTATGATTTAACAGATTTAGGTTTTTAAAATTTATTTTGAGCCACAATATCTAATTGCCATAAACACAGCCACTATAAATGGTTTCTGTTCTTTTGCATCAATTTAATTTAGTGGGTCAGGTTGATTTTTGGTTCAATAAAATATTTTCTGTTCTTTCACCAAACATGTCAATGCCTTTTTTTAATTATTTCAATCAACACAATAATTTCTAACTTAAACATTTTTACATGAAAATAAACCTTGTTTTTTTTGCTTAGGTACTTTAATGAATTTATTAACTTTCTAACATTTCATCAACGTGTGTGGTTTTCCAAACAAAATATAAATTGTACATCCAATATTTCTCTTTCTTCTACTAAAATATACTCTTTTTATGAATATACATTTAATAAAAGCTTAGCAATAATCAGTACATAGCTTAAGTCATCAAATAAAACTCACTTTCTATAGCCACACACTTAAAATCATGGAGTCTAAAAAATATAAATCTTAGCTAAAATCAGGTCCAATCTGGAAGAATCACACAGTACAGAAAAGTGCATTGTGAGGATAAATCCCCCAAAACATGGGCTGGTGTTTCTACGGGATGTGATCAATAAGAAGAGACAGAAACGGCTTCATGAAGGTGGAGATAACTTCTACATCCATTCTAGTAAAACATGCTGAAATATTTGAAGTTTAGCCATAACCCTTAAGCAGTTTACAAGAGTCATTTGTTTTATAAATGACTCTTTACCCACAGCCCCCCAGTTACAGTTTAAATAATCTAAGGCTTAAATACAATCAAGACATTTAAATATTGTGATGAAAGTGCTTAAGAAGGATAACTCCTGTGGAGGATCCAGCTAATTTTGCAGGAGGATGAGATGAATCCATTTTTACAGCAGAAAGAATCCAATAAAGAGAAACAGAACAGGCTTCATGAAGGTGGAGATTCCTTCCAGACTCAGCGCAGCAGCTCCTGGACAGAAGTACGAAATATCTCAGACAACCAATGACTCTGAATCAATCGAGTCTCATTTTGAGCCTGTTACTCAAACTAGTGCAGATTAATCAGGATTTAGATGATTAACTTACAGTAAACACATTTCTCTCTCTTTTTTTGTATTTACCTGACTCTGCAGTCTGGGCCTCCCTCTGTTCCTCCTGGCCACCAATGGCCGCCTTTTTAAGGACGCTCAGCTGTTCAGCTGTTAGCTTTGCTTGCTGCTCGCTGGTCACCATGGCGGCGTTGTCAGGACCGAGAGCCTCCAGTTGAGCCACAGAGAGCGCCTGAAGGGAAACCAGTGAGGCTTAATTAACGTCTGCTAAAACTGTACCAATTTAAAGTTTATCTCAGAGGACCTGAAAACATATAGCAGGGAAACAGCAGGATGACAATATCAAACTGAGTCTGAGTCTAAAATAGTTTCCAATTTAAACGACAACAGGTAAAAAAAAAAAACCCGTTATTTTTTCCATTGTAAATGATGTGCTGCTGTAAAACGATTAGATATAAATAATCTGAGACAAATAAGTCAAATGATTCTGACTTACCCAACCGGCGTTATGTTTCTGGATTGTCCAGATTTTAAACTTATGAGCGACATTTTCCCTCCTAGTTCACTTTAGTTTTAAAGTTGTACCAATCTCAGACAGAAAACACATTTGAACACATTTACACCAAAAACCCTTTTCACAGCTCTAAGCATAAAAGCACAATCACAGAGCCGATCGGCTGAAGCTACTTACAGCAAAGCTTTCAGGAGGAATTTGGGGGATGCAGCTTTTGCTGATGAACGGGAAGACAGGAGGGGCTGAGCGACGACATTTCAGATCCATTCAAACCGGCTGACGGGGAGACAAACCGATCAGTAAGACTTTAAACTGCTTCGGCTTTTGAGTGGATAGCAGGTAAATCAATAAATCTTACCAATGATAGAGTCCAGGTGAGAAACCTCAGCCTCAGTCCAGTTGCAGGGGAGTCCAAACGCGGACACGGCGACATTTTTCAGCCGCTGTAAAGCCTCACCTGGACACTGGAGACCGTCCATGGAGCCCAGCGCGTCGCTGTGACGAAAACACGCCAGTTACTCCGTGGACCTCAGACAACGAGGACAAGTGAGCCTCACAATGTTTCACTTCTTACACGGAAAAGCAAGCATCAATAATAAAATAAGATAAATAAAAAGAACGAATAAACTGAAGACAAAACGAAACGACAGAATCTTACAGACCAACACAAACGCTGTGCGTAATAGTGAGGTGGAAGTAAAAAGGATCTTTGCGCTTCCGACCTGAAGGCGCCGGCGCTGAGCTGCCTGATCTCGCTGGCGTTCAGGCCGCAGATGAACCGGCTCAGCTGGACCATCTCCGTGGATCCCAGCAGCGGCGCCGTCAGGTTGTTACGTTTAGCGACGCCCCTCCACACCGACTCCAGCTGTCGAGACACACGCCGCGTTGCGGTTAGTGCGCCGGTGTGCGTGGCCGCAGCATCCGTGCGGCAGTTTCTATACTTCACCTGTGAACCTTTCCAGCCGCAGGCATTGATTTCGCTCAGGCTGTCCAGAGACCAGGGAAGCTTTTCCAGCTCGGAGTTGGAGAAGCTCTGAGTTAAGCACCCGAGCTGAACGACGTCACCCTCAGTCATGTTTGACACCGGGCCAAACACCTGCAGCGCACAAACACAGTGAACAATACTTTATTATTGCAGTAGATCAAGCCTTAAAAAGTGATCATATTTTTGAGTTCTTCATCTTAAATAAAATGTGGTGCTACTTGTATAATTTCTGGTAGAGAAGATGAAATATTCAGCTAGAGAAAATGTCTAATTTTCCGTGTTTCAATGCATCTACAATAAATAAGAAAAATAACAAAATGAAACTTAAAATTAAAAGTCACAAATTCTCAAATGAACAAGACTGAGAGCATTTACCTGAACGGCCTTTCTGTAGAGCACTTTCAGCTGGTCTGAGCTGTAACCAGTGGCAGATCCCAGTGTGTCTACAGCAGCCAGGAATGTTCTGTTGGACATCAGATCCAGCTGCTCTGGTGTCCAGAAGCACATTGTCCGCTCCCAGCTCTTCAATAACTGCTTCTGTAGGTTCTGTGCCACTGCTGAATATGTCACTATTAACTGAGAAAAATAAAAATGAGTAAAAATCAATGACCTTATCACTGATTTATGTTCACGTACGAGTGGGTGATTGAACAGTCAGAACCAGGAATCCATAGACTTTCAAATATAAGATTTACTAAAAACTTTTTCAAAGCGTTCGCTTGACCTTTCTGTGTCAGTGACATGGGAAGAGTTTGAAGGGTGCAGAGGTCATTGTGGGTAATGTTAGTTTATTACCTGCTCGCCTTTTACGCGCTGTGCTTGACGTGGCGGTGGTGATGAGATCAAAGATCTTCTTTTTGAAAGCATCTGAAACCTGGGTAAGCTGCGGCTTCAGGAAGACGAGAACATCCTTCATCCACGGCTAAAAACGCACAGAGACGTGAAAACAAAACAAAAAATAGCTCACGTTACTTTTAAGTGCCAAAATGTTAATATCACAAGAGCGTGAGGATGTGAGGAAAACAGCAGATGCATACGGTATTTGGCAAAGCGGAGGTGACGTTATCATCCAACAGAACAAGGGGACCCAGCGTCTCCATGGTTTCAGCTGACCAATTAGAAGGACTCCTGCAGGTGGCAAGTGATCCTACATCAGCTCCTGCTTCCTCTGAAGCAGCTCCAGCATCCACTGAGAGCCGGACCTACCCAAACACCTGGTTGACCAGTGCGATCAGATCCGCCCTGTGAGGCTGAGGAATGTGTCCGCAGGAAGCCACGGCCTGGAGGCTGAGCTTCATCACGTCGGGGGCCATGAGGAGCAGCGTGGAGGGTCTCAGCTCACACAGGAGCGGACCGAGCCTCGATACGTCCGAACTGGTTAATCCGGAGATGTTTGTTCCCTGAAAATCCACAGGGAGATGCACCGAGTGACTCCTACGGTAGAAAATACTGACAAACGTTTCAAATTGAGCTTTTTTTTTTTGGCAGAGCATACATTTGTGTGTGCGTGCTTGTGTGTTGTGTGTGGTTTTTGGGTTGGTGTGTGTTGTGGTGGTGTGCGTGTGTGGTGTGGTGGGTGTGTGTGCGTGTGTGCGTGCTGGTGTGCGTGTGCTGTGTGTGCGTGGGGTGCGTGTGTGCGTGGTGCGTGCGGTGTGCTGTTGCGTGGTGTGTGCGTGGTGGTGTGGTGTGTGGTGTGTGCGTGCGTGCTGTGTGGTGCGTGCTGCGTGCGTGCGTGTGTGCGCGTGCTGCTGTGTGTGTGTGTGTGTGTGTGTGTGTGTGTGCATACACTGGGCAGGCAAAGCAGAGCTCTTTCGGCTAATGCGAGGCGTGACGGGGCATGAGGAGGCAGGGAGGTCAGGTTGGCTGTTCCCATCTTGTCGAGGAAGACCCGGCACACAGAGTCAGGTAGATCCCTCACCTTTGAAGGCCTGGGACGAATAAAACAGGGAACAGGAAAAAAAAAATAAGGAAACAAAAGGTTTTAGATCGACTAAAAAAAAAAAAAATAACTGTGATGTTGTCTGCTCACGGCAGGTGAAGTAGCAGCATAGTGGGAATGTTCTCCAGCTCCTGCGCAGTGATGTTCTTGAAATAATCTGTCGTTTTGTTTTCCAAAGTCTGGAAAAGCTTTTGTGCAGCACATTGTGCCTAAAAAAAGCCACAGTAAGTAAGTACACTGCCATTAGTTATTAGGTATATTTATGCATGTTTCAGTTAATAATAATAATAAAATAATAATAATAATAATATAATAATAATAATAATAATAATAATAATAATAATAAAAAACAGTTTACCTGGACTTTGGAAAGCCACTGTGGCGTCTCTGTCATGGACTCAGCCATGTCCAGTGCATAGCTGCTATTAACTTCATCGATCATCTTGCAGGTTATGCCCTGGAGGACTGAATTCAGCCTCCTACCACAGAAACAAAAGGTGTGTAAACAGTCCTAAAGGTAAATACTGTAGCATAGCAGCACACCTAACTAGAACACTTTGCAGAATGCTTAACATGATATGCAGGAAAATCAGAAGTCAGACGTTTGTGGCGTTAAATGCAAGATAGAGTTATTTTTAAATTGGAAGACAACTAATAAGTTCTCTGGCTACTGTAGCTGTACGCTTTACCTGTACTGCAGCTTCCTTAGGCCATGCATTTTCTTTGCCAAATAGGCAGCCTAGAACATCAAGAAAAAAAACAGTACAAGTTGTAAACACAAAAGTGTCGTTTAGAATTTTTTCACTGGTAGTAAATAATCATAAACTGAGGTAGTGTGGCACAGCTGGTAACATAACAATAGTCTGGTAAGTAGAGTAGCTAGAAATTTTAGATGAACAAATTCTATATGTTTTCCAGACAAACTTGTCAAATATTTAAAAGATGGATGGAACAGCCAGTGTGATGGGGAACGAATCCAAATACGTTTCCTATCTCTTTTCTCTATTTCCTACTTCTCCACACTTGAAAGATAACATGTTACGCACTTTTACAGTCTCCATTGAAACTCTAGATATATGCACATTACCTGTGGCAGACTCCAGGTTTTATTTTCCAGCTGGTCTAAGGTGGTGATGTTTGCTCTTTCTAGGTTCTTCAGAGAAACGCTGCGAAGCAAAGGGCCAGCCAACTTCTGCAGCAGCTCTGAGGGATTAACTTTCTCACTCAGCTGCAAGAAAGAAAAGGATTAATCAAATAGCTGGTTGAGTGTGTCAACACCGCCTCGCTGTTTTTCCTTCTCACTCACCCCCTGCAGCATGGCCTTTAGCTGCCCCTTCCTCATGTGCTCTGAGATCGTCTTCAGGGTTTCCATGTTGTTCAGGACGTCCTGCGGTTTCACATTTCTCAAGGCGCAGCTCGGCAAACCGGCTGCGACCGACTGAAGCTCCATCAACTGTTGGCCTGACAACACTCCACACTAACAGGGATAAAAGACAGAAGTACATTGAGATGGGTTATAGACAGAACGCGCTTTGAGTGGTCAAAATGACTGGAAAAGTGCTATACAAGTTCAGTCTATTTACGATTTACAGAAAAGAACAGTCTTCATCTTAAAAGGCTCACCTTCTTCTCCCCCAGCTGCTTCTCGACCAGAACGCCCATCTGGCTCCTGGACCATTTCACACCGTTTCCCACGGTTTGAAGAACATCTTTGAGATTTTTTGAAGAGATTTCAGACAGTTGTTTAGGTGACAGCAAAGTAACACTCCTGCCAAGGTCACGCAATCTTGAGCGTTTCTGAGACTGGACATCAAGCTGTCCACAAGGCGCTTCTTCAGCTTTGGTCAGAGGACAAGAACGTGTTTATATCTTCTTCTTCTTTGGTAAATTAACAGAAGTGCAGCAGTTTAGATAATTCTGGGAAACTGAAAGGTACCTTAAAAACTGTGGGACCGTCGCAGACATCGAGCTGAGGAAGAAGCTTCTTGCTGGTGTCATGAGTCAAGTTTGTAACATCGTAATAACAAGCAAGAGGGCCAAGCCTGGGAAGAGTCAAAAGCACCAATGTCTTCATATCAGTTGAGTTTAAAATCATGTCATATCATTACCTTTTCATCTAAAATTACTCGACTTTTTTAATACCCGGAGGACGCTGCTTTGCAAATGTGTTCATACTCCAGGAGGTTTTTCTGATCTGTTTTTTCTTTCACCTTTATGATTATAAACAATTTTGTGTATTATCACACCATGACTACAAGGACGTTTGCGGTTGCACCATAATCGAACGTGAAAAACTCAAGTGGTGAAAGGTTTTAAAAAGAAAGGCGGGAAACTGACAAAAAGATTCAACCTGGCAATATCAAAAATCTTTTTCCTTTTCTTAAAAAAACAAAAAAAAAAAAAACAGCAATAAACAAATCAGTCATTTAAATGAATTAAAATGTTCCCAGAAATGAATAGACAATACACACTTATCGATGAGCTCTGGGACACTGGAGCACTCTTGAATCCTCTGAAGGAACTTTCTGCCCAGGCTGGGTTTCATGTTGGTGGTCATGTTAGACTTAAACTGGCCTGAGAGATAATATCCACACAGCTGGGAGAGATAATAAATTTAATACAGTAGAGGCAGGTTTTGTAAGAACTGACAGTTGGTAATTCCAGTTTTAGAAGTGATTTAGCGTTGTTTGCCACTTACAGTTCCTTTAGGGAATGAATCTACATCGTCTGGCTTCAAGCTGGAGAGGTAAGGTCCCAGCATGGCCAGGGTTTGAGAGTCCAGCCACTCCAGAGATGGTTTGCAGGGTTTCACAGTCACTGCGAAGAAAAAGGACGGTTTACACAACGGATGTTTATTCTCTATGCACAGTAAACACACTAACAGAGATTTCACGCTTGGTGTTGACGTTGCACTTTTCCCGGTGGTTTTAAGTTACGGCTTTCCATCTTGTTTTATAGTCAATGAAGGAAACAGGAAGCATATGGAAACAGGACATCCTCTAAGATTTGCATGTATTTCTTTACTGAACGTCCCTAAGAACGCACTTATGCTTGCACATACGCATCTACATATACCCATCTGCATATACGCATGCATGCTGCAACTTGCAAATGCATTGGCCAGAAAGATGAAACAAGTGAAGTGCCACACCCAGTGCTCTTCTTTTTAACATGTACACCTGTCAAACTTTCCACCTTCAGATTTTATTTAAAAATTATTTTGATTAAATATTTTTCTAAATTATTTTATTTTAATTTCTGGTTGTTTTCTGCTTTGGGATATTTTAGGGGAATACTTAACATGGAGCAATATCAATTTTAGAAGGAATTTAGTTCTTCATTTCAAAGTACAGATTTCCTTTTTCTATTACCATTAAAAATTGGGCGTTATTTTAGAAAAGCAAGTTCCTCCATGTAAATCAGTGAACATTACAGAAAGAAATATGTTGACAGAAAGGTTATGACATTATGTAAAACGGTTTGATTTCAAAACAAGAATTTGTCCCAGAATTCAGTTTCTGATCAAATAAAAAAGTTCTTACTTGATTTTGGGCCAGCAGATGGCCTCATTGTGCAGCTAAAGTTGTTCTGTAGGATTTGGTCTTTGGCCCAGTTGAACACCTCAGCTCTTTGCGCCTTGGTCATAGAGGTGTACACCTCCTGCAGCATGTTCATCCTGGAGGAAACGGATATCATAGCTTCAGGTAAGAAACAATGCACATGCAGAATATGGGAAGATATATAGTCTACATGGTGAATACTCACATATTCACCATGTTGTGGGAGCCCACTCTGGAGGGGAGTGTCGTTCTGGCTGAAGGTATGTCTTGCAGCACAGGTTTGGCGGCCCACAGCAAAGTGTTATAGTCACTGGAGTCAAAGTAGTTTTCACTCTGTGCTGTCAAAGTGGCCCAGGACAGAGGAGCCACGAAAGCATTCATGTAGCAGCAGGACGGGTCCTGTGGGAACAAACAAGCAAACAAACAAGAAGGTCAGACTGCAACAAACCAGACATTATTCAAATATATATGATAGTGTTTGGTTTTACTGTATTGACTGAGGAGTTCTTCATCATCCTTATAACAGCTGGAAGGTTACTGCAATTCCACATCTTGATTTTTAACAAAAGAAAGGACAAACTTTTAACCTCTAACAGAAGAAAATAATTCAGTTATTTGAATGAATATGTAAACCAGAAGTCTACATACACTGTATTAAAAACGTCACTTTTTTAAACTGTCACATTAAATTAAACTAAATATTGTCTTAGGTCAGTAAAGATGAAGAGAATAATTGTTTTGTTTATACCTGAATAATGCTTGATTTAAAAAAAAAATGCTTTTTTTTTTAAAGTTAAAATTTAAATACACCACAAATACCATGGTTTCAAACAATTTTTGAGAGCCCACATTATTAAGTCATGGCCTTATAAGAGTCTCTACTCCAGTTATATCAAGAGGAAAACACTAAAAATCCAGCAAACTATTGTGAGAAGCTTTTTATGTAGAAAATAAGCAAATCAGGGCAAGTTTAAAAGCATTTCTATCAGATCTTTAGAATTGTAATCCCAAACCACCTTAAACAGGAAGTGTCAAATCTGATTAATTTTCCAACATTGGGGATAAATAAATCATGTTAATAGTCTATGTAAACTTCTGGTTTGAACAGTTTATGTTTTTTTATTTATTTTTTGGAAAACAAACAAACAAAACAAAAACAAAGAGGTTGTGTGTTAATATCGGTGAATGTCTTCATACCGTGGTCTCTGCAGTGTCCATGAGGGATGGACTCTGTGAGATTTTGGTTGTGGCTCCAGTGACCATGTTCAGGATATAAAGAAAGTTGGACAGGAAGTTGTTAGACTGATCAGCAGCTCTACCTCCTGACAGGTTACTAAAAAAAACAAGAATGAAAATGAAGAGAGAGAGAGAGAAAAAAAACAAGAGAGCAATAAAGGTTTCCGATGTTAAATATGTAAAAAAACAACAATAACATATATTTGAAACTTTAAAAGTTTTTAATTCAATTTGAAGTAAATAAGGTATAAAATATATGCATACAATTACCTGCTGTTGAAGATATTTCTCAACAGAGTCATCTTGGGCAGAGGGCATCCTGTGACAGCAAACACATTTATGCGCTGCATAATCAAAACGTAAAAGCAGCGGTTCACCTGCTGTGCAAATACTGACTGTCATCATACACCACAACATTATGCACCTTCCATCTCACTACTGCAGCCTCATTTGGATGATTTGAGGCATAACTTTCCTCCATTTCACTAATTGTTATTGTAGTTTTAAATACCAATAACAGTAAAAGGAAAGTCGTTAATAAAAAAAAAATACAAGTGTTTTCTTACCCTGATTGTAGCATTTCATCATCTAATAAGAGGAAAAAAGCAAAGAAAAGTTGATTGGGTATTTTCAGTAAGGCATTTGATCTTGAATGACACTGAAAATGACTGAGCTCAAACCTTTGACATGAGTTCATACATTGATAATAATGAATACAGAAGTGTATAATTAACATTATTAATAAAGAGAAATGTATATTTAAAAATAGGTACTTTAAAAATTATCATATCCACTAATCGTAGGTCTTAAATATGCATTTTAATAATAAAAGTCTAACATTGGATAATGTTTTTAACTCAGGTTCAGGTTTTAAGACTTTACAATCCAGCAAAGGTCAGATCAATGATGACCAAGAAAGAGATCAAATCATCTCAGCTAATCTAAAATTCACACTGAAACCTCTTTACTCAAGAATTTTCTTACCAGTTTCTTAGCAATGAAGACTGTGTTATCAGCAGACATAATATCTGGAGGCCCAGCTGGACGCACAGAAGCTGTGAACCAATATAGCATATTATAATAACTTATGAGTACAAATTATTACAAAGTAGTGTTAATAAAACATATCAAACCAGTTACAAGTACAATGGTTTGATGGTTTGTTACTAACCAAAGGCTGTGCAGACCACAGTGAGCGCAAATAAACGCGCCGCTCCATTTGGAGACATCTGGGAAAATTTTTCTGTTTGAGAAACATTTCAAGGGTATTAACATTCACATGTATGAAGAAATTAATCTGGCAAAATAATTTAAATAATCCTTCAGTTACATTTTTGCTTTCATTACATTTCTTCAATGATGTAAAGCAGGATGCCAAGGTTTTCTGAAAGGTTCACGGTTGCTATGGAGCCTGTCTCCAAGTGAGACGCCTGAAGTTTACCCATAAACTTCCTCCTCTGAGGTTTTGAAATCTTACCTCCCTGGTAACCGTCTTTGTTACTCACCCTGAGGGAGACTTTGGCACAATCGAGGATAACATGGAGCGAAAAACAGACTTGATAACTCACAATGGCATTTTGTCACCTTCTCTCTCTTTTTATTCCTCCATAATCCTATCACTGTCCAAGAAATTTGCATCCTGCCTTTTATTTGCATTGCAGTGATTTGACTTCCTATTTAAATGTATGACCTCAGGAAACTGTACAGAAGAACAACAAAGACAACAAGTACCTGTTTACTGCAGAGTCCAAGTACTGCGTATGTTCTCCTGAAAAAGAAACAAATGGATGTGATCAGCATGCATATTTAAATCCACTGATTTAAATGTACATGTGCAGACACTGGATCATTTGCAAATTTCAATCCAGCTGCAGTGGATATTTACAAAAACTAAAGCTAGTAAAGGATTTCTTGGGTTTTTAATTAAAGATTAGTGCCTGCTGACGAATTATGTTTTGTCTTTATTGTGGATCTTTTAAAAAACAAAATCAGATGAAACAATATGTACACAAGTAAGTAAATGACTTATTGGACAGGTTGGCTTGTTTGCAAATTTATTAAACGTTTCTTGTTGTCCATCTTTAAAGAAGCAATAAAAAAGATAGACATTATCTCTGCATAAATTAGCTATGACATACAGATTAGTTTTCTTCCCATTTCTTTGTAAAGCATAATGAAAAACAGAAAAAAAACACTCTACTGAACTCATTCATTTAAGCCATTACTTACCGAATATCGACCCTCTTCTGTGTGGATCTTTAGAAAAATAGGCAAAGTGAGAATGTGTGTGCTCTTCCTCTAATCTCTCATCTGATATGAGCCGGATGGGTGTCTACCTGTCCATCCTTATTCAAAGCAGGTGTGTGGCATTGTGTAAATCATGTTGGAGGAAGGGTGGGGTGGGGGGGGGGGACAGAGAGCGATAACCCCCTGTCCTCCCATCCCCCCAAATCATAAGAAAACAAAACAGGTGTCTGAAATCACAATTTTATCAACTGACTCTTAGCTAGAGTTGGCATTATAATAAATTTATTAATCTATAAAACTGCTTCAGTTACAAAATTTTCAAAGATAATTCACAAAAACCGATGAGAATGAGTCACAGACACAGGACAGCAGAAAACTGACGGGCTCCACCCGCCACAAATCCACCACAGCGTTACCTAATTCGAGTTACTCAACTAAAAACAAGAGGAGGCAAACACACACACTAAAAGCTCTATTCAGATCTTCATAGGAAAAACATCAAGTAAACATGGAGATGTCAGAATTACACGATGCTACGACTGAAAAGCTTTAGATGACAGTGAAGTCTTCTTCTCTTTGCAGAAAGTAAACCTTCTCCAACAGATGTAACATTTACCATTGTTTTTGCTGTTTTATCAAAAAGATGCAAAGATTTGAAGGAGATTATGTTTTTATGAAAAAATATATTCTGCATTTGAACCAGTAACCACATGAGACCAGACCACATTACTTTTCTTTCCCCCAAGTTTATTTGTGTTTTACGTTAAGGTGCAACGTAAAGGCAGCAGACCAGCTGTTACAAAGTCACGTTAAAATAAGGTCAATTAGTTGAACATGAGACAACAGTGAGTCTGTGAACAATCCTGTCAAAATAAATTGGTCAAAGTGTCAAAGAGCATTGCGTAACCTTCGCAGGACTGCCTCCTCTTTCACAATCACACATTAGTTTAATCGTCTGAGGCATTTCTAGGAATATTACAATGAGTAATATGAATACAAGCATAACGGATCAACACTGATGTAAATTTAGAACCCATCCACATCCGATCTCTGACTCAAGAAAGGTACGAGGAGGATGCTGTCAGATCTTTCAGTCCGTTTCACCGTTTTCTTTCGATACAGAGTCAGAAGGATCGCTTAAGGAGGAGAAGTGATCTGAAAAAGATGATCAGCATTACAAATAGCCTTAACTGAATCTCCACCAATTTTGATCTTGCTTTGTAGCTGTCTCTATTATATCAGTTCATATTCTGCTATCTGTCCAACATTTTGTCTCTTGAACTGTTCCATGTGACACCAGTTGTCTTCATGAATAAACTACATTTTATATTACTTGAAAAAGTTGTAGTTTGTGTCAACAGCAACTAAGCAAAGTAATCTAAGGAAATAAAATACAACAATAATAACTAATATGACACAACACTTGACTCTCTCTCTGTGTCAATTATTTTAATATGTATGTCAACTAGGATTTAACTGAGATTAAGGCGACTGTTAGCACTAGGATTAAAATGTAACTATGAGAGGTTGGAGCAATAATCCCAAAAGTGTGTATAATGTTTATGACTCACCTGCAGCAAACTCACGAATGTCAGATGGCTTTTTAACCAACAAATGTCTGTTAAATGAAAGAGAAACAAGGTCAATTTAATGTTTCATTTAATGTGATCATGTAAGCTAAGATATTGTAGGATTGTATTACTACATTCTGTAAGATGATCAAATAAAGGTCCAAAAGTATTGAGATAAAATAAACAACTGAAAACATTCGTAGCAAATAAAGCAATAGTCTCAGATTATTAAACACACACTTTTATTGATTTCACAGTTAGATAAATATGTATTTTTAAGTGTATGTAAATGTCTGGATTCAACTGTATGTTGACTTACTTGTAAACAATTAGTTATATATCCCATACATACAAGAACATTGAACTTTTGATAAATTATCACAATTTTACATTTTTTTTCCATGTTTACCAAGATGTGTTTTATATATGTATTTTATATAATTTATATATTCCACATATACTTTTGAAGATTTCTTCGAAACCCCGATAGACCTAAATATTGGTCACAGCTGATATTTATTTATCTGAGGCAAACAAATAAAAAATGTCTGAACTTCTTTGAGTTTTCCAAACCTCTGTTTATCTCGGTATCATGAAAATTTATGGGATCTTTTTGAGCCGTAAACGCTGATAAATTGAGAGCGTTTGAAACTTAAATGATGACTTTCTGGTAAAACAGGGTGAAATAAACCAACCTTAGAAAGTCACCAATGATTTCATCCACTTCTGGATGGGCTCTCAAATACATTTCGTTGTTGATTCTTGTTTGAATCTGAAGCAAAACAAACAAACCGCAGATTCGGAATAAATCCAAAAACAATTTAAGCAACATGTTTTTGCCTAGTTTTCTCTTCCTCCGCGGAGAGTCACCTTAAACTGTCGCAGTGTCTCTTGTTGGTCGAAAGTTAAAATAGAAATGTCGAGATTCTTCTGAGCCTCTTCCACAACTTCTTCCATGGCTTCGTAAAGCGCGTCCAAAACTAAATCTAAATGGCGATATCCTCTGTTGCTCCGAAAAACCGAAAACCGAACGGTCACCAACGTTTGTTAACCTGTTTGAAGACGTTGCCATGGAAACGGAGAGTCTAACTGCTGGTCCACGAGAGGGCGCAGTTGAGTCAGGTTAAAAACTTTAACGTTACAGTAAATGTAAATGTAATTTAATGTTAATTTAAAACTATGGAAGCTAATTTATGCAGTGATAAAAAAAATGCATTACATAATTTTAAAATAGCTAGTTCATAATTCTCGTATGCTATAATTTATTTGAACAACAAAACATGCATACTGAATAATATATTTACATTATATTATTAAATCATAATAGTTAGATTTTGTTCTCATAAATGGGACTCTGCTATTAAATAATCAGACCCTATCTAATTAATTAAGTAACCCTAACCCTAACCTGAAGCCAGCAGGATGGAGTGCCACTAAGTAAACATCTGATTTCTACTTTCCAAAAGTAAAAATCAGAAGGCAGTGCATTAACATTAGCACAAACATTAGCAGTGCACTGGTTCACCGTACCTGGCTCCAGGTTACGGTGAATGGAGGAAGTCAATGTAAGACAACTTGCTAGTGATACCCTCATGCCATGTAGCCCAACATTAGCATTTTGGCGAGTTTGAGCTCATACACTAACTAACGTTACACTAATTTTAGATAAGTCCATGTTACTCAACATGCTTGTGACTCTCCATATGCTATTGAGTACATTGTAGCTTACTTTAGCATTGATGCTAATTTGTAGCATCAGAATATTGGGGTCCAACCTACCGGGACATTTTGGCAGGCCCCCTTTAAATTTCTTCAAAAATTTTCTAGTATACAACTACTGTTTAAATTTATTCGTGATCTAGAAAAGCACTAATGGGGCTGCTCTACTTGAAGTGACATTTGAAGTAAAGATAGAAATAAATGTACACCATCACAATACAAATCATGGAAGTTAGTTATTGATTAGTCAACAACTAAGATTTTTTGTAAATTAAGTACATCATTGTCCGATGAAAATGTCATTAGTTAATTACAAGGCCTTTAATTAATTAAAGCCTTTAATATTATTTTTTTAAATTATGTTCCACCACAGTTTATTATTAATAATCAATCAATCATTATGAGATAGGTAAGTCGATGATTAGGTAACAAAAGCAAAATAATGACATATTAATCAGTAATTTTCTCATAAACATGCTTTTCTCATAAACTCAATATGAAACTTTATCAAACATAACTTTGAGTTAGCTAATTCAAAATATCATTAGTCAAAAAGCCATTTGACTTTCAAATGACTAAAGTCAAATGAGTCAAAAAGTCAAATGACGTTTTGACTCATTTGACTAGTCAAAAAGTAAAATAAATTTAAATTGCATAATGTTGACTAATGATGAAAAATATTTTTAGTTCATGACAGTGGAAGAAAGCTCTAGAAAGTGTATTTTAGTACAAAAATCCAACATCAATATCAACTTAAACTTTTCAGTAACATAAAATAACTAAATATTGTGATGAAGTCACCTCTGCAGGTAATTTCAAAATTTTAACATGGCACCGATAGACAAAAGAGAAAGAAACATAACCACAATAAAAAAAACAACCAAAAAATATTTTAGCACAAGTTTAACATGGCACGAATATAAAGAAATGAATATACAATCTGTACAAATTTTCTCTGGGTGTTTATCCTTCAGCTCACTCCCTTTTCGCTGATTTTCTAAAACTGGTTTGTTCATAACTACATCTTGTTGAGGAAAAATGAATATTTTTAGTGTTAAATACAGTTAATCTTACGGCATGTGTAAAAGGTATTTTGAACATGGTCATTTTGAACAAATTTCTTAATTTAGAACAGGTTTGTGTTAATCATTTAAAACTAAACTATTGCTGGGTAAGTATTCAAATTACGGAAAGGAAAATAGAGATCAAAAAGGGAGCTTTCACTGTTGTGTTATCAGAGAGGATAGGAGGCCATAAAATAGCATCTGCAGGAAGACAGTATCACTTGAGAGACGTGAACCACGTTTGCTCGGTTCACGGAAGATCAAAAGTCTTCCATGAACATCTGGGATGATGTAAAACTGAATACAACATATAATGTTTAAAACCACTACCATTTAATTCATTTCATTTTTATTAGTTACTAACAGCATGCTCTGACGGAAATTGTATTGTCTGGTTTTAGAATTACTAATTTAGTCAACGTTGAATGTATTTTGAAATTGTGTTATCTGTTATTATATCAGTATCAAATGGAAATTGTGTGAATGAAAATGTTTTGTTTAGTATTAGAACATTGTTCAGGTTTATGGTGAAGGGGGTTTTGGAAAATGACTATTTTAACTTTTATACACAGGATTGAATATTATATTTGATAGGTTAGAAAAAGGAATTATACTCCATTCTGTTCTGTTGATTTTATGTATTACTTTTGGTTTATGGCAGGACTCAATCTTTGGAAGTGCTGAGTACAGAAGAACAAAATTAGGTTTGTGGAGATAACCTTTCCTTGAACTAATTACAGAATTTAAGTTTGTTCCTGAGACTCTGTGTGGGAAGAAAAGCGAGAAGGATTCCAGATTTCCCACCTTTCTGGGAAGTATCTTTCTGTTTTTCTCTCCCCAGATAGCCTTAAAAACGCAGGAGTTCAGGACAAACTCTCCTCTCCTTTGTTAAACGAAAGGGCAAATCGCCTTTGATCTTGGCAGTAAATTGGGGGCAGTTCTAAGTTTCTCAGAGTGTCCAAGATAGCTTCCAGTTGGTCAAGCAGAGGTACGCCTTATTTGAATATTAAAGAGGAAAAACACGCCTTCACTATAAAAGTTTGTGCGCAGGAGTAACACTTCAGACCTCTGCTTTATTTTGCTCCCCAGCCAGCACTCTCCAAAGACGCGTCTTAACCTATTTTCTATCCTCTTTGTCTCAGGTAAATGAATGTATGTCTCTGTTGTTCTGCAGTATCTGTTGTAATTTCATACGTTGTCTCCTATTGATTAAACTCTGCAATTCTGTGACGGCAACACGTATTGCTGTTTTTCTCTGGGGCTACATGTTGGGAGGACCTGGGATCTAAGAGGAAGATAGAGCCAGACTTTTCCAAAATTAACTCAAAAAATCTTCATTAGCAATCTGTAGGAAGAAGTAACTTTTGTTATTGAAATTTGTGTCTTCTAATCTGTCTATCTCAGTTCGTCCTTTCTCGTTTTCCCCGTCTTCTTGTGTGTCGCTTTGTTTGTAGAGCTGCGGTCCAGAGTCCAACACCAGGGCTTCTTCCTCTGAGGACGAAGGGATGGAAGGACGAGGTGGAGACAGGTCCTCACTGTGGGTGGTGCTACTTAGACTATAGAGTTTGGACATAAACCTGTCTTTGTGTCTGAAAAACAAAAGAAAACCAGAAAACCAGTTGTTCAAATGAAAAAGCCAGATAAATCGATCAGGGATGATCTAAATCTATTTGCTGCAATGCAAACATTTTTTTATTTAAATGAAAAATTGAACTGCTCGACCTGAAGATGTAGACAGCCAAAAGGACGCACATGATGGCAAAAACGGCAGAGATCCAAATGACATGATAGCGTACGTTGCATAAAACTGAGTTGGCACATAACTCATTTGTTGTACCTGCAGCAAAAAGAGAAGAAAACCACAAGAAATTGTTACGGTTACATGTATGACTAGGTGTTATAAAAAGAAGGAAGGGACTATTTCAACAGAACCATGTCTCTTGTGGCTTGTTTAGCTGTTGAGCCTGAGTTATTGTGATGCCATGGTTTCCTGTTAAAACCCAGTGGACTGTAGGTCAGTTTCAGGGTGTTTTCTCCCACTTCTCGTGCTTTTATCTTAGACGTGTACTGAAAAAATTTACTGCCAGCAAACTAACCATCAATGTCGCTGTCTTCAGGAAAACCAGAGCCATAGTCTTCAGTGAAGGGCAAGTCGATCTGATGATGACAAATAAATGAACAAATAAAGAAAAGCAGGACAGAATAATATGTTAAGATGGAGCAATTAAAAGTGAATAAATTTATACTTTCCAACTGAAAGTTAAAGTTCCTACCGTTGTTGTCAGATCACTCTTTTCTTCTATATTAGTTGCAAAAGAAAGGAAGAAAATCATTTAATAAAACATATTAAAAGTGATATTTTGTAAAAGTAAAGACAGTAAAATTTGTTAAACGTAAGCACAATAAAGCTAATTTACATGGTGTCAAAGAGTAATACAAAAAGCATCCAGGAGACATGCATGAAACTGTCATAAATCGGTGTGGTTGAGGTGGTGAGGAGAGACGCTGAGACCCAGGTATAGATGAAAATGATGATTTAATAAAGGCTCACAGTCCAGAACAGGCAGCACAGCAGGAAACAAGCGCACAGCTAAATGCCGGTAGCAACTGACTTCAAGGACTAAATGAGAGCGAACACAAACCAGGACTTCGCGGTAGTGATGGTCTATCTGAATCCAGGCTTCGAGGAGTGTACCGAGTAAAAAGGGGGCGTATCCGATGCATGCGTTGGATGTGGGCAACAAACGAGGCCGCTCGTTGCATGGGTCACGTGACTGCTTCATTTTGCGTGTCGATTTTCAAAATAAAAGCCCCATGAGCCGTGCTGTTATTGTCCATTTGGTCGCATCAGAGGATGATATTAGTCTTCAGTGGCCAAATAAAATAAACATTTACCGACATATTTGATGTTTATTGATGAGGACACTCATCAAAATGTAATGTTTGTTACGGTTTTCTCAATTGTAGATTGTTTTTTTATATATAACTATACTTTTGTGATTTTATGACGTAAATCTCTTTGAACTCCATTGTTGCTGAAATGTGCTACATAAATAAAGTTGACTGATTGTCTGAAATGGAGCCAGCAAGAGGAAAATCTCTGACATCTGGGAATATTTTGAGATTATCCTCACAATAAAATTATTCTTAGATAATAATTAACCCTTCACCTCCCAATTTCTCACCTCCTGCAAAGTTCCACTATTATTTGTAGTCTGATTAGCAAAAATGTATCAGTCTTTCACAGCAGAAACAGATTTAATGGTGTTGCAGAACTAAAATTCAACATGTAGCCAAATATAAGAGATCAGAGCCAATTATAAATCCAATAAAAAGTGAACGCCCCAACCAGCACTGCACTCCCAAGACACCAAAACATCAAATGTCTTTATTTTCAAATCTGTCTGACATAAAAGAAAACCCAACACAACCACTGACATTCAACATATACCAGGATTAGATTGGCTACAAATAGTTGTAATAATTAAAACATATGACAATTAAATATGGTTTCATTGATTCTCCTGTTACTAAACATGAGTTTAATGAAAACTTTGTGACAATATTGCATTTAGTAATTTTTGGAAGTATGATCCAACTGAATGATAAGACTGTTACAGTTTCACCAGCAGATGTCACTAGTGAGTAATGAATGAAGCATCGAGTATGAACCTTTTTGCAAAGCAAATGGCTGGAAAGCTTCATTGCTTCATGAGGCTTCATTTGCCCATCTTCGCAGTTCAACTGGCGTGTGACCACATACGTAAACAAACTTAGAGAGGACCCGACGAGGAACAGAGACAATACAATACACACGAGGACTAAATACACACGAGGTAATCAAGGGAACGAGACACACCTGGGAGACAATCAACGGGGAAGACGCAAAGCCAGGACCCACAGGGAACAGGATCACAGAGAAAACTCAAAAATAAACACACAGAAACACAGATCGTGACAGAAACAAAATATTCCACTTACATTTATTGCTAAATTTTAGGAATTTGAGACTAAATATTTGAAGCTATAAAATCAGTATGTGGTTGAAGTTTAACTGTAGCTATTGTTAAATGCAGAGCACAGTTATAGACAAACAATAGAAAATAATGATAGTGTTTTTTTTAGAAATACAGATAGTACAATGAGATCAAAAAGTAAAGAAATTACGGTGTTTGCAAAAGTTACTTGAATTGCTCCACGCGCTCTCATTTCACAACCACAAACCTCTGTGTATTTTATTGGAAGTGTATGCAATAGACCGACATAGATTAGCATATAAATTTGAATTACAAGAACAAATTTTTTGCTATTTTTTCTTTTTTGGTTTCATTTGACCAAGGCACCTTCTCATACATGTTGGCTTATTTTTGATTCATGGTGAAGTCACAGGGCATGAGATAAATTGGACAATATCGAACCTCAGCACAAACAGGAAGTTGGAAGAGATTTTACTTTCTTTCAATAACCTGGAAACAATGTGCTCTTCAAATCACTTGTGTCCATATTGTATGAATGTGCACAATTGGTACACTTACTCAAACAGGAAGGCCAACAGGACGAGGTAAAAGGGAGTTGACTTTCACAGATCTAATGTCTTGGAAAAATCCGTTATTGTAGGAAGGAAACAAAAGACATTTGAGCTAAAGGTGTTATGATTAGCTCTACCACTAAGGTGCTGTTGCCATCAGTTACTTCTTTTAACATGTATTGCATCTTTCTGGTTACTGCCTTTTATTGTTTATCGTCTTGGTCGTGTTTTAACTACCACTGCAAAAGCAAAATCTTCCTTTGAGGAACAGCAAGGCTCTGAATCTGGGAATTCACATGCATATTACGGCTTTAGAAATGCACAAACTTCATGAGATAATCTAACTTGATACTCTTCTCACGTGTGTTTTTATCTACCTGTCCAACTTCTGGCAGAGACCGGTGAACTCCACTCGCTCCAATGACCGTCGTACTCTTCTCTAGTTCTGAGTTGAATCAGGTACTCGACACCAGGCAGAGCATCAATAATCAGGTACGAGTTTTCTTTAATTGTATTTTCCTGCAAGAACACATACAGACCATAGAACAAGAAATCAATCAACAGAAACATCCCAGGTTCATCGGTTTGGATCCCATGACTGAAACATTAACTGGTCAAACATACCTGTTCATTTGAAGAGGTCAAAGGTCTGTATCTGATCTCATAGATTATGTCATAAAAGTCATCCTTCTCCCTCCAGGTTATTGGTAAGTTCCAGGTCACCTTTATCATCCTCTCTTGTCTCTCCACTGGGTGGGCCTTCACATTAGATGGGGGGTCTGGCATCACTTCAGTCACAGGAAAGAGTTAAAATGATTTTTTTTTTTTAAAAAAGCCTTACTTTCATCGAAACAGTCGAGTAACAACATACTCGCTTACAAATATCCAGAGGTGTGAAACTGATCAGGGGACTGGTGGCGTTGCCCAAGATGTTTGTGACACACAGGAAAGCCTGATGGTTCTTCCTCCGCTCATCCTCAATGTGCTCCAGAGCACACCAACAGCGGGAGTGCTGATATGAGTATGAGCACCGCTTTCGTTGGAAACGCTCTATTTTTCCATGATTGAAACTGGAAAAGAAAAAGAAAATCAAGTTTTCCGGTAAGATGTAACAAAGTAAAAGATAAGCTTAAAAACAGAAACTCTGGAGGAAAAAAATTCAAAGATTCAGTTAATCATGCATGAGGTAACTTACTTTAGTCCTGACCAATAAATGAACTATGGGTCAAATTTTGTTTTTATTCAGAACAATTTTATTTTTTTATTCTAAAAACATCCGTTTTGTTGTAGGAACTTCAGATGTATCACTATTCCTGCAGAGGCCCCGGAGAGCACAAAGGTTTCAGTCAATCAGAGTTGGGTTAGGGTTAGGGTTGTTTTGTGGTGTTGCAACAACAACAACAAAATAAAAATAAATCAGGCTTAGGTGGATTTAAAACCTAAGTGCCTTACTCCTTGCTCAGAAAAAGGTAGCAGGTAGGTTGCTTGATGACTGGTTTCTGAGGCCTCCATTCACAGCGAATTTTACTCCGGGGCGACTTCGTGTAGCAAAAGACAGCTGGAGTCTCAGGAGGATCTAGGAAATAGAAAAACATTCAAAGAGACATGTGTTCAGGGCAGCAGGAGATTTTTTCAGAGAAGTATTTTGGCAGGACGACACCCAGCAGACCCACATCACCATGACGTCTCCTCAACACTGACTACCGTCCCACAGCCATCAGACCAGAGCCCATGACCAAAACTCTTTCTCTGCCGCAATTCATAATGCATCAATATTCATGCGCTGACACAGTGTGTCACATTACAGTCACTGATGGTATTGAGATTATATAAAGTAGTGAATCAAAGAGTGAATTTGTGTTGTCATTTAAAACACGTCATGTCACACAGACCGACTTTAAAGAAGGCAGTTGAAAAGAGACAAAATAAAGTCTCCTTAATGACTTTCCGCTCATCTAATTGAGAGTTTTATCAAGCTGGTTCAAATTGTGTAATTTGTGTATTTTTTTTATTTTTCTCTCATTTTTGTTTGAAGGTCAGTTTAGTCTTTCTTCCACACTTTGAGGCAAGACTCTTGTCAGTTTTGTTGTGGCTCACTTTGACTTCATCCTTCCCTTTCGATCCCTAAATAACATCTTAACTCAAAAATCAGATTGTAAACCCTGTTTCTAAACTTAAAGTCAAGAAACCTTCATGATGTTAAACATTTAATTAGCTTGGTTATTGCTCAAAATTTGCATTTCTGTCTAGGTACAAAGTTTGCTTTTCATGCTTGTATCATGTTGACTTTGGTTGATGTACCTATTTAAGGATTAGAGAGTTGACCTTAAAATGATTAGTGAGAAACAAACTCCTGAAAAACATGAAACTGATTTGATTGATTTAAGATCCTGCCATTCCGTACATGAAATATTTGGTAAGAAACCTCAGTGATTTGGAAGGATACCTCCTCCTACATCACTTCTGATCAGTTCTTTTAATGAAACCGGTAAAATTCTGCACACACTGAAACAGTGTCAGTTGAGTGTCTATGTAGGCATCGCACCGTAACTCACCTGCAACAATCACATTAACAGCAAGTGTTTCTTCTCCCCTGTGGTGACACGTGTATTTCCCAGCGTCCATCAGTCGCACTGAGCTCAGAGACAGACCGCTGCTGTCACTCAGAAATACAAGTCCTCCCCAGTCTCTGTCTGCACTCTCCATCAGCTGCTTGTTCCACTTCCACTGAGGCCTCATTTTAACCTCTCTGGTTGCTCTGCCGCCTCCCTCTGACTCCTTGTCTTTATATTCAGCCTCGAGTTCCATCTCTTTATCCTCCCAGTCTGACATCCCCCTCGTTGTGGTTTTGCTGGGAGGGGTTGGCTGAACCACTTGTGGAGAAGTGGCGTGTTCCACCTCTGAATATCCACTGCTTCGGTTTTCTCCTAGCAGAGTGCTGAATCCGGTCGCCGTGGTGGGAATGGCAAATCTTCCACTTACTGTAGAAGATTTATCACTTCGTTTTGTAAAAAGCCTGTTTCTTCCAGCTAGCTCCGTGGTGGGAGTTCTCTCCAACGAAGATCCTGTCTTGTTTTCACTTGAGACATTTCTAGTTAAGGTGACTTTCACTCCATTCACCTTCACATGACCACTGCAGGTCAGTTCCAGCCTGCTTCCTGGAGACACAACCACCACACCAGGAGGAGGGTCTGTACACACACACACACACACACACACACACACACACACACACACACACACACACACACACACACACACACACACACACACACACACACACAAAAACAAACATTTGTTGCAAAGATACAAACAAGGCTGGCTGTTTTTGTGGGTTTAATCAGGGCCTTATTGTGCTGCACTGTGCCGTCTTTAAATGTTTTTAGGGCATGATCGCTGGTCCCAGATCAGTAGCCACAGAACAGATAGGATGCAGCGTTGCATAACAAAAATTACCAACTCCTTCAAAACTTCCTCTTTTAATCTGTCTCTCTCTCTCGCCTACACAGTCACTCTTCTGTCCTGAACTTTTTCTTCTCTGATAATCACACTTTATGTGCATGAAAAGTTCCTCAAATCTTATTGATGCTTTGATTTATCTGAACAAATATCTCTCTCTACCACTGGATAAAAGAACGAGTGATCCAACTTAAATATATCGCCATAATTGGCCACAAGTAATCAAAAAAAGCTACTTTGTTACATTTAATAAGTTGCTTTTTTTCTCAAACTAATTTTAGTTACTTTTTGTCCAACGATATGAAAGAATTTAAGTTATAAAAATGTAAAAAAATGTATATCTAAAAATTACAACCCAATAAGTTTATTAGACTGAGTTCAGTAATCTGAACAGAACAGCACTAAAGATGAACTGCTATCCTGCTGAAATGATGAAAAAAGACAATAAGAAAAGACAAAACACCAGTTCAGAATGTAGAGAAAATATAGGTAAAATATTGATTAGTTACTTTTTTTTCTACAAGAAAAAATCTGAAACTAAATGTGAAATTAAACCCAGGAGATTTTTAAAAAAAATCTCATCAGTGAAACAAAGTCATGGCAAAACAGTAAAAATTCAAAAACACATTTATATTATTGACTGATGACTCACCTTTTCTAGGACAAATGCCATCAAAAATGCTCCACACTGGCAGGACGTACAAAAAGCACGACACAAGCAGCAGAACATCCATCTTTGGAGTTGGTCCCCCTCGTCGGCAAGTCCTCAGACCATCACTGACACTTGCGCTGCGGCTTCAGAACACCAAGTACCGTTTAACTGCATGAGGTCTGAGAAGAAACTGACTATATTCCAGTACAGGCAGGATTATTAAAGCAGAGTTCATGTGGCCGCAGCAGCGCGTTGTCCGTCAGACCCGTTATTGTGAAATCCCAGTGCTCTTCCCCTGTTCAGCACCGTTACACAGAGGAAATCCTCCTCAGCGTCAAAATAAAACCCCCCTTGAACGCTGAATTTAGGTCTACAACTGTAATGTCAGTTTAGTACATTCCTTCTGTGCAGTTTTGACATTTATTTTAAGTACTTTTCTGACTGATATAACTTGGACACCAAAATCACAAAAAGAGTGTCCGTCTTTCATATAGTTTAAAAAAAATTAATGTCTTCTAAAGTTTGACAAAAGAATTTTAACTTAAAATCCTCTGATAAGCGCCAGATAACTGTCTTTGTGACTTAATGTAGAATTATTTGGAATTTATCTTTATTTTCAACGTTACAGATAATGAATCCTTGTATTGTCTGTTTTGTCTCAAATTACATTTGCATAGTAAAATCTGGTTGCCCAAAGATAATAAAAGAAAACATACAATGTGTTTTGGAAAGTTTTACACAAACAAAACTAAGTTTTGAACGAATGTAGTATATCATAAAGAAAAGGTAAATTTACAGTAATTTTCATCCTTAAACTCACTCATATTTTGTCTCATTACCGCCGCATGTTGTTGTGTTCTGTTCTGGTAATTTGTAATATATATTTTTAATATTATTATATAAAAACAGATGTTCTGTGAACACCTGAGAGGTTTGTTTGAAAACATTAGTTATCACTAGTCATGAAAACTAAGAAATACAGCAAACCAGTCCAGCCTTATGTGTTGAAGTTTGAAGCAGAATTAGGTTAGAAAGCTTTGAATATTTCACTGAATATTAAGTCCAAATATAAACATGGAGTGTGGGACAACACCTGAGAGAGCCTGAAAGTGACTGGTTAGACAAAGAGAACATTAATTACATCAGCAAACAGATCTATGGTAACTTTGGGAGAACTGAATAGATCAATAATTCAGGTGGAAGAATCTAACAGGACAACTGCCAGGTATGCAGTCCACAAATCTGGCCTGTATGTAGAAAACAGCTAGAGGAGGTACAACTTTGCAAAACATGAGGGAAACACAGCAGACATGCAGAAGAAAGTCCTCGGGGGATATGAGACCAAAACTTAGCTTTTTGTCATATGCAAAACACTCTGTGTGGGTGACAAACTGCGCTGCACAACACACTGAACATATCAATGAAAAAAGTTGGTGGCTGAATCATGATGTGGGGATGCTTTTCTTCAACAGGGCCAGGTAAGCTTGTCAGATTTGATATGAAGACAGATGAAGCTAATTACTGGAAAACCTGCTAGAGGTTGACAAAGAATTGAGACTGGGGCTTCAACAGAGCAACGACCCTGAACATAACAGTCAGAACTACAATTCAGTGGTGATGATCAAAGCATATTTAAAATGGTCTAGTCAAAGTCAAGACCTAAACACAAATCAAAATTTGACAAGCGTTTTATATTGGTGTGCAAAAATGTTCTCCGAGACAGAGCAAATTAGCAAAGAAAGAATTTTAGTAATACCTCAATAGGCTTGCAACAGCAGTCACAAGTTTATGGTTTATAAACTATTCTTTTCAAATTTCTTAAATATTTTTTTCAAAGATAGCGTTTTTCTTCTACTTAACAATAAGACATTACGTTGCGTGGCCAATCATGGAAAATCCCAATACAATGTAATGAAACATGTTTCTAATGTGACAAAATGTGGCATAATTCAAGGAGAAATAGTACTTTTGCAATTCACTGCAGTTCCTCTTTGTAATCTGCTTTGAAATGAACTAAGTTCAGAAAGGTCAGGGGTCAGTGCTTGCAAAAAAAATCTTAATGTCGGTCATTTGAAAGGGAAGCAAAAAGAAAACCCGTAATTTGGGATTACGAAGGAAAGACGGCCCAGAAATGTGGTATTTTCAGTTTTTATTTACAAGTAAAAACAAGAAAACTTCACAGGAGTGTATGTTTACAACCAAAAATAGGAATTTGTAAAACAACTTCAGCTATTCTTTGCACTCTGCCCAGATCTGACCTAAAGTAAACAGTCATGAGTTTGCCTGTTTATTCATTTTTATTTAAGAGGCACATGAAACTAAGAAAAAAAACAAAAAAAATGGCTTTTGTCAAAACCAAGGCCTAACGTTAAAATCAAAGCACTAAATGCTTCATTTGAGGTGCGACTCAACCAGGCCTTTAAAAACACATCAATATGATGCAAAAAATAGAAACAGAATATTGACACAGCAGATGGAAAAAAAAACAAAAACAAAAATGTTGCGACAGACTTGTGGTTAAATAAAGTTGCGTTCTCACTGAGAACTATAATAAACAGATTTTTCAACAGTGAAAGCTTTAGTAATGCCTGCATCTTACTTCCCTCTCATTCGTCTACTTGTTTTGAAGTGTAAGGCATGTGAAGTATGCAGGAGAAAAGTGACTAATAGCTAAATGTCTCGCCGTCTGCTTTCAAATCAGCTGCAACACTTCAACACATTAAACCTCATTTAAAAGATAATCAGAAGTATTGATGGGAAGGTCAAGGCCATTAGAATAAGCCGCTTCCTCTTGCGAGTTATTTTGAGATGAGAACTCAATCTCAGTTATGTTTCTGTAAGAATCAGTCTTTGCATTTATCCAGAGCAACCCACCATGCTTTCTGTGAGGTAAATTATCTTGTGCATGGGTTTCACTCAATGTGGGGGGGTTTCTGTGGCATCACAAGGCGGGTCTTGGATGTTAGAAGCACTGGCACAGCCCCTCCGACCAAACAGAGCTTCCTATAGAGATGAGAGAAGTCGTAATGTAGTTAATGTGCAAATGTGCATGATTTAAGAAAAGAAAAAGCAGCTGACCTGCACAGTCTCCAGAGAGCGTGTCCAGCCTCCGGGTGAATCCGTTCTGGCTGCAGCAGACGTAGAGCTGTCAGCAGGAGCGACCTGAGCAGAGGCCCGAGGTTCAGCAGGTGACGATGAAGACAAGACGACTGCTGCGTCCGTTTCCTCCTCGATTGGCGTTTCTTGCGAGCCTCCCAGAACAGAGGAAGAGTTTGACAGAGCCGGACCCGTCCCGGACACGTTGCTGAGCGCCGGGCTGCACTCTCCAGACGTGTTTGGTGGAGTGTGATTGGTTTTCTTCCTGCGAAGCGTTTCGATCCAGCTGGAGCTGTGTTTGGAGGCAAAGTTGGCGATGGCCAAGGAGGAGAGCCTCATGTTTTTTCCCGAGGTTATCAGCTCTCCAAAGCCTTCCTGATGGGAGAAAGCGTAGCCGGACTGCCTGGAGCCCCCTCGGGCGCCGAGGCGACCCTCGGAGACGCTGCCTGTGCCGCGCCAGGCCCCTCCGATGCTGCGACTTGCTGGTTTCCGCCTCTTCTGCCTCACCAGCTGCGTGTGACGCACCTGTAAGATGTACCAGAAGAATGGAAGATGGCTATCACCTTTAGTTGCTGACATAAAAGTTATTTTATGAATTATAAAAAGCATAGTGTTGATTTCATTTTGCTATATTTTTTTGCATATAATATGTACAAAATTGGCGGTGTGTTTTGCTTTCAGTTCCGATTTGACTCGACGGGGAATCCACAGGCTGAAACTCCCGAGTCAGAAGCAAGTTTTTGTCACTATCTCATCGAAACTCCAAACTTTTTTCAACTGTAGAGAAGCTAATGTCAAATTAAAGAGGAACCTTTTCACAGCGTCTTGACAGCAGATTTGCGTGGCTGACTTTCCCCCCTCCACCCTCTCTCTGACAGATTCGGAAAGCAGCACTTATCATTAGGCCACACAATATTTGCTGGACATTTAGGCTGCATGCACGTTTTTTTAGCTACGCAGTTAATGATTGGTCTAACCTGATTTCAAACAGACACACTGGAACGACACATCAGCTCATGTTGCAATGAGGATAAAGACATCATTTCTGACAACTGTGCTGTTTCTCACCGTGTCTGAGAGCTGAGGCTTGAGGTCCAGCTTGAGGAAGCGGAATGCCAAAACTGGAACTACGCATATTGCTGTTGCAAGTGCAATAGTTAACCACACAACTGGCTGCAATAGCGTGTTCTGGGCACTACCTATACTCAGAAAACACAAACACACAGATAAGCATGAGCACGTATCCTTTGAAATTTGAAGTAGCCTTTTGATGCAACAGGAAAGTTAGTTCTTAGAATTATAAAATGGATTTTATGCCATTACTAACATACAGTTACAATTTAGATATATATTAGATAATACAGATCTGTTAAAAATGTAAACAATTATCTCACCTGAGATGGAAAACAAAGTACATTTTTACATGTTTTGTTTAGTTTAGTTGAATGCTTTGAAAATGTAGTTTTATTCCTTCATCTTTTATCACATTCAGGAATATTAGATCTTTTTTTTTTCTTTTCTGTGACATACCAACACAAAGCAGCGCATAAAAGAGAAGTGAGAGAAAAGTGTATGCAGTTTCATTTAAATAGATAAAAATATGAAAAGGATTAAATTGATTTTATTCCGTTTAATTTACTTTCACAGATAAGACTAAACACCGAGCGTGGCAGACCCTCCCACAGGCTACCCAACATGCCACGCATGTCAGTGAGAAAGTTGTGGAGATGTTAGAATATAAAACAAAAATCCTAAGGATTGAATATCTCCTAGAGATTTTATTCAAACCATCATCATGAAAATGAAAGTGCAAACATGCCAACACATGATCTTCCAAATAAACTCAAACACATAAATGGGTGCAAGACGAGCATTAACTAGTCAAGAGACCATTACACTATTTTAACTCTTGAGGAGCTGCAAAGATCCACAAGAAGGAGAATCTGTTGAAAGGACGACTATTAGGTAAACGTCCTGCAGACCTGGTCGTTATGGAAATATAGCAAGAAGAAAGCCATAATAAATCCTGTTTCCAGCATGGGTTATATTGGATGAGACCAATGTAGCTTTGGTGTTAAGTTATATTTTGGATGACAACAAAATATAAATTTTCCTTTAAGATCCAAAACCATGTGTGGCATGAAACCACCAAAAACACACTGTCTCATATCGAGAAAAATTGGGGGTGGGATTTATATTCAGCAGATTTATTAAAGCTGTTCAGAGTTCATGGGAAGATGAATGAAGCTAAACACAGGACAATGATGGAAGAAAACATTAGAGTCTGTGGCAAAACTTCAAAATGGTTGTTCAAGGATGTTCTCCATCTGTCCTCCAGTCTGAGATTAACTAGACGATTTTTAGTTAAAGAGAACCATACGTAATTTTCTTTCAAATATACAAGCAAACTACTTTGTGTTGGGTCTATTACATAAAATGAAAAAAACATGACACTGAAGTTTGTGATTGTGACGTGACAAAATGTAAGAATGTTGAAGGCCGTGAAAATTGTTGCACGGCTGCATATGGAGGCCAAAGACAAGAGCAAGGGACCAACCTATAAAGCGGAACTGATTGGGAAAGATCCTGAAGAGGGTCTGGCTGTGCAGCGCAAACATGATGGTGAAATAGGAGCCCACAGAGCCCCAAACGAACATGTGGTTAAAGACCGTCCAGAAGCCTGTATCTAGAGCGATCTGCAAATAAAGGCATTGTGATTACTTGCCAGCGAAGTAAACGGCTGCAAGATAAGCCGACTCTGAACAAGAGTCTCTCACCTGCACACTGACAACAATAACCAGGGCCGTCGCTGTCGTTACTGCGAATGTTTGGTAGTCGGCGAGGGGCACGCCGTTGCTCTGAGTGGCATCGGACAGCATGGCGTAGGGCACAAAGAAAAGCACCACTGAGGTGTAGATGCCCTGGGTGATGCAGATGAAGAACTCCTTCTTGTTGAAGAGGAGGTTGAGCTGCCCAGGCTCGTACAACTTAGGATACTCCAGACTTCTGTGATCTGGAACATCCTGCCATAAAAGGGGAAACGAGAGATGCTATTTGCTAAAATAAGAGTGTGGACAAGTCAACAGCAGAGCTGATCGCTTGGTGGTTTTGAGCAAAATGCAGACATAAGCAAGTACTAACCAAAAGCAGAACAAACGTTATGCACATTAGACAGTCAACATGTGGGAACATTAAAAGATAAGTTAATGGTTTAAGTGTAAAAACAAATTGGTGCTGGTTTGTGCTTTTACTGCATCCTGCTGAAAAAGAACACTGTGTGACATGGTGTAAAGTAATAACGAAAAAGACCTGGTCAAAAACCCCCATGGCCAGCACAGGGAGGGAGGTGTATACAATGTTGTAGAGTGTGATGAAGAACTGATCATACACCGTCTACAACAGAAGAAGACAGCAGACAAACACAGAGACGAGGTGAAACTCTCAATCGGCTCATACCCTCCCAGCACCTTTTCGTTCCTAACGCGTCGTTCTGCTTGTACCTGGGCAGAGAAGCCGCAGAAGAAGCCGAACCAGAAGTGCACCATGGTGAAGGCAAAGTTCTTGTAGAAGAAGTAGCAGAGGAAACGGCACATGCGCAGGTAGGACCAGCGGCCGTGGACCAGCAGGAGGCGCTGGAGGAAGCGGAACTGGGCGAAGGAGTAGTCGCTGGCCAGCACGGCCTGGATCCCCTCCTGACCGGAGATGCCCACTCCAATGTGAGCGCCTGTCGGGAGAAAGAAACAAACCAATAGATGTAGAGCTAAATCACTCCGTAGTGGTGCAAACAGCGCAAACTCCAGAGCAACAGGAAGTGTTTGGAGCACAATTCTGATCAGCAACTGTTTAATAAGCAAAAATATCACACATGTATGAAATAGTCTAACACAGGCTTCAGCTTTGTTTTATAACTGGAAGACAAGTCTTACAACTTCACTTTCAGCTGCAGTTCCAGCCATTTCATAATAAATATGGCATCAGTACTGTTGTAATCACAGACCCACATGGAGTCACCATGGACATGAAGGATACATTCATTTGTTCTTTTTGTGATGCTTTTTTCCAGTTTGGGCTGGTTATTAACCAAACAGCTCCAATGATTTTCAAAGAATTTGGTGCTCAAGTTTGGATTTAAAGAAGAGTTGGAATCATTGTGCTGTCGGAAAATCCAAACAAGTTTCAATTAACTGATCGACCTCGACATGAAAGGAAATTGGTACTGATTCTCAAGAACAACCTAGAAAAGCACCATCAAATCTTGGTTAAAAGAGCCAATATGAGAGTTTATTTTGTTCTGTGTGAACCTTTGAGCATGGTGGCAGTGGACAGTGAAACACCCTGTTAAGAGTCTGTTTACCTGTCAGCGGTAAACAGGTACCGCTGGGACAAAATTATGCCTAGTTTCCCCAACTTAATCTAAAATCAACTACCAGGTGATTGAAACAGGGACAAAACTGAAACAATTTTGTAAGACCATGATCCAAATACATGCCATAAATTGTTGTTTCAGATTATTATTCTGTAGTGACCTCAACCTTGTTGATGATATGCTGACAAAGCTTAAGAGCAAAGAATGTGACTGAAAACTAGCTAAGAAAAATAAACTCTCCCAAAAAACGTTGTTCTCCTAGATTTTCTTAACGTTTATCCCATTAGCTTAGTGTGAAGCAAACAGATTTAACTTTGTTCTCACAAATTGACTCTAGCAATCACAGGATGGGAACAAACCACACCTGTCACTATTGCACTGATTGCATTCCTGCTTTAGGCTTGCTTAAATTAATTTCATACACATAAAGACAGACAAAAACACAAAAAGTGGTGCAACCCACAAAAAAACAGAAACCATGTTAAGTAACTACAAACTACAATGCTTTTCCATGTAATTAAAAAGACAAATTGTATTCAACATTACACATCAGTACTTGAGAGCTTTTGCATGAGTCATGTGTTTTTTTAAAGTTTTGCACAAATTTCTGTTTAAAATGTGACTAGACCCAATCCAGACAGTGCAATGCCAATGTCTTACCTCATGAAAGCATCGCAACCGGAACATTTCAACATGTCCGACGTCACAGCTGGTAACACGTAAACAACTCTTACAACCACTTCTTCTCAGAATAACAGCGGACCTGACAGCTCTCTTTTATTACCCTGCAGTAATCCCGTTACTCTCCTTCCTCTCACAGGTCGAACCCTTCTGCACAACTCACTTTTGATCATGCTGACGTCGTTGGCGCCATCTCCGATAGCCAGAGTGACAGCCTTCTTATGTTTCTTGATGAGCTCCACCACCTGAGCTTTCTGCAGCGGTGTGACTCTGCAGCAGATAACTGCTTTGCAGGCACAGGCTGTCGACACGAACTCGGCTTCCATGTCTGCCTCGAGCGCATGTGCCTGTCGTAGAGCAGGGAAAGAAAAAACATCGAGAGATTAGAAGTTTCTTTGGGATATGTGAAAGATAAAGCTGCAGGAGTTACTGCAAATGCTCACTTCATGTTTTAAATTTGCTTATATTATGTAAAGGTGTGTTGTTCTTACCAAACTATGACCACTGATTATGAGGGCAAACTCCCCTGAGATGCTGTCCATGTCACCAGAGGCAGATGGAGGGAGAGAGGAGCAATGCAGCTGCTTCGACCCTCTTCCTGTTGTACAGTCTCCTTCTTGCCCGTCTTTCATCCCGTTGCCCATGAAACATGCCTCGGCCCAGGCCTCCATCCCTTCAGTTTTCCCTCGGGATAGCTCCATCATCCGTTCCCTCGCACTCCTGAAGAGCGAGAGAATAAAAAGTTACTGAACTCTGGCTCATCAGTTTTTAAGGCATAAACAACCAAAAGGGGAAAAAAACAAAAATGGAGGAACATAACAGGCAACTTATAACATGATACAATTTAAATTGGTTAGCTGAAGGATGATGCATTGTTCAGGTTTTGTTAGATTAAATTACATTTGTATTTGCATATTAAAAAGCTGACTTTAAGATACTGTCATCTGCTGTTTCCAGTTTGTAGGTCTAGTACTTATTTTTCCCTTTGTTTATCTTCTGTTTGCCCTTTTTATGGATCCATTGAACAAGACACTGGGATGGTCAGGTAGGCTTACCTAAACTGAGCTAAAAAAAAAACAAACCTAAAGCTGAAGTAGCCTAAACAATGCAAAGAAGGATAAACTAACATGAGTGGAATAAACTAAAATAAGCAAAGGAGAGTTAATTTAGAAAACAAAATTGAGCAAAAACAAGCAAAACTGTGCTAAACTAAAGCAACTTCTGTTGTATTTTCCTGAAGGAACCAGCTGTATTTTGAAGCCAACAGGCAACAGCTGACCTGAGTTCTTGTCGTACACTCTGAACGGTGTGACCACCTATGATGAACACCTCAGTCATGTCATCAGTCAACATTTTACAGGAGTAGCCTATGTTGACTGCCGTCTCTGTAGGAAAGAAAAAGGAGGAGATTAACTCACGCTATTACACAAATGTTTAGTTTTCACAACTAAATTCTCTAAACACTTCTTGCTGCAGTGTGCAATATTTTGGGTGTCAATTACAAGCATAGCCTTACTTCTGCTAATTATATTTATTTCGCTCAGTGGAAACTCTGCAGTTAGTAAATCTGATTAGTTTAGTTTATGATCTGTCCTTTAAAAAAAACAAACTTAAAAAAAAAAACTTAAGCGTTTGGATCAAATAGGTCTGTCATATCATACTTTGAATGTTCAAAATAAACATGAATAGCTGAAATTAATAACTCAGAATATCCCACTTTTTCTACTTTTCTGAAAGTAGAAAAGGGTGTTCATCTCACCCTGTTTGTCTCCAGTCAGGACCCAGATCTTAATGTTGGCCAGAGAGAGGAGAGCAATAGTCTCTGGGACTCCTTCCTGCAGCTTGTCCTCAATAGCTGTAGCACCTAGGAGCTGGACGCACAGAGACAAATGTTTACATGCAAATTAGATTATGCTCAAAATTAGAAATTTTAATCTTGTTTTGTACGGGAAACCACGGAAGCAACTATTGACTAACCTTCATATCCTGTTCTATCTTGTCATAAGCTGCAGCCAGCCTGTCCTCCCTGTAGTCAGTGGCCTTGTCTGCACAGCGGTGGCTCTCTGACCAGGCCTCCCACTCGTCCTCAGAAAGCTCCCTGTACGCCAGAGCAAGAGTCCGTAACCCATCGGCTCCATACTCCTGGAAACAAAAAAATTACACATGCAGCATGTGTAAACATATCAACTGTAAGTAACCTGAGGTAAGCGTACACCACATGCGAATACTATTTAAAGGAACTCCATATGTTACACTTTTAACTGTCTCTGATGCTTCGGTTTAAGCAAGGAGACACTAGGTGGCACTGCAGCACCAATTATGTTCATAAACTACTGTTTACTTACATTTAGGTGGTCTGAGGTGATGCTCATCAGTTCCTGGTTGCAAGGGTGGAGTCTCTCTAATAGTACCGTGTCAGCTCCTTTACAGTACAGGCAGATCCTGCCTTCTGGGTTACGCACTAAATTCAGATGACAAAGATGCATATAAAATATCATGAAATCATCACCTCTCCTCTGTTGCCCTTAGATACATATATTGTTGCTTCATGGAGCTGGTTTAGCAAAACTCATTGCCTTACAGATGTGCCATGCATGCTGTGTAATGCCATTAGATGGTATAAATGGATGTGTTTACATTTTCTAAAATCTGCCTATGAGATTAAAAAGTAACTCAGATCATGACTTCCTGTCATCTTGTGAATGTCATGACAGGAGGATATATTTGGGTTTCTCAGAAGTGGGGTTCTATGGAGCTGGTTTTAGCTATCAGTGGTCATTATGAATGAAGTTTGCATTTTTTTCTGGTCCTCTCCAGGCTGACTGGGTGAATGTTTTCTTATTTACTCAGGCTTTTTTATTCAATATTGTTTGATGGTGTTTGTTGGTCTACAACATTTAAAAAACAACAGAAATCTATAAAACTCAAGCTATTTTTTGCAGTACTTTAAATAAAAGAAAGACTTTTTAAGTCGCTGTTCTGCCAAAGAACACAAAGAAAGAGAGAAAAATATTCCTTAAATATGAAAAGTTAAAATGTAGTAAAAAACATCTTTCTTTGGGGCCAGTTAGTAAAAGTTAATAGAACGACTCCTTGACAAGTTCAGCAGTATGTTAACAATCCTCCCTACCTATGACAGACATCCTCTTGCGGATGTTGTTGAAGTCCAGTATGGCGAGCAGCGAGTAGGTGACGGTTCTGCCCATCTCGGTTGTAGTAATCGTCCCTGGCGTTTGAGAGCGAAACACGAATCCAAAGTTTCGAGCTGCCGTCACCAGAGCGCCCTCGTCTGGAGATTGCGCCTTATAGACCAGCTCTCCTGGGTGGACAGGCGAAAAACATTGAACGACTACGGAAGAAATAGACAAATGGCAAGTTGCTGTTTATGTTTCCCTCCCTTCTGCTCACCTTCGCTCTTCTCCTCACTCATGACGGTATGGCAGAGAGAAAGTAGGCGGAAAAACTCGTGAGTGTGCAAATCTCCCACTTTCACCGATTCCAGCAGCTTTTCATCATAGAAACAGAAATCTGGATTTGCCAGGGGTTGAAAGGAGTGAAGTCCAGCCTCTGAAAGATTGACAGGAGAGAATTAGACTCCAACCTGAAGAAACGATTTACTTCCAGGTAAACAAAGAAAGGTCTACCTTTGGTTGTTTTCCTAACGGATCTGTGACTTCACCTGGCGGAAAAACAAATGACAGGAAAGAATGTGAAATATAATGAACATGTTTGGATATATAAACTTCTGTGTACATGATTTGTTGATCTCTTACCATAGGTTTGCCCATTGATGGAGCACTTATTAAAGGTCATAATGTTCTGAGTTAGAGTTCCAGTTTTATCGCTGAAGATGTATTCAACCTGAATAAACATGAGCATAAATTCCAAGATGTTATATATTTTTTTTAAATCATAGAGAAAAAAGGTTCAGGAACTGCATTCATTTAATTTTAAACCTCACCTAAAACTGACATCCCTTTAAGATTAATGCATGCTTTTGTAAAGATTTCCTCCATTTTGCATTTGTACTTCACACATCGACAATAGATGAGCAAACTGTGTATCTACTTTAAAATATGATACAAGTTCAAAATAATTGAACTGAATCACCAGAGCTAACACACGTTATAGGCAATGTTTGCAACAGCTTAATAAAGATCACTGTGACTCCCTTACTCTCCCAAATCTTTAATAATTACGATGGGTTTTAGCTGGAAATGCCACTTAAATGAAATTCTGCCCTTGTGCCAGCCCTGTGAGTAACATTTAGATAAGAAGGTAAGCTGTGTCGCCTTGGAGACCCTCGGATGAGCCCACCTGGCCAAGCTCCTCGTTCAGAGTGGTGGTCCTGGACTCGGCCGCTGTGTTGCACCGAGAGCAGAACATCTGCTGGTCCCAGTTAATGAAGTAGCTGTGACCCAACCGGATCACCTCCACACTAGCAAATAAAAAAAAAATACATAAAGTTTTTTAAACGAAGACACATACAGGAAGCTGTTTGTGTTTTTTTTTATGCACACCTTAACTCCTGTAAACACAATTGCGATACTGATTTGCTTCGGTGCCTAAGTAAAATGGTATTTTATTGTTTTCATATGAAATCTGACTGAATTTCACCCACTTTAACTCAAAATCTTATACATTTAGAGAATATATAGAGGAAGTGTAACCAACACAGCTCTAGCTGCAGTGGACCCCCACCTGTCAGGATTTAGTATTCAGAAATTCATCTGTTCATGTTGTTTTTGTGGAACTTAACTGTAAATTATTCATGAAAAACTTGCTTATCTGCACATTTTTAGCTTTAGTGTTGCTGTTATTGGTCCAATGTTCATGTCCGACATGTGACGCTGTCTTTCTTGGTGAGGTCATATCAATGGGTCTTTTATCTGATTAAATAAAAATCTCAAGTACAAAATTTATATAATCTGGTCTACCTTACATACCTACCAACACTTACACCTTGTAAGTGTTTAAATTAAATCTTTTTGTGGTGCAGTTCCTTTCTTAATGTCATTTTGCATATGGTTTTATACACATGCCTTCAGATAGAAATAGCTGTCATGGAGCAAGTGCTACTCTCAATTGTTATCTCAACAACAATATTCATAAATTTCATATATCTTTGTCCTTTTTGATATCCTGCACTTTTTCTTACCTGACATATAGAGAAATAGGAACGACAGTGTTAAGGATGATGATGTAGGACCAGAAGGAAAGGAAGGCCGAGAACATAAAGTTGTCCACTGGAGGGTCCCAGGGAAGGTAGCTCTGGAACAAGGAGCCCACCTCTCTCTCCCACACCGCATTGCCCACAGCCAGGATGACACCCATACACACCAGGAAACCAAAGATCTAACGGCGATGAACAAAAAGAAACACCACAAAGGCAGAGTCAGGTCCACAGTCTTGCAATCCAAAATTAGAACGAGTCTATCATCAGCATGTGCAGATGTAAACAAAAACCCCTGAGATGATATTCTGAAATAGTTTGGGACTATGAAAGTGAGAGGTTTGGGGTGTCTTACCCAGAGGACCAGAGTGTTCATCAAACGATCGATGCTTGTACGCTTAAACTTGGTGCGACCGCTGTTCTGCATTAGCTTGGTATCTGGACCTGCGGTGGCAACAGAGTCAAACTTGCTTGTTTCACATACCGCATTTACCCAATCATTCACAAATAAAAAAAAATTAAAAATACGCAAATGCAGACCTGCAAAGATGACCAGGCCGTAGCACGACTCCGTGTTGCGGAGGACACATCCTCGGAGCAGCATGTTCTGGTTGGTCAGGGAGTATTTCTTCTCTCGCCAGTACAGAGTGCCACAGAACCGATCTAGTTTGTTGTTGGGAGGCTCACAAACCACTTCACCTTCACACAAGAAGTCGTTGTAGCATATTAAATAAAAATAGCGCACCTCTACATGGCAGGCAATTACCAAACCCAGTTATTGCAAAGCATCTACATCAGAGGCAACATGATCTCGAGCTGAATTTATCATCCTGATGCTGCTGTCACACTATAAACACACCTGGAGAGACATTTCTTTTGTAAGATGATATCAGGCAGAGTGTGGGTTGATTTGCTGCAGTATTGCTTTTTCCTGAGTAAGTGTGTGTGTGTGCGTGCGGTTGCGTGTGTGTGTGTGTGTGTCTGTGTGTGTGTGTGTGTGTGTGTGTGTCTGTGTGTGTGTGTGTGTGTGTTGTGTGTGTGTGTGTGTGTGTGTGTGTGCATTGGGGGCGTGCTTTGCTGACTCAAAGCTCTTTCCGTGGCGGGTGGGTGGATGGGTGATGACACCGTGTCATTCAGCCGCAGCAGAGGACGTACAATGTGAGGATGTGAATGTTTCAATTATTTATTTGTCAGACCGTGAAAGGAGGAAAACGTCTGAATTACACAGTTGGCTGCACAACTGAAAATCATCAGAAAGATGTTCCGTTACGGGGAAACCAAGAGAAAATCAACTTGTTCGAACCAGTCTCACCGTCAAACGGCGCCAAGTTGTTTGGATCACCAAGCTCAGCCGTCACCGACACAGACTGACGCACCTTCATGTTGGTCTCTCTGCAGGTTGACAGAAAAAAACAACAAACATCCTTTTTTGAAGCAGTTGCCTTTGGAGGTTAGAACAAACTGCGAGTGGATACTGATGGGAGGTTTCTGACCCGTCGAGCTCGGCCGTCTCGATGTAGCACAGGCCGTGTGGTTCGGTGCTCGATAACAGGAGCAGGTCCGCCTGAAAGCAGACGGCTGACGTTAGCATTAACGGAAAGGTACACGCAGCAAAGATACAGGGAGAAGTCGATAATAATTACACATGAAGAGAGTTGGAGATTAAATGAATGATTATTAGAACTTCTGCTGAGGAAGCAAAAAAAAAAAAAAAAGAAAAATCCATTTGCAATCTTATGCTTTAATCTATTAGAATAGCTTTCATAAGCAATAATAACTGAAGATAATTAGCGAGAAACTTAATTCTGGCAATAAAGTGAATAGTGCTGAACTGGTGTTTGCTGTGTTTTGGTATAGATAGATATAATCACAAATATAAATTTCTGATTTATTTAGATTAGAAAATGTAGATTTTTATTAATCAAAGTTTTTTCCGACAGAATGATTCAGGGTGACTCATACATATTGCTTTGTCTTCTGATGTGAATGGATTGAATATTTATTATTGCAGCTAAATTTGTGTCAAAATAAACTAATAAAAAACTGTCCCCCTCACACTTACCGCCACAAACTGATTGTTTTCCAGCTTAATGATGTCACCCACTTTTACGTTCATCCACTTTTCATTCTGCAGCCTGCCAAACCAAATCAGAAAAACACGTGGAGCACAAACGGCACAGTTTGAATCGTTAAAAGCAAGAGCGGACGTACGATGACTTACGAGCCTCGGATGAGAACCTGAGACTGCCGATTGTTCACTTGGTTGTCGCTCTTGTGGCGAAACTGCAGGGCACAGACACAGTGGTGTTACGTCAATGAGATGAGTGTGTTGCGCTCAACTTCAGCGTGTGGAGAACACATGCTCACATAGTCATCGGTGGCATCCTTTACTGCGGTGATGCTCAGCACCAGAGCCAAAGGCACAATGGTAGTGAACCAGGACAGGGAGGAAATCTGAGGTATCAGCTAACAAGGACAGGAGAAGATGAGATTTTTCACATTAGTATAAATGGGTAGCAACAATGCTTTTTGAATTATTTAAACATTTAACCCTCTGTGTATTTAATTGAGGTTTGATGTGATGAACCATTACAAAGCAGTTCCTAATTTTGAACTGGACAGAAAGTGATGTATAGTTTTCAAAGTCTCAAGGGATACAAATCTGACAAGTGTGGTGTGCATTTGTATTTAGCCCCACGAGTGAAAGACGTTTATGCAATTACAGCTCACAGTCTGTTGGGGTTTATCTCTGTTAATTGTGTCCATCTAAAAACTGAAAATGTTACCGATTCTTCTTTGAAAGAGCTCAGCCAGATTAGGGTGGTAGTTTCTGCAAAAAGCAGGTTTCAAGTCTGGTTATAGATTCTCAAATGGGTTTAGGTCTGGACTTGAATGAGACATTACAACACATGAATGCAATGTGTCAAACCAGTCCACTGCAGCGTTGGGTTTCTGTTTCGGGTCGTTGTTCCAGTGGAAGGTGATCCTCCGCCTCAGTCTCAAGTCTGTTTCTGCTTTCAGTTTCAATTCTTTGAGTGCTAGCCTGTTTAACAAACTTTTTGTTAACACTGACCAGCTTCCGTGTCCTTGTATAACGTCCCCACAGCATGATCGCTGCCACAAATATGATTCATGGTGAGACTTGTAAGTACAGAATGTTGATCATCCCAATAAAATATGTAGAAGTTTACTGCTGTGATGTGATAAAATGTTCAACATTGGTTCATGATGGAAGCAACTAAGTTTCAGAAGTTAATGCTATAAAATAAAGACTGTTTCCTTTTAAGTTTGCAACTTTAAGAAATTATTGTCCAGTTTTATATTCATGTTATGACAACATTGTGAGAAAAATAGAACATATATGAACATCAGATCCAACTCCCATTGTTAATTTCCCGTTTCAGAAGACAAAATCAGCAACAAAAAGGTTTCAAAACAACAGGAGACACTACAGTGGTTCCACCTATCTGTTTCATACAGCGGGAGGATAAAAACTACATATCAGCTATGAATAAAATCTTAAATGTTTATCAGACTTTTTCATCGGCCAAAATGTAGATTTAGATTTTGTTGCTTATTATTCTGCATTCAGTAAACAGAAAGGATTTTGGTTACTGTAACTGGCCTACAACAGAAAACATTGAGTCTGATTGAATAGCAGAGAGTGAGAAAAAGAAGACCGTCTTCACTGTAAATATAGATATCTGGTTTCAGCTCGAGATACTTGATCTGATCACCTCCTACGTGTTGCAATATGATAAGAGCCTGTCTCTTAGGCTTGTTTCTCATATGAATCGTTCTCAAGTATTTATTTTGTCAAACAAACAGTGTGGAAATGCCAAGTTTCCTACACCCTGCCTGGCTATACTGACCTGTAGGATGAGCAGGAAAAGGAAGTAAGTGTTGGCTACTTCCTGGAACTGCTCAAACAGATTGACAGGCAGGAAGGTGAGGATGTTGTACTTTGATGTCACGATGCAGTTGCTCTGTGTTGAGAAGAGAGAAAAGGAAAAATTATTAGTTTAAAGGTCATCATCTGAACTTTGTAATACCTACGGAGGATAAAAAGGACATAATCTCACCGCATACTGAAACTTTTCATTGTGTTCTCTGTCATTGGCTTTGACCCTTCTCTCCTCCTCTGCAGAAATAAAATGAGGTAAAAGATGGTGAACAATGAAATTCATATAAAAGAAAAGAACAGATACAACAGCACTGCACAGCACTAAAGTTAAATAGGTTTAATCTTCTTTTTTGGGTCCTGACACTCACCATGTGAGTCTGCAGTTTATATGCTTTTGTTGTTTGCATAATCAATTTTCCTTCTGCCAAAACCTTCTCCTGTGGATGTCAAAAATAGACGCCATTGGCAAAAGAAAGCCAAAAGAAGTACGACTGAAAGTTGACCACAGTTGGCATCTTGTCAATCGAGGTCATAAAATAGCTCTTCAGCTAATACAGAGAGGCCCAAAACTCCCTTCTCCAAGTGATGGTGGGATCGCGCAGTGGGGAGGAACAAAGCAACTTAGATGGGAAGACGAATGGACCCAAATTCAGAACAATCCTGGAAGAAAACCCTCTGACAGGCTGTAAAACGCTCGAGTCTGGATGGAGCTTCACCTTCAAGCAGGACAACGACCCAACATACAGAAATTTCTACAGTGAAATAGCTTAGACCAGGGATGTGAAACGCCTAAACTCAGAGGTCAGTGTGCTGTAGGTTTTATATGCGTTTCTGCTTCAGTTCAACCGAATCAAATAATTAGGTGATAGGCAGGACATTGTTGAACTTGACCGCCATGTGATTCGGGATTGCTGAAATAAGAAATTACATCTGAAGGCCGCAGCACACGCTGGAAGAGCGTCTCCGCAGGAAGCTGTTTTTGAATTTAAATAATGTCCAGTCTCTATACGTATAAAGATGGTAGCTGGAGCTGTAACTGCAGCTATAGGTAGATCTACATGCTTTTTAACTCAGTGCGGACTGCATTCTTTTTGGCAGATGGAAACCACATGTCAGTTTTACTCCACCTCAAAATATGCATTAATTAAACTCTTCTTTGGGTGAGACAACACAGCTCCAGACATGTATGCAACAAATATTATCACCGAGGCATAAGTGCATGCACTGGACTGAAGCGCAAGCGTCCTCCACAACCTTTTGACATTTAAAAACGAGTCGGTGCGGCTCTACAGGAAGGGACGTCGCACTAGAGAAGCCAAGAAACCCATAATATACATGCACACATAACACAAACAGAGACTCTGTGGTTTCCTGTGTCATTGCAGCTCTGTGAAACTCTCTAAAACCAAGTAGAGCCCATGATCTAGATCTGCACCTCTTCTGAGCTGAGTTTCAGCAAACAAACTTAAAGAGTTCCCACAAGGACAAGCTTCTCGTGTGACGCTCTAAGACCGACCTGAGGTGGAGGGTGAGCAGCTGATCTGTTGAAGAGGTTCTCAGAAATTGGATTTATACCCAAGCAAAACCTTCACCGTGTGGTGAAAAAGATTCTCTCAAGTAGAAACTTATTCAAAGACATTAATTATTCGTGTTAATTTAAGCGAATCCAAAATGAATGAAACAGGAAATTAAATTAATATTTGCATTCGCTGTAGCATGGTTTTTCTGAAAACACTAGACACCAACAACATTTGAAGGATGTTTAGCTGATTTCAATGGTTTTTGAGGACAAACCAAATATATTTTGTGTGTGCAGACTAGTGCAGATACTACTGTCTTCTTATATATTGCCAAGTAAACTCAAATATATTAAAATTGGGAATGTGTGTAGGCTGTATAATCTCTTTGAGAGCTCCTTATTTATTTTTACAGAAGAAACCTGCCATAGACATTATGACTAAGAAATAAATCTAGAACCAAAGATGCTTTCCTGATCTCTGTCTGAATCTGATTTGAGGACGGAAACAATTTCTGACTAAATCCTCAACTGTGATTTCAGAAATGAAACTCCCCAAACCTTTCACCGTGCTCAACTGTTGGGAGTTGTATGTAAAAACAGAGGATAGCTTTCGTTTAACTACTAAAGTACCTCATGGTGCTATGGCAGAATGCCACAGGTGCAATTATGAAAATATCCCACTGTCATTTATTAGTGTTATTATAGCAAAAATGGAAAAAACTGGGAATGACAGCAGCATCAAATAAAATCCCAGAGGGTTCAGGGGTCAACCTGCTGAGGGGCACAGTGAAGAAATATTTCAGCTGTCAGAGTTTGGAAATGAACAAAGTCAGCCCTCAGCTCTCGCTTCATGTTCTTTCAATTTCAGATAGTAGTTGTGTGGGTGTCCATTCTCTTAAACGTATTCCACTTAAACCCCTACACCTCCTCCGCTTTCCGATTCTCTCTTCCGTCTCCTGACATTGCCGTTTCATTGCATTTAAAGGTCACGGCACTGATGTTTATTTGCTGGATATGCACTGCTAACACTGAGGAGAGCGAGATGCCGCTGCCGGGTAAGCACTTAGGGTTCCAGCCGCCTTACATCTGGCCCTGGCCTGCCCCCTGTGAGCTGACCACCTCAGCCTGAGTGAACGATAGTCTTTACCAAACTGCGCAGTCAGTGTTTAATGTGTCTGACAAGTTCAAGGGCATCAGAAGCCCTGACACATTCAGCGTGCTGCACAGGGGGCCAACATCAATCTATACAGCTGCAGACGTTCAATTGCAGACATTAGAGTCTCAATAAATTTAGCTTCATGTAAAAATAAAAGAAAAAACATCATTTCACTGATCTGAGTCACACAACATCAGTGTTAGGGAGTGAAGTTACAGCAATAATGACCACATTAGCAGGTCAGTCTGAGTTATAGGAAATGATGGTGTGATTCTGAGCTAAACTCAGAATCATCGTCACAAGACTCTCCGGAAGATTGCATCTCTGTTGATGTTGATCTAATTAGGCTAAAAGAATTGTCTGCAGTCCTGCTCATCCACAAACCCAGAGCGAATTAGATGGAAAGCAATATTGCATGTGACAGACTGATTGAGTGGGGAGTGGAATGAAAGGGGACATCAAGTGGGATCTGTGATCGTTATGCAGAGGAATGAGGTGAACCTGGAGGTTTGATCAATGTCAATAAACACAGGGATGCAGGCCGTTTACATTTCAAATTCATTAAGGTCCTAGAATCAGTTTTTTTGGCTTATTGTCTGTTGGGGCTGCTCTGGACATTGAATTAAAAAAAAAACCTAGTTAAGTCCAAATCATGTAATAATTTATAGAGTTGACTTCAGGTTTGATATCCAGATAAAAGAAAATTTGCATCCATCAGGTTTTTCAAGTCTGAATTTTATTGTCTTAAATAGATTCTTTAAAGCATAGTTTGTTATCTACAAAACATTCTCTTCATTATGGTTCGACGGGACCCTCAATGCTTTGTTTATTTCAAAATGAGCAAATTCAAACTTAAAACGGTGTTTGAGTAAACATTTTTTTAAAAAACCTGTGATTTTAGTTTTCAAATAAATATATTCCTATCTGTGCATTCTGCTGGTAACTCAAAAATCAAAACAAAGAGTTGGGCTAAAGAATCATGGTTGGAAACTCCAAAATGTTTCCATAACAATTCATTTTATTAAACAAACTGATATCAAGCCAGGAAAATTACCAAAGCAAATTCCAGACTTTTTTTAGACCATGTTGGAACCCTGTAACTCACAAGAAACTCAGACTCAAACCCACTACTGTTGAAAATGAACAAAAACAAAAAATCAAAGCAAGTCAAGAAGGTAAAAAGTAGAATGTCTGTTTATCATTTTATCAGTTATCATCTTATCTAATAATTGCATGACTAGATGGCACCAACTAGACTATCACTAATCAAGTGTCATTATTCTTAAATAATCATATGTGATTTAAATAGAACTGAAAATGCACTTATTAAACAAATATGACAGCATTTAATACAATTTTATTATATGTTCAACCAGTACGCAAGTCATGTATTTATCACTTTATCATTTTGGTAAAATATGTTTGTAATGTAACCCTTACACATCAAAGTCAGTGGGCTGGCCTTGAGATACTGGTCTGCAGTAAGTTGCTGCAAGGATTGACCAATCCGATATGAGGCTCCAAGTGGATCTAAATGATGTCATAATGGATTGTGGCAAAGAAAATATTGAATGATAACATATGACTTTACAAAGAAATTACATAAAATTTTAAATATCGATCATGGCATCTAATTTTTCAATATCAAATTATTTCTTTTTGGGATTGTTGCACTTCCATACTAGAACAAAATTAAAGCACATTCCTTCCTTCTTATAAAGATGTGATGTGAGGAGGGATGCAGATAGAAATGACTGAAACTGGTTTGGATGGAGATGGGATGAGACTTGAACTTATCTAAAGTGATAATGATAGATGATCTTCATTTGCAAAATGAGATGGCGTTTGTACAAACGACCGCAGCCTTAAACTCGTACCTGTCCGCTTCTTTTTCGATTTTCCTCCCCCAAATCCTGCCTTTTTCTTTTTTTTAATGGGGAGAACCGCTGGAAGCCATTTCTCCGGGATGTCTGTCAGTACTGTCATCTTTTCTACTTCTTCTTCTGCTGCATGGAGAATAACCTGCGAGGAAGAGGTGACGAAGCTTCCGAACCAACTTCAGTAGAGTTGGATGTATCGGACCATCTTCCACCCTTTGCCTCTCTGCTGCTTCCTCGCTCTGCGCTCCTCAGGTTGCGCACACGGGGCTCGCGCTCAGCGGCGCGCGCCTGGCTCCGATGTCTCGCTCTCTGTCTGCACGAATGATGAGGTCATGGTTTTTCTGAAGATGACCGATCCATCCCCCGCGCAGTCGCAGCCCCAGACTCCCTCAGGTCTGGCTCCCCGCCATGACCGCCGCTTCGCTGCAGACGCTTCTTCTGCATGTCGCAAAGGGCGCCGACGAAGCGCCGCGATATCTCAAACTGCAACTTCAATCAATCGAGCGCCTCGAGTCGCCCTCTGAAGTTTCGTCCCACAACATACCCCCAACCTGCCATTACGTGGAAACCACCACCCCGCCACCCGCCCCCTCCTCCCTCCTCCTCCGTTGCGGTTACCATGGAAACCGCCATGCCAGGATCCCCACAGCTGAGCATAATCGCTGATTAAGAAGGACGCACGCCATTTTGGTCAAGAATCACTGAGAGCGCTACAGCCAGATTGGGGGTTTGGGAGCCAACAAAATGTTTTTCCTGCAAGTTGAGCACGAGGGGTGCGCCCCAGTGGGCGGGGCCAGGCAGGTGGCACCGCACGTGCGGCACCGCGTGCCTCGTGCCAGATATGAGACGCAAACGGTTCTCCTTTAATAGGCACAACAGCAGCAACAATATCTCCGTTTGAAATATTTGGAAGACTGTTTAAGAGAAAAAGTAACATACATAAAGCTACCAAATGAAAAATAGGTGAAACGTCACTGGAAATGAAGATGAATGATGCATTTCGCTGATCCTGTCTTAGATGACATGACATCCCTGATTCAGCACATTCTGTACAAAATACTGTCCTGAGGAGAGGAGAGCCTGATGAGATACTGGTTAAGATCATATACAGAGGCGTATTTTTGAGACAGACTCAACAAAAATATGAGTAGATATACAATGTCTGGTTCAGGATGTTATAAAATTTCTAAAGTAGACACAGAAAAAAATAAATTGTAGTCATTGACTTCACAAGAGGAAAAATAACCAAGTCAGTCAGCTGCACGTTTAACTCTTGTTACTAAAGATTTGATAGATTTTGATATAGTTGTAAAACTTTTGAAATGAATTTGAGTTGCAGGTAGCTGAGCTTTACCTGTTTGCAAGAGAACAATTTCAGGTAGTGTTAAACAAATGGATGTTAGCACAAACCAAGTCAACCTTGTGGTGTTAGTGCTCTAATCTACAGTGAAAATACAGAAGAAACCTGGAGGCTTTCATTCACAGCCATAAAATATTTTGTTTACTTACTAAAATAATTCAAAAGCTTGTTCCCATTTCTTTCCCACTCTTTGGCGAGATTTGCCCCAACAACGGGGTCACACACTGACCAATTTGTGGCATGCTTTGAGATTGATCTGAGCACACAGATCTATGTGAACAAATAACTTACAGCATGGGTCACTTTCATCTCTCACGCTCACTTAATGATGTTCTGTTACACGCTCAACCCTGACAAACGCTCAGCTGTGAGCTTTGGGGAGCACAGAATCAACACTTCCGCTCTGAGATTGCAGGATGTTCAGACCAAGAAGCTGTGGTTCTGGATGAACTTGAGATTGAGGCATAATCCAACAATCCACTGAGATTGCGTCATCCAGGATTCTATTTAGTCAATCATATCTAAATCTAAAGCTTAGAGATGGAAATGTTTCTATTTGTGAATACATATACAGATTTGGCAAATTCCTAAATTAAGTTCCTATCTATTTCAGATGGCAAAGGAACCTTGAGTGCTTAAATGTGCACTGTAAAACAAATTTTCTGTGAGCTAAATAATAGCACCAGGTTGATTTTAGATCGGTTTCACTTCCTTTGTTTCACACAGCTTGAATACTCAGGTGTTGAATGTGTTTAATACTAGGTACTGACCTGGAGGAGGCCTCTTTCTGAACATCTCCGCTCTGCCGCCGTCCTTCTGCTCAGGCCCATGAGAATGTCTGCAGAGACATTACAGTAAGACCATTACAGGCTCCATTATTACAACAAAGCGGTCACAAAAAATCAAGAGCAAAGAGTTGTGCTGATTCAAGGCAGGAGGGAGAAGGGAATTAAGAACCACAAAAACAAGTAGTGTGACAAAAAGCACTAACACACGGTCACCTTTCTTTGATTCAAACTAAACTGTAAATGATATATTTTGATGCACAGGGTTTATTTTCAAGTGAAAATAGGATGCAAATCAGACATGCACTGAAACTGCTGCACAACGGGACCAACGTGCACATCCAGCAGACCATCTCTGCTCTCTGAGAGCAGTAATGAGGAAATGACATTCAGCAGATGCCTGCATCTGTCTCACTGACGCTCTCTGTCTGGGAGGCTGGTGGCGTTGGCCAGATACACCATCACTCTCTCCTCTCCGGCGGAGGAGACAGAATAACAGAGCGGACGCACTGCACGATTAAACCTCTCCTTTTTCCTCCTCTCTTCATTTATGCTGACTTGATTCTGTGACATACCTCGGTGCTTTTATTCACCGTGCTTTGTCTCGGTTAAGTACAGAAGCTGGGAGGCAGAGGATAACAGATGAGCCATTACACATCTTCCTCTTGGGTTTAGCAGCGCATACAATACAGCAGACGCTAAAGGCAGCAAACGTCAAATCACTAATCAATACTCTTTGAGAAGGAGCTGCTCTGCTCTTCTCCATGCCAGTTAGGCAGATTAACTTTCAGCTACTGTTTCCATCTTCGCTTTCCAACCCTGCTTTACATTTTTTCCCCCTGCCTGCTATCTTGTTACTCCTTGCACTCCACAAACCCGCAGAGGCATGAAAACATTTGGAAACATCAGACTAAAATTTCTCATTGTGACGATTTCAGTAAGAAGTGGAGCAGAATTGTTATTTTTTTTATCAAGACATGGTGATTAATTGTATTATTATGGCTTGTTTTAGGTAATTTAAGCCTTAGGCAATAAATCTTCAGGCAAAAAAAAAAAAAACTGAAGAAGGCTGCGAGACAAATGCAAAATGCTTTAATCTAGCTCTTTTTCCTTGGTACATAATGTGATTATCAAATGACTGTTACTGGAACTGTGGAGGTCATGCAGAGGTCTGGAAACCCAAAGCGTAAATCGGTCTCGTTTGAAAGTAAAAACTCTTGATCGTAATTTTAAGTATTTTGGAGCAATTTAATAAACTCTAATGAATATGTGTGTCAGGAAACAATACAGGCTTATAGAGCAAAAAGGTTAGATGTATTTACTGATGAAGGAAAGGTTAGAACTTTGTGGATGTACTGAGTAAATAAAGATTTAAGCGTGAGGAGAGAAAACATCAATCTCTAAGTATCAAAGAGACAACAACAGCAAAAGCATAATCAAGCACCAGTGATGAAGAACAAGAAACACGGCAGACAGATCAGAGAGGAAACTGCTGAGACATTTGAGACTGGGTTAGTTTAGAAAACATTTTTCTAAGCTTTGAACAAAGAGGCAGGTTTTGCAAAGTGAGCATTGATCAGAGAAGCAACTGAGTGGATCCCAGTTCTTACACAATCACCTTGTTGCATTTGAGAAATCACACAATCCTTTACATATATCACAGTAACTGGACCTTTAGTTTCCTTCCTTTGTTATGCTGCTGTGTTTTTTTTCATGTAGGTACAACAATGTGAGAGTGAGAGCAGCTTGCCGTACTCTCTCACCTCTCTTTGCTCTTCAGCTTTTGTGTTTTCAAACTTCTTCCTTCCTCTCTGCTTTGTCCATCAGTGACGTCTGGTGTGAACCTAGAGACCCGCAGGTCAGTTGAACCTAAACCGATTTCTTGGGGAAGTGAGAACCACTAGAGACAAACTGAGGCAATTGAGCCCCATTCCTGACATCTGGGTTAAATGTGTTTCAGTACTCTGACTGAAGAGTTTGGTGGATGTTTGTGAAAATCCCCAGTGAAATCTACCACTTTGAACTGCAACACCACCTACAAGACTCTCATCATTACTGTGAAAAGCAATGCAGGAGTCTGTAACCCAGTTATTTTACAAGACTGTCACAGGATTTCATTCACAAGCTAACACTTCTTATGTTTCTGCCTCTATATATGATTTCTGCTATAAAACAAAGTATCTGTATCATTAGAATTCATCATCAGGATCATATTGTAACATTTGTGAAATTTCTTTAAATCACTTTTTTAGAGTTGTGTAATATCCTCTAACAACATCTGTCCATCCATCTATTAAAATGGTCTCTCCAGTGATTTTAGCATTGCCCTAATCTCCTCCCAGACTTACTTTAAAGGTTTAAAGTTTTAAAGATGAATGCACCTTGGTGACATCCTGACCAGACGCCTGAACAACCTTTTTTCACTGCAGAAGAGCTTTCTGGTTTCTACCTCCAGATAGTTTCCAAATGTCCTCATCAGAAGTCTGAACCTCCTCAGCTCTATACAGGGGGAGTCTTACCACCTTTCAGCTTTCAACCACATGTATCACTTTGATGTAGTTTGTACAGATTTGGACAGCTCTGATTTACTTACGGTGGTGACAGTTTCACGATTTTCTTCAACAATAGTAACAGTTAAGGGACAACTATGCACTTAAATATGTGTTCCCAGAAAGACATTTATGTTTACACGCCATGCAGGGACACATTAAAATATACAGGACAGAGAATACTGAGAGTTACGGTGTAGCAGGAGAAACAGCAATCAGAAGGTCCTCTGCTTAGACGAGACCAAAATACAACTTTGTTCGCTATGTGTGGCAAGAAAACTAAAACTCCACATCATTTTGAAAACACTGCCCCAACCGTAAAAGATGGCGGCGGCGGCATCATGCTGTGTGGATTCTATTCAACAGGAACGGAGATGCTGGTCAGAGTTGGTGGGATGAAGGATGGAGAGGAAGACAACGCAAGGCTTTTTGAAGCTATAAAGATTTGAGACTGAGGCAGAGACCCTCCAACAAGACAACAACACTAAACACAGCCGCAGCTATGATGTTCAAAACCATTCTTCTTCCTTCCACTTCATTTCTATCCGTGACTTTGTGTTGACTTATCACATGAAATCTTGATAAAACACAGAAAAGTTTGTATTTGTTACAAGAAAAACGTGGAAAGGTATGTGAATACTACAGCAAGACGCTGTAGTATTCACATACCCAACGTCTTGTATTTCTACTTGTACTATGGAGTACAACACATCATGTCACATCAAATACAGATTTAGTCAGTTTAGAGAGGTATTTATTCAACTGACGTACAACAACAAATGAAAGTAAAGGCGGTCTGCAGGCACAAGAGGAACTCTGAGTTTCATAAACGTTATGACTCACAGAAAGTGACAGTGACTTTATTTGAAATCCCCTGAATCTAACCACCTCTTCTACATAAACTGCTCTATATGATTGGCAACTTTGAGAAACATATTTTTTAGTGTAACAACACAAACCGATCACTTTCCCATCAAGACAAACCTTTACATTTCCACGTGATGAAGTCATAAAACATCAAAATTGAAAGCTACATACATTAAAAAAGGGGTGTCAACTCAAAAACATCCTACCTTTTTCAACTTTGAGTCAGAAATGTGTTTCTGGAGGAAACACTGTGGAGCTGGAGGTCATGATGAGGTTCAGACTTCAGCTAGAGACGATGCGATGAGAGGAGGACTTAGAGGGGAGAGGAGAAGCAAAGGTGGAGGCTCAGCCAGCATTCAGAGGGGTCAGGATCAGGGAGGACTGGCTTTGATTGGAGGAGGGACAGACAGAGACAAAGAGAGACAGAGAGAGAGACAGAGAGAAACGGTGAGAGAGAGAGAGCGCAAGAGAGAGAGAGAGAGAGAGAGAGAGAGAGAGGGTGATGAGCAGAGGTAGGAGGAAGGGTTTCACCTACTTCACCTTCTCCATCTGAACTTCCTGCTTCCAGGAGCTAAATCTGCTGAGTCTCACATTTCTCTCTCATTATGCCTTACATCTGCAAGACAAATATATAAACTGCTTTAGACCAATTTGCCTTTTTTTATATCATTTTTATTTTATATGTCACTGTTTTACAACCTCAAACACATGTCTTACCACTTATCTATACTTGTTGTCTGCTTAGTGTCATGGCGCCCTCTGCTGTTTACTAGGTGCTCAACAGCAGTTCCTCACTTGTTATACCTCCATCCATCCATCCACCCATCCATTCATCCATTCATCCATCCATTTTCTTTACACCCTTGTCCCTCAGGGGGGTCGGGAGGGTGTCTGGTGCCTCTCCAGCTCATATTCTGGGCGAGAGGCATTCATTTTAAAAAATATATATTTATAACATTATATTCTATTACTGTGCCAATGAATAAATAAGTAAAAATAAATGGGTTTGTTGCATTTGTTTTTGTTTTGATGATTTGTTTATTTATTTTCTTGAATCTTGACGTATAAGTTTGTTCCTTTGTGTTAGTTTATTTAATTGTTAGTTTTGTTCTTTGTGTTTTTGCATTTTTTTATTAGTCTTATTCCCCCCCCCTCTTAATCTGTAACTTCTCTGACTCCTAGTTCATCTCTGCTAATTTTTCACCTTCCCTCAGCTGCTGTCCATCACATGATTCTCCTTAACCTGCATTTTCCCTCAGCTGTTCCCAGTTGTCTCTGATTAGTCCTTCTAGTTTAGTCATTTCCACATTCTTCTTCTCTTGTGCTGTGATTTCTTTTATTTCATCATCAAATACTCAGTTTTATTATTCCAAGTTCTGCATTTTGGTCCAGACTTAAGCTCACATGCTACATTGTGTGATCAGAAAAGAAAACTGTGATAAAAACTTTTTCTTCCTTTTTTTTAAACATTCATTTTCATCTTTTATAAACAGCTCAAGCAGAACAGAAAAATTGTGGCATGATTAGAGTAAAAATCATACTTTTATAACACCTTGAAGTCATCTGGATCATAACTGGGATTATCAGAAGCCAAGAGTTTGGCTGAATGGTTGTAAGCTGTTGTATTTACAAGCATTTTATACTGTTCATAAATCAAAACCTAATAGCAGAGCTTCACATGGACATTATCTAATGGCTGCTTTATTAAGTAGAGCATTATAGCCTTGCAGGTAAGTAAATATGTTTCCTCACTTTCTACGACCTCTTTAATATCTTTGTTTGACCTGCGCCTACTGCTCACTGAGGCATTTCATAGAAAGTAAACCCTTTGCTGATACAATGAATCAATATCATAATGAACAACAACAATGATGTAAAAAAAAAAAACAACACTTTATTTCTTTAATGAAAACCCATTTTCCTCTGCTGGTTGAGTTCAGGGAGTCTATATATTGCTTGCAACATGTATAATTTTCAGTCTAATAGCAAGGTGCTCTTTGCTCATACAGGGTGTGGAAAATGACATGAAAAATGCACTACCGATGTAAGTTTCCTACAATAAAATATATCACTTCTATAATAAACTGAAGATTTTCTCTTTAACATGTTGTACACAAACACACATTGGATCCAACTTTACACTCACAAAAACTCTCCTCTTACGGACCACTTCAAATTGCTTTGCTGTACTTCAGGTCGAGTCAAAACAAGTCTCACTAAAATGCCCCGAGGTCTTAAATCACAGGGAGAAAGTTTTAAAGTGTTTTGTCTAAATGTTTGCGTAAAAGGTATATTTTTTTCTTATATCATTAGGCAAGCTATCCTGTCATTCATGGATAGCTGCCTGCAATTATCTGTGAATACCTGAAACTCTCTCAGAAAACACCCGTTCAAACAGGATATTTAGCTCAATATACATTAATATGCACCGTGGAAACCATTTTAGCACTACCATAGTTAACTTCAACATACTTCCTCATTTCTACTCTGGAGGCTAGAGCCAATCATCGCTAAGAAAATGAGCAGCACTTTTGGATTGACTAATTTAAGAAACGGCAAACAATAGTGTTTCAAGTATGGGGTACCATGTCCTTTTATATGGGCTATTAATTCCCAGTTGGACCAGTGCTGAGATTGATTTACGATGCCGGCACTAAGTTGAATTTGTTTCCAGTGAGAGTTGGGCCGCACCAAGTCTGCCCTTTGGACAGAAAGTCCAAGTGTAGCCAAAGTGTTGAGGGGATCCATTTTGGTGGCCTTAGGATTGCATATTTGCTTTTTACAGATAATATTGTTCAACTGGCTTCATCAGATTATGATCTATGAGGCAGCCAGAATGAGGATCAGTGTCTCCAAATCTGAAACCACAGTCTTGAGCCGGAAAAGAGCATGCAAATTTACAAAATTTACAAATGAGAAAATGTGAGAAAGATAAGCTGATCACTGGCGTTTCTGCAGCGACTCAACCCTGCATAAGTGGAAGACAATAGATTGTAAATATGTAGAACCTTGAAGGTGAATGTTGTGTTTTATTCAGTGGACAAAATTGGATGTTTGCAATGATAGATGTAAAAACAGGCTAATTCCTGAGAAAGTTATTATGACTAAAGATTTACAAGCTCCCTTACAAAAAGAAGTGTAAATCTGTCTGAAAACTACAAGAGAAATAATAATTTAAAAAAAAAAACAATTTTCTGTCTATATAACATACGATGGTGGTCATTTTTCTCCAAATCCTACCCTGCCTCCCCAGTTTTTGCTGAGAGGCAGGGTGGTTCACCCTGGACAGGTAACCCTTCAATCATATCACAGTTTCATTCTAGGAAACCATTTCACCGATTATATCAGGGAGGCAAAGTGGGAACATGTTTTTGATAAATGGAAATACACAGAAGTTTAATGTAACAAACAGCATGATTCTGCTAAAATGTTTCCGCAAATGTATAGTTATTCAGAAAATGAAATAATTATAATTCTGTTAACAGAAGCTCTTAAGATGTGTGCGATTTACCAGCATCTATAAATACCTGAACATCCTCAATTTACAACCAACCAGTCAGATTTATTATTTCATGTCATGTGTATTGATTTGTTACCGATCGATAACTAAAAATATGTTGACTTAAAGTTGTCTCCTGTTCCCCATCTGATGGCCGGCTCTTTGATGCTGTTGCTGATGGTGGAGACTGATGTCCTCCTGTCCTGAGGAGGTTCTGGAGCGGGCAGCTGCCATTCGACGAAGACCAAGTAAAGGCAAGAACCCAAAGGGCCTCCAATAAGTGGAGCCACTATTGGGACCCAGAACCAGTAATTGTAACACCTGAGGAGAAATCGCAATTAAAAACCTGAGGAAAGAGCTTCAGGATTATAGTTTCCGTTTGTGAAAAACATAGCAACTTGTGAATGCTGCTTTGTAAATTTTCAGGGTTCTTAAATTCATTTGAAGAGCTTTGACTGGAAGAAACAGGAGTTTGATTATCTGTTCTCTGACAAGGTGGCATGTGTCTTTCAGAAAGATACCACTTTCTGAGAAACAGAAAATAATGTCTGTTTATCTCAGCTGCTTTCTCTTTAGTGTGAAATTTTATTATACATTAGCAAAACAAGATAAAAGTTCTTACGTAAAGACTTCAGTTCCCCAGCCTGCAGTCAGAGTGAAAAGGCGTGGCCCCAGGTCACGAGCGGGATTTATTGCAGCTCCACAGTTAGCCGACATGGACATGGAGATCCCGAGGACAATTGTTGCAACTATTGGAGGAACCAGACCAGAAGGAGCGGGGGTGTTCCTCTTTTCCTCCAAACTCAGGATGCACAACATCAGTAACAAAGTCCCCACTACCTGAAGACAGAAACATTTAAACATTTTGCTGATGGTTGGTGAAAAATTGACAAAGCAATGTTTTGATTCTGGTAAACTCATACTTGATCAAGGAAACTCCTCCCTAACGTGAGGTACTGGGAGGGATACGTTGCAAATATAGATGCTGTTTCATTTGGGCCATAAACAGTCAACACGCCTCCACTAAACTCCATTATAGCGTCTGCAACAGAAACATTTTTTAACATCTTGGGGAATTAACTGCAAACATTGTCAGAATAAAAATATTTTCTGATTTGAATGCAAACAAACTAATTCTGACATTTCAGAATAGCCTTATGTAAAGTGTCTCAAGTTACTAAATGAAGTAGGAGATTGCAAGAAATGTTGGTGTATTGAAAACCTCTGCCAATAATTTTCACTTTCTAATATGTATTTTGAAATGTATTCCATTTGTTTGTAAATTTAGGTTCATGCAAATCTCTTATCACCATGGAGGGCAATGGGACAACAGTTCTCTCTCAGGAAATCTGTATTTAAAGATATTGAAATTAAATGAGAAGTAATATTCTCCTGAACAAAAAACACCCAGGACATTGTGAGATGTAGGATTTCATGTTGGCTGACATTGCTGCTAGACCTTTAAAGCCACTGCTACAGAAAGATTTAGGTTGGTACATTTATTGGGCTGCACTTCAGGACATTGGAGTGGCGTTAATGCAGAACCTAGTCCAGTTAAACCTCCTCAGGGTTGTTGATTCTGAGCTTGATTACAATGGACACAATTTCCCAAGCAGTGGCAGGTACAACACGTCAGATGGAGAAAGAACGAGTTCAGGCTCTTTCTTTAGAGATCACTGAGTTTATATGAGTCCAGTTAGACATTAGAGTAGCCAGAATGAAATCCATTTATATATATTTTATATATATATATATATATAATATATATATATATATATATATATCAGTGACGTCGGTCAGGAGCAGGTGAGGCAGAGCCTCACTGCATCATGGAAAAATAATATATAATATAAAATCATTTATATTGCTATTTTCACCCTGTGGTTTTGTACTATAAAGTATATTTTTTACTTAGCTTAACCAATTCTGAATAGTTTTTCTTCAAAATCGCTGGATTTTCGCATTTTCCCATTCAAACGCTCAGAAGCGAAGCCGGAGAGGCAGCAGCAGCTCAGCCTCATTGGGTTACGTAATCGCTCGCTAACTGCCATTACATGACAGCATGTTCGTCCTGTCTGTACGCCGGCAATAAAATGGCTAAGAAACATTCAATATGTGGACTGATTTTCCATAATTTTGCTTATGTATATAATGTACAGTGTTTTTTTTTGTTACTAACTGTGTGTGTCGTGTTTTGTGAGCAGAGGAGCGATCAGAAACCGCAGAGAACAGACTGTAGGTGAGGCAGGCAGTTCTCTGGCCTCATGGCAGGGGGCGCTCATGATCCCAGATATTGACTGCACAGCTGCAGAGTAAGACACAGTGCTAGTGTGTGGTTAGCCATGAAGCTAACCACACAGTAAAGTACACCGATATATTTGTTTTCTTCTCTCTTCCGACGTCAACATGAAATACTACATTTAAACAGTTTTCTAAAGTGGATTTTCAATTGAAACAGGAGATGATAACTAAAGGAAAACCAACACGGAGCTGAAAGTTTTACTTCGAGACAGATTGATGATTCTCAAACGGAGTAGAGAAGAAATGCCGAGGATAAGCTTGGCTTTGGATGGACGGATATTTTTGTGCAGAATTAGCGGTGCATGGATTTAATTTATACGTAAAGGTAAGACAGCAATAATATGTTTTTGTTTAGTTTTTTAATTAAATGTGCGTTTTGTGGGCTACAGTTAATGTTTAAATAATTTAGTAAAGTAGAAGCGGTAGATAATCTACCACAACAATTATTTATTAATAAATCATTAAGCCTAAAACGAACAACAACAAACTAAATGTTCTGTTCTGTGTGCAAAATTCTTGAATGTTTTTGGTGTTGAATCCTAAAACATGAAGTGGCATTGTTGTCAGTTTCTATGGCAACGAGTCTGCGTAGCTTGGCGAATACAGATCACTTTGCTGTGGATCATAGCACGAAATTAATACCTACATTTTTTAGTTTCACTGAGTTAACGCGGCTATAGATGACATGTAAAACATTAGTGTTTTTGCCCCCCAGCGTTGTTTGCATGCGCGAAATTTCCGTAGGTCCAATAACATGGATGGTGTCTAAGTCATCAGTCAGAGCCTCACCAGACATGAACCTCACTGCACGTCACTGATATATATATATATATATATATATATATATATATATATATATATATATATATATATATATATATAATTTTGATGACAGTTTCTGTGTCCCTATTTCAATCATCTACTTCAAAAATCGATCATTTGTGTCAGTTACTGAATTTGGAGAATTTTCATGAAGGATTAGTTTGGTTCAGTATTTGTGTGTTTGCATTCATGCTGCTTGTAATAGATCGGTGCAGGTTTGTATGAAGATATTCCAGTGATTATAGAAAAACCAACCGTAGTAAACCACGTAGGCCAGCGCTGACGCCACGTATGCCCCGAGCACTTGGGAGAGGCAGTACGGTACCAGCCTCCCCCACTTCACCTTCCTCAAGACACAGAAACTCAGAGTCACTGCTGGGTTCAGATGGGCTCCTGAGGGCGAAGCGTAGGAGAAGGAATACAAGGAGTGAAAAAGAAAGTTATGAGAATCTGATGGTTTATTTGATTATCTCTACAAAATAAATAAGTCAGTCAAAGGAACGCTTTTAAAGACTTCATGACTGTGTTTTTTAAAGATTTCCAGTGACACATTTAAGGAGTAAAATCAATAAATCTCATCTTATCAAGAAGAATAAGCAACCAGCCACTGTGCAGCTGGTTATACAAGTGATATTTTGATAACTTTACACATCAACCAATTTAAATAGTGATGGCTAATGTTAGTTTGTGATATATTTCACCTGAGATCCCCTTGGTCAGGTACATGGCTGACATCACCCCCACAGAGAAGGACATGTTGATCGACAGATATTGGCCTTTGGTGTCTCGGCTGGTTTTTACCTGCGCTGTTGCAGAGCAACCAAATAGCTGCATGGTACACAGAGAGAGGAGCTGAAAATGGTTGGAGGCAAAATTATTTTGCAAAGTTCAGGTTAGGAAATGAATATGAGGGAAAAACGTGATTTCAATATCACTGCTGTGCAGCTGAAATAAACAAGAAAGTAAAACGGTCGCATTTTACACAACATTATGCAACCCTTAATTTAAAAAGCTGCAATGATGTATCGTTTCTGACCACCATGAAGCATAAATATGTGAAGACAGATTAATGCTACAGTGACTTTTACTTGAAAGCTGAGTTTTAGTCAAGCCAGAGTAAAATTATCCAAAACCTTTACAAATACTCTAGATTGGTCCGGTGTGAAACAGAACTTCGCACACTGTTAAATGAAGGGAGGAGTTGTGACGATGTGGTTCTGTGTCTTTACAAGAGGCTCTGACTGTTAGTGATTATTTGGTATTATCATTTTTGTTATTACTTTAGTTCATATTCAGTGTAATATTAATCAATAGTTAATCAGACTAATGTTAATCAGTAAATGACGTGCTATGCGAATACTTTTTTATTGTTCTGCTGAATATCTGTGTTCCTGAGAACTGATTGTTCCCTCCAGAGTTTGCTCTCAAGGGAAAGAGCTAGATGACCTGTGTGCTAGATAGAGCCTGCCGCCTCTTTTATTGTTTATCCTATCTGACTTTTGTTATTCCAAATAAAAGGCCTGCTCAAGCAGAGAGAGGGCAGAACGCTTTGTGGACGACTCAGAGGAGCCGTTTGCTGAGTTTTCTCCTTTTGCAAAAGCTTCGTCATAAAATTCATGTACATTGTCTGAGGTTCTTTTAATGAAGGTTTGAACGGAACAATACCTATCACTGACACCTTGTAAAAGTGAAAGGCTTTATGATCTTTAAAATACCAAGGGATTTTAATAAAGATCATGGCCATATTCTCAAAAAATCCTATGACTAAAAGTGGCGCATAGTGACATCGTTTTTTAGGAAATATCTTGGAATATCTAGTATTCTAAGATTTTTCTGTAGAAAATATAAAATTTAAATAAAAGTTATTGCCAAAGTTACCCTTTAAGAGCTCCTAAAGAGACAAAATGCTAGGAGTAGTGAGGAGTTTTTTAATTTATTCCATGAGCCTAAGAATGTCTTAAGCAGAGAAGACTGGGGAAAGACTGACTGGAGAGATATTCTCCTTAATATGGCACTGCAATCTTGTCCTGTTTGTTTTTTCCTTCCTGTACTTCCCATTTTAAGATAATTGTTTTGCCAGATCAAACAAGCTTATGCAAGCAGGCATTCATGATGAACTGCTGACAGCTGTTAATATCTCATTAATGACGTAATAAAATGACCGACAACAATATGTTGATGCCGTGTGGCAATTAATTCTACTTTACATAGTTTTTTTATCATGATACATTTTTCTTAATCCAGACTACATATGTGATTGGTTAATTTCTATCAATTGCTCACTAGTCATATATATATTAGTGATTCTTGACAATAGGGACAAAACAGGTCATATGTATAAAGCACAACATTTGAATAAAATATACACAAAATATAATTTTTTCAAATATCTGAATAAACTAACCTGGGTCATGTGAGCACAACAATGTATGTTTTCCAGGTATTTGCTGAATATTTATTTATAGTAAACGTTGTAGGTGGATGGTGTCTGTAAAATTGCAGAACTCAGCACATTGTAATAGTTTAAAACAATTAAAGGAATACTAAGATAATATATTATGACAATTAAGTATAAGTAGTCATATAAATAATTATAAAAGTGTCAATAAATTAAATTAAAAATCATTTTTATATATTTTCCAGCTCCATTGAAATTTGTCCTTAGTTTTTGTCAACACTGTCAGAAATGAAAAGAATGTTAAAAAGTCAGTCATTATTGGGGGCACCAGAACTTCTGAGGACCCCATGACCACTTCCTTTCTCTTCCTTTGCTAAGAGGGCTAGTTAGCTCTGGTTAGTTTATGTTATTCTTTAGTTTGTTTGTCACAACCATGATGTGTCAACACCATAACTGACAATTTACAAAACTTTGATGAAATTTTGTGAAATAAAAGCTTAATTTTGGTATATTATGAAGATTTCATGAGCTACAATATAACCTCCTTTAGATTAACATCATATAAATTGAGGTAATTTGGCTTTTTGTCAACTCTGTCAGATGTCAACACCATCAGAGTTTTTGTGACTCTTTCAGTGAAATTGTTGTCAAATCTCACTTAAATGTGCAATTAATTCATTTTAACGTATTTTACATAAATTGCATTACTTCACATGCATCAAGTTTTTCATTTTACTCACTAGTTTGTCAACTCCGTCATGCACTGTAAACTCCGTCAGATGGCCTTTTTGTTGTTTTTTTGTTTTAAATAATATTTCTTTTGTTTCTTGATAAGCATTTGTGTGTAAAACTGAGTAAAAATGTCATTAATAAGGTCATTGAAAATTATTTTATATTTATTTTGTCAGATGGTGATGACAAAATTCTGGGTCAGGTCAATTAAAAATGTAATTTTTTTCAAAAATGTTGCAACTGGGAGCCTGTACCTCAGCATCTTCACATTTTCAAAACATTATTTGTCATATTTGCATACATAAGGTTGAGAAATAATTTAGAAAAGGGAAAAATAAAACCCATTTTGTCCCTATTCTCAAGTGAATAGTGATTCTCAAGTGATTCTCAAGTGATATATACGTATATATATATTTTTTTATATCTCATGTTTTGTGTATCAACCAACCATTCCCTAGAAAATGGCATCACACTTAGCAACAGCAATGCGGCCATTATTGAATTTATGAATTAGTTACCAATTATTCTCTTGGGTAAAAGCAGATGAAAACAGCTGGATGGTTATTTACAGGTTTAAGAAATATTAATACATCTCCAGTGAAACTCACCATCAAGACAAATGTTCCCAGGAACTCAGCCATACATTCTCGGACCAAGGCGTTCCTCAGCATCAGCGTATGCAGCTTCATCATGAACTTGACTGTCCTGGGGCTGAATCGCTCGTCTCCACCTGAGCATCAGAGGACGTGTGGACCGTATCACTTGTCTCGCCTGGTTTGCCTTAACGCCCCACTGAGTTGGATAAACTCTGTGGGCTGTAACTTAGTTATTAACCGCAGTGGACTCGCTGTCACAGATAATGTGATTTACTGCTTCTGTTAGAAGCAGTAAATCACAACCTTCTGTTAGAAGGTTGCTCAATATGAGCAGAGTCCATAAATTTTCAGATAATAGAATAGAACGGACCTCACAGAGGCTGTTTAACCCACACGGTCTTGGAAAATAATACTTTCGCTTAGGAAGAATAAATTGATGTTGAAGGTCTCTGAGCAAGTGTTATACTTATAGAGCAGAAAACGGAGTTTTCAGTGAAGATGATTTTTCTTCTCTTTTCTGACCAAAACTCCTGTGAACCAGGTTTGATTTAGGGACAGAGGTACCAATTAACCAGAGATGGGAGAAACTTAGAGAAACTCCCTGCAGGAGAGAGATGGATGGAAAGCACCGTGTTCATGACTGATGAGATATAAAAGGAGAATTGTGTTTGTCAAGTTTCACTTATTCTACCTTCTTCTGTCTTGCTTTTCTTTTCTCAGATGCTGATATTTACTCTGATTTTCTAAATAAAATATTTAAAGACAAATACACATTTATGTGATTGATTCAGTGTATCCCTCTCTCCCAAAACAAAAAAGATTTTTCCTAAACATGTCAGCATATTTCTTAATGTTACAGAAGTGAGACAAAAAATCTTAGCACACAGAGATTTTTTTCCTTACATGATTGTATGCGAGTATAAAATAAGTTGTTTCTGTCCACTCACAGGACAGAAACCTGCTGAATGACCATCAGAAAACTTAAAACATCTTCTAAATGCTCTCTTAGCAAATTTAATATATAAAGGAGTGTATTTTTTTTTTCTTGACCATTTTCTTGTTAGGCATAAACTGTGCATATAAACAGTTCAGAAACACAAACATTTTAATTGGAAAACTTTTATTGACTCAGGAATGTATAATATCTAAAATTCATCTTTACCTTCTTTAAAACGTACGAATACACGAATGCTTTAAATTTAGAGCTTTCCAATATTATTTTAGAGCAGGAAAACAACTTGCATTAATATAGTTTACATGAATTTACATCAGTGAATTTAAAGGGCTAATATGATAGAAACAGTAACAACTGTCTGGCTGAACTCTGGACTCCTGTAACCCGACAGGCTTTTAAAACTGTTATCGCTCACGGGAAGCCTCCTATGGAGTCCTTTGGACAAGTATACAAGCAGTACTACATAGCAGACAATCAGACCGTTCTGTTATGGAGTTGCTTATCTGTACAGTTTGTTCTCATCATTAGACTCTCATGGTGTGGAAGACCTAAAGAGCAGCTGCTTACAGGCTTTTGAAATATTGATAATTTTATGAAAGTGATGGAAAAAGAAAATAGATGAAATGTGCTTATAAAGCAATAAGACCAAGCAAACATGCTCATCATGCAAGCCCAAAGAGGGGTTTTCTGCACAATTTCTGATGGTTTTCAGTTAAATTACATAGGATTCATGTCAAATTAAGGTAAAGATTCTACAATATATTGACCATGATCTGATTTCTTTTATGTCACTACAATCTGCATTTCACACAGACCATAAATGACATTGAAAGAAACATCAATCAACACAACCTCTTATGAGAAATAAACTTACACACAAATAAATGTTACAGCATTCTTTATTGTCAGCATTGTTTCCACTATTGTGAAAATATTAATTACTTGAAACAAAACATCCAAATGAAATCAATTTTCAAAACATGAAGTGACAATGTAAGAACTTAAATTGTGAACAATACAGCACTCTTAATTTTTTATACATTTATTTAACATAACTGTCATACTTTGAATACATTTTATGGACAAAGAAGAAAAATTAAATGTGTCTTTACACATCTGTTTTTACACACTATGCAATGACATGTGCAATTAAACAAATGCATGCAAAAAAGTCTATTAAAAACCTCATTTGAACAAAAATCAACCTGTCAGTTGCACACCTTCACAGCAACTTTAGTGATACTTATAAATTATATATCTTAACGCAAGAAATGACAGCTTGTGCAAATATGATTAATTTCTCTGAGTTATAACAAAAGGAAAAACAAGTGCAGCAATATAAACCTCTCAATGACCTGTAGAAAAAGTTGTACTCATATAAAATACTGGATTTAAGGAAAATCCAGTGCTCCCTCTGTCAGCAACAAGCCTGGTGCACCCACTTCACACAAAAGGGAACCAATTCATCACTTTCTGCACACACAAAGAATGCAATATAATAATCACGCTGGGCTTCACCAGGAGATAAAAATAAACTTGTTGGTTTCTGGTGCTCTGATATTGGGAACATGAAATTAATTAATGTCTTGTTATTCATTAAAAAAGTCTGAATTTGTCACATTTAAAGAAGCTTATATGACATCTTCCAGAGAAGACTCCGAGACACAAGCTTGTACGAATAACAAAAAGACATTATTTCAAACAAGCCCACTATATATTTTTGCTTGAGGCAAAAAGAATCTAAGGATTAAATTGCAGAAATGATCTTCTCAGATCTACTTGTAGCCTTCAGATGGCCTTCAATGTTTGGTTTTGGTACCAAACATTGGAGGCCCATAAGCCCACTCTCTATGTAGAGCTCTGTTTGAAGGACACAATAAGGCTTGGAGATCTGTAGTTGTTGACTTTGCGCAAACTTTCAGCTTTTTACACCACAGCATCTCTTGACCCCACTCTACTATTTAAAGTGGCCAACCACTTTGTGGCTGAGTTGCCAACTAACTCAACTGCTACCACTGATATTTTACTGTGGAATATGTAGTTGCAGAAAATTTAACAGAACATATTGCACAGGTAGTCAACAGGAAATGTTTTAGCATTTGTTGAGTTTTAAAGGAACAGTGCAGTCCCACATCACCATTTGTAATGCTGGTTTTGTCACATAAAATAGAATGCTGCTGTTGACATTGAGCTTAAACATGAAATTGGCCTTGTTCTTTAAAAACAAGAGTATGAGTGAATAGCACCAAGTGGCAGCAGGTTCAAGAATGGAGATGTGTTTTACCTGCAGAGCTAAATACTTCATCTTTTTAAAATATCACCAACCAACTGGAATGAACAATTAGTAGTTATTTGCATTGACAAGGCTTTAAAGGACTCTCACTAACATTTAGGAATTAAAAATGTGTCGACTTTGGTTCCTCTCCTTTTTCCCACAAAGCGACGGACGGCTTGATGCTCCCATTGATGGAGTAGATTTCTGGGTGACTCTCCTGCGGTTCATCAGGCTGCTGCCATTCGATGAAGACCAAATACAAAGAAGTGCCTGTAAGAGCCCCAATAATTGGAGCCACAATTGGTACCCAGAACCAGTAGTTGTAACACCTGAGGAGAAATGATAAAATTACAAAAATGTTCAAGATTTAAATGTTTGCCAGGTGGCAAGACATTACCAGTGTTGTAAACTAAGACAAATCTAAATGTCGATGGGACCAAAAAATCACTATCAGCCTTTCTACAGATTTTCAAAGCATATTAGTCAACTTAAAATTGACTTTTCTGATGTAAGAAGACTTTCTAGACGTGCTCTGAAAAATTAAATCTGCACTTTTTCTTGACCTAAGAAAATTACTTTAACAATATCCATATGAAATGGATATGTGGGCTCTCATTGGTGGAAAAGGGATAAATTGCAGTAAGAATCTTACTACGCATCCTTTCCATTCCAGGCAATAATCACTTTTTAATAACCACTTGTTGAACTGAGCTATAAATAAAACAAGACCAGTCGCTTCTCTTTGCAAGTATTGTAAATAATGAGTCAGCAGCGAAAAGCCGCACCTAAAAGCTTTTTGGAGTTTTGCCCTGAAACCGAAGAGTCAACAGACGCCGCCTTGAGCAGATAATATCTGGTGAGTCAAGTATTTGTGGAACGAGGCTCTTAAAATCCTATTCACAGCTTGTGTTGTGGAACAAACAACAGATTCTTATCAGGCGTTGAGTAAAACAGTCCCTTTCAGATCGCAACTACGGCGCAAAGAGTTCCTGTAAATGTGTTATGTGTTCATTCTTCAGTTGTCTGACTGCAGAATTCGAGGTGAATGAGCAAACGCAGGAGAACGTTCTTACGTAAAGACTTCGGTTCCCCATCCTGCGGTCAGCGTGAGGAGCCGTGGCCCCAGGTCTCGAGCGGGATTTAAAGCCGCGCCGCAGTTAGCCGACATGGACATGATGATGCCGAGCACGACGCCTGCAACTATGGGCGCAACCAGGTCAGGGGGAGCGGGGCTGTTCCTCTTTTCGGTCAAACTCAGGATGCACAACAGCAGCGTTCCAGTACCCACTACCTGATGAAAGTAAGATTTTAGAATCAATACAAGTTTCTGCTACTAAAGATTTCAGTTTTCATCTGGATAAACACTGACTTGGTCCAGAAAACCCCCTCCTAATGGGAGGTACTCAGTTGGATACGTGGCAAATATAGATGCTGTTTCGTTTGGGCCATAGACGGTCAACACGCCTCCACTAAACTCCATTATAGCGTCTGCAGGGAAAAAAAAGAACAGGTTTAACAAGCGACAAAATGATTAGGTTTATGTCTTACTTTTCTGAATATTATTACAATCTCTGCACTGAAAGTCTTTTAAAAATAAATTAAAAATCCTTTAATGAACTTTCAATCTCTGCAGGTGTTTTATTTGATCCCTTAAATCCTGATTCAACTGAGCCGGTTTTAAATCCTGAAGCTTTTCAGATTTTCTAAACCTCATCCCTTCAGACTTACTCCAGCCTGCTGCAGATGTTCACAGCACAAGAAAAATAAAATGTGAACAAAAAAGCAGCTAGTCCAGATAAGCTGGATCCTTGCTTTAATAAAATGGCAGCCCACTTTATTCCTGAGCCACTGTCCCACATCTTTAACTAAAGCCTAAAACAAGACAAAATCTCCCAAATCTAGAAGTTTTGATTCTTCTTCTTTTTTCTGTAAAGAGGTGAAGTTTGGGGTCGGCATATTTTAAACCAATTTCAAAATTGTGTCATGGGTTATTGCTGCTCTTAAATAATATTACCGAAGCATTGTAAAGAATACAGTGTTGTCATTTTTATTGATTTGCCTGAGCAGTGCCAAGCAATAAAACAATTTTAATATTTTACCATGGAACCAAAATTATGACAGATGATAATGTGGCCGATCAGATAATGTGTGGATCACCATTTTTTTTTCCAGTGTTTTCACATGATAGGGAAGCAATTATGACCTGAGTTGCCTTATTTTATGCTTTTACTGAAACATATTTGAGCTCTTATACAATATTTCTGATGTTTTTTGTTCCTTAATATACTGCTCATTAAGAAGATGCCCAAAAATATCCAAGTTTTTTTGTGGTGAGAAATTAGCTCATTTATTTATTCATTAAATTACAGTATTTCAAAATGTTCTGCATTTTTCTATATTATTCTATTTTTATAGAACTGATTGGTTTGACTTTATCTTTATTCCTTCTGGGATCAAAATAAAAAAAGTTGTCAGCATTTCTGACAGGTACTGCAGGAACACATACAGTAAAAGTAGAAAGACAAACCGTAGTAGAGCGCGTACACCAGCGCTGCTCCCACATACGCTCCAAAGATCTGTGACACACAATAGGGCAACAGCTGTCCCCACCGCAGCTTCCCCAAAATACAGAAACACAGCGACACAGCGGGGTTCAGGTGGGCACCTGGGGAGAAATAAAGACATAAAGACTTGTAACGCAAAAGCAAACATCTAATGTCACAGATGCATTTTGAACAGAGGCTCAAATCAGCTGAAGCACTAAAAGTCAACGTTTTTATCCTTCTGCTTATCGGCAATTAATCCTCACTTTCATTTGCTGTGATTCATTAACAATGTGAGTTTACTCGTTACACAGAGAACATTTCTGTGAATTCTGCAGCTTGCCTTCAACTTTTACCTGAGATCCCCTTGGTGAGATACGTGGCTGACATGACTCCCACGGCCCAAGACAGATGGATCGACAGAGTTTGGCCTTTAGTCTCTCTGCTGGTTTTTACCTGCGCTGCTGCTGATAAGCCAAAGAGCTTCATGACACAAAAACACACACAGACACAAACAGAGACATGTTAGGTTTAAATTTAGAGAAACATTCCTTTCACTGGGAAGAATACAGAGATAGGCATATGTAGATGTACATTTTGCTGCAACATTCTTACTCATCAACAAGTATAAATTGATGAAAAAGTGAGTCCGGTTAAAAATGTTCTATGCCAAAATGGTGTTAGAAATATATATTTCTTATGTCCAACATTAGTATCTGCCCTCATAAATAGGATTCTGGAAGAAAAAAATAAAACAATAAAACGCTTGTAAACTTAATGGAAAGTCTTCCTAGAAATACTGAAACTGACTTAGAGTGGTCTAATAAAATATTAATCTCTTTGTTGTAGGAATATTACGTCTTTAAAATTCCTCTAACAGCTATTGATCTAATACATTTGCCAACCAAGTGAAGGATATCAGAAACAACAAGATAAAACACACAATAAATCAAGTGATTACAGGTTGGAGATAAAATCGCCAAGGTTGGATCTGATAGAGCAACAGTCCTAAATACTTTTTTAAAATACCTTTAAAACCTAATATGAAAATAAGCGTAAAAATCTGTATTCTAAACAATGAACTGCAGAATATTTATGTAAATATTTTAAGCCCTTCATACATTTAAATCTAGTGAATGCTCTAGACTTACAGAGCTTTCATAGCAACATAACTACTCAGTGTTTTTACATAAGAGCCACTTTAACCCAGTCACAGTCTCAATGCTCAAACTTTCACACACCAAGATCTGGAGGTCCAAGAGTGTTGGCATGTATTGGCATGTGATGGGAGAAACTGCACTTTATGTGGTATTTGAACTCCCAATTAAAAGAAGCAATGCACTACTGCTCAAAATATACCTCTTCAAACTCTCACAACTGATGCAAATAGACACCAAAGTCTTTTCATGACATTTTAAGGTCTTTGTATGAGCTTCCCATGCATTTAAAATAGATTAAATTGCCTCAACTGGTATTTTAAACTGGTAATTATCTTAGTCCAGTGGTTCCCAAAGTGTGGGGCGCCCCCTAGGAGGTGGCGCGGGGCCATTGCAAGAGGGAAGGTGAGGAGGGGCGGCTGAGGGGGGGAGGGCGAGATGAATAAAAAAAAAAACTCAGGGAGCTGTTCGTGTTTTAACCCCATTTTGCACACTGGCTTTCTTTTAATGTACTGATGATAGCAAAATTTTATATTGTTACAAATAATAATAATAAAAAAGAAATAACACTAAGAGCAAAGAAAACTCTTCTTCAGTATAGAACTAAAAAACAAAAAACGAAACAAAAACAGTGACACAGAGTGTTTCACTGTAAAGAAGAAACACTTGTTTGTAGTTTGCTTTATTGCAACCTGAAGTGTGAAATAAACTTCAGTGGAGTTTGAAAACAAAGAAGAAAATCTTTGAAGAAAACCAAGAAGAAAATCTTTGGGAACCAACAGTCCAACTTACTTTTATCTTATTTGCTTTTACAGGCCCCTGAAGTCTTTTGGAAAAGGTTGTCTGTTGATACCTAAACTAAGAATTAAAACCTGTGGGGAGACACCTGAAGACCTGAGGACAACTTAGATGGTCTACAAAGCAAACTAAGGACACATCCGTGTAGTGTAGCTTTTTTTTAAACAGTGCTACATTTTCTCAAGATCTCATTCTTTTAAACCATTTCACATTTATTTACTTTTTCAAGTTCTTTTTCATGTAGACTGGTTCTTGTCTGTTCTTAACTTTTGTATGAAATATTCTAAATGAGTGAATAACTTCTGATCAGGCGGCTACAGCTCAGCTGGAACGCTGCTGACTAACAACAGGATATGATTACACCAGCCCTAAATTGACAAAAAAATCTATCATTTTTTGCCACAGGATATATTTCAAAATCTGATTATGTGTTTACGAGGCGCTGAATGGTCTTGAGTTTAATTAGATATAATAGTTACTTATCAAGTATCAACCCTAACCTTACACATCATTACTAGCTGTCTCAGTTGTCTTGGGACCAGAACTAAATCAGGAAGAAAGCATTCAGGAAGTAATCACTCCATAAAAACCTGAGATCTGCAGAACTGCACATTAAATTACTAAAAACATGACTGGTTACTCCAGTCATCCATTAAAAATAAAAGCCTATTTTATCACATTTTGTGTATCTGTTGTAAATGAGAAATTTCCTTATTGCTTGTTTATATGTAATGCCCAAATTTTAATGTAATTCTTTAGAAATGTCTCGAGTCTAGTCTTTTTATAAAAGGATTATTTTAAAATGTATTTTCTAAAATTGCCGGCTAAACAATTTAAGCCACCTTATGTAAGTTTGGATTTTAACCTTTTCAATTCCTGAATTTTTTTCTTTTTTTTTAATCTCCACTTGAAATCATTTGACAATGAAAAATCAAAAAATCATAAAATGAAGTCAACCTGTGAGACTCTCTTCAGCCTTCCGGGGCATAATCAATTACCACCTCAGCCAACCAGCATCAGATTGTCGCTCCGCCCCAGCCAATCACCACCCAAGAGCTCCTTTAAAAGGCTAAACAACCGCGGATCCACCTGCTTCGACCCACCTCTTCCCAGCCTCCACCCTCATCCTCCCGGACATCTTCCAGGCTCCCTGGTGGTGGAGCACATCCTTCCTCTCCAGGCTGTGCTCCACCACCAGTGTCCGGCCCGGGGGAAAACCACCCTGAGCTTCACCCCGAGCCGATCGTCCAAACTCGGGGAGATTCTCTGCACGCACGTCGTCTGCCGGTGTCCGAGCGCCAAAACTTTCGGGCCAATAAAACTGTCTAACTGCTGTATTTCTTTGTGTGAGTCTCTATAGTTTTGAATTAGCTTTGCAAAACTGCAGGAAAATTATTTGCTTTTGCCATAAATTGCGCGGTTTCGGTTGAAAACCAGATAAGCATGCTCTCATTGTTTTAAAAAGAAAGATTTTAAGGGTGAGTTTAAACTTTAGTGTAACTTACTATCAAGACGGACGTTCCCAAGAACTCAGCCATGCATTGTCGGATCAGAGCGCTCCTCACTCTCAGCAGACGTGGATTCAGCATGGTTGGATTGAAGTCACAGCACTCTTCACCTATAAGTCTGACTAAATCTGCTCAGGATCTGATCTGTTTTAGTGAATACAGGGTCCTGTAGGGGATAAATGACTCCCTAACCTGAGTGTCTAAAGATGCTCCCCTCTCTTCAGGTTCACCCAGCTCTGCAGAATCAGACAGACACAAGACTATCACCTATTTATTAAGTTAAACCTCTTGAGGATTGGCTGATGCAGATAACATGAGGTGTCACATCGATTAGGGGTTGCTTACATAAAGCGAGGCCATAAAAACATATAATTGGAGAGGTTTAATAGACTGTAATGAACCATTGGAGCATTATTAAAACCTATCAAAGGTTTTCTTCAATTAAACAGAACAAATAAGGATTAGTTCCAATCAAATCAAGCAAGATTTCAAAGCCTACTAAACATTCAAGACAATCTGCATTCAACTCACAAAGATACAGATGGAGTACATTATACCAAAATAAATGTTTGCGCTGTGCAAGTTACATAAGCACAGAGATTAATACTGCGTCCTGACTGCACTCATTATAACCCACGGTGAAAGTTTATAATTCTTGAAATTAATTAGTTTGATGTGATAATAATTTGTATGCAAACAGTTATTAAATGCAAACAAAATATTGTCTTTAGAATAATATATGTGCAAGAGTACTTCCTGGATTGGCAGGAAGCACTCCTTACTAAAAGTAAGATTTGGTGTGAATTAATTTTACTTAAGCTGTTCTTAGGGGAATCTGTTTGTTTCAAACACCTGGATACGTTGCCAGTACAGCAAATTTGCAGTGAGCATTAAGCCATTATAGTTGTAACTGTAATATTAAAGTTAGTTACATGCTTGCATCAGAAAAGGGGTCATGGTCAAGTCAGTGACTTTGACCCAATATCATCTGTCGAACTTCCTTAAGATATATACAGTATATACATATGTGTGTGTGTATGTGAGAGAGAAAGAGAGAGAGCCTTTTATAAATTATATTATAAAATTAATTTGACTGCTCTATTGGTTCAAGGTAACGTGACATTAATGTATTTGAATCTGCTCATATATGTAACAGCTTCATTGACACGATGTAATTGGCGTATTTCTGTATAACTAGATATGAACAGAATTAATTTGTCCCACAAATTACCAAGAGAGACACTTCTAGTATCTGGTTTTGATCTGTTATCATCTTGTGTGACATTAAGCTGCAGTTAATAAAACACTTTCAACACAACTAATGTTGTCATCATGACCGCCTGCTGAACCCATGACTGTTATGCAACCCTAATAATTTACTTGCATAATCAAGGTTTTATTGCTCTTGATCTCCATCAACAAAGGTGCACTGAATGAGAGCGAGCAACAGATAAGATAAACGATTCTATGAAGAAGCACTCCGGTCCTGCTTTCTGCAAGGATGAAAATGTCTGATCATACGTATGTTTCAGTAGTTTTCATCTTAATGACAATCTTCTATTTTTTAACAGTTAATCTTTGACATCATGTCTGCAGAGCATATTTTTATTTATTTAATTCAAATTTAATAAAATTAGGTTTGAAGCTGCATATTTTGTAAATATGGGGGCAATGGCCAGGATGTTATTCAATAATGGATCCACTTCCCTGACAATGTTAAGGAAAGTTCAAGGTTAACTTCACAGGATTTCTGCAGACTTTACTATCACATTATACATATTATTGTAGTAATACTTAAGTTATTTTAATAAGAAACACACAAGAGCATTTACTTCTTCATCTCTGTATCTCAATAATCAAACAAGCATCTAGACGGTAAAGTAACAGCAACAAGAGGAAAGTAATTCAAGCAAGTGTAGAAATGTTATGTCTAATATCTGCAGTTTCAACTGCTGTAGCTGATCATTGGTATTCACATTGCATACTGTATGCTTCCTCTGGGTCATATTTACCATAATCCGCTTTTCTGCAGGCGATACTCTGATTTGTGTCTTTTTGACTTGATAACTTGTCATTTCTAACTTTCTTCCTAAAAAGCACGTAAACAAGTCTTGCATTTGAGTTTTGCATCACTGACAACTGATCCAGATTTTTGCACAAGTAAAACCCACTTTGGGGTTTTACTTTTAATAGATATTACCTAAATTATTTCCACACATTGGTTTATTTCAACAGTTATTTTCTGTCATATCTCATGACTATGATCTACTGGTAAAGAAAACACAATATTCAGGTAAATTAGAATAAAAACTAATTGTTAATGCAAAAACGTCAGCCTTCTGAAAATGTTCTGTGAAGGATATGGATTGAGTACTTAATTTGGGCTCCTTTTGCATGAATTACTGCATCAATGAAGTTGGCATGGAGGCGAGCCACCTGTGGTACCACAACTCAACTTTCTTTAATTGCAGCCTACAGCTTCTCTGTATTGTTGAGTTGGATGCATCTCATCTTTCAGGTGGCTGTATCTCATAACCGCAAAGATCTGGGTCCGGTCAGCTTGCTAGCCAATCAAGCACAGGGACAGTGTGGTCATTAAATCAGGTATTAGTACGTGTCACATGTTTGACAGTGTGATCAGGTACAAAGTCCCGTTGATAAAAAGAGCATCTCCATAAAGCTCGTCACTAGGGAAGGATGAAGTGCTCTAAAATGTCCTGATTGGTGACTGTGCTGATTTTGGACTTGATAAAATTCAGTGGACCATCATGTTATGACTTTCCACTGTCTGTGGAAACTTCACTCTGATTATCAAGTAACTTAGAAATTTCACTCATCCCCTAAATTATTGAATTGTTTTGCCTGTCACCCTTTGTCCTTTCACTTAACTTTCCAATATTATGTTTATATATAGTGCTCTACGGACAAGCATCTTCAGCACTGAGGGTTTGTGATTTACCCTATTATTTCACTTTCCTCAAAAGTTAAATAATCACCTCCATGGTGTTTATTTTGCTCTTATCCTGTCCCTTTTACTCCTTCTAGCTGGTTAATAATTTTACTGACAAACCTTAAAATGGTACCAATGAAAGAACCTTTATTAGTTCTGTATTAGTGTCTCTTGACTTTCTTATAATTTTTAAAATAATATTTATTTAAACATTATCATTATACTGTCATCAACATTGTTCACCATGGCGATGATGTGTTCAGGGTTTGTTGGTTTTTCTAGACACATTTTGCATGTTTTTCAAAGTTCAGTTTTCATGCCACCTGAGTTGTCGATCTCTACAGCTCTTCCAGAGATGCCAGGAGCCTCTTGGCTGCTTCTCTGATGTCTTGGTGGGTTTGCAGTTGTGCTGCAGACCCAATTTTGAATGATGAACATCAGCATGGAGCATGAACATCATTGCTCCATGCTGCAGGAAAGATGTGGGATTATTATTTCACAATCAAATCCTTCATTGTGCTTCTCCACAAAACTCTCCCTAAGCTGTCTGCTGTGTTTTTCATGCTGTTGTTTGTTCACTAATTACTTCTAACGAACATCTGAAACCTTCAATGAATCACTGAATTGATGCAAAAATTAAAGTGAAAAGCAAAGCTTTCCTTTGGGCAACTTTATCGTACTGGATTCTATTCAGAGGAATCAGAGTAAAGAAGCATGAATATAAACACATTTTAAAATTTCATATGTAAATAAATTTCATTAATTCAATTTCATTAAAACCACTGGACTTTTTTGTACCTAATGTCACTTTGTATGTCTTACTTGATTTGATATTTCATGGTTTTAAATTTCTGATATTTTTATGTCGTGTTTAATATTATTTTGATCATTTTTGCTGTTAGTTTTGAAATTAATCGACAATGGCAACAAGGTTTTATGACATATCTGCAGGTTGTTTATATTTTTGTTCTCTCTTTGTATTTTTATTGAGACATAGGAACTACTATGGCCTGCCTTTAGCAGTTTATCACAGCCATTGTCAGATAATGTTATCTTGTCTTCATTACAAAAGGAAGCCTGTGCAAATGTTCACGTCTACCTCCATAGATTTGACTTCAACAAAAAATAAGTTCTGTTTTTTTAATAAATATGACCAGTAAGCGGCCATGCTTCAGTTAATTCAGAATGTACATGTACATTACATGCAACAATGTTTTACAGCTTGGACTGTTTTAAAACTCCAGTTGAACTTAGCAATATCTCTAGTATTTGTATGTTTAACGCAAAAATATCCTTACCTTTAATTTTTTCTCTGTTTTAACATTTCTCCACCACGCAAACTTTGCACAGTTCAAATAAAGACTCAGCCTCTGCCTTTCAAAGTTTTTGATCAATAAGATGAACCGTCTGGTCTTAAAGGGACAGCAACTAAAACAGCGTTAAAAAGAGACAGACAAGAATGCTGCAAAATGTACGGTATAAAAATATCAAGTACTTTTTTAAAGTTATTGTTTTCTCCCTTTAACAAACCCTCAAAGATTATCAAAAAGTCAGAAGAAATATTTCATAAGCATTTAAAAATTCTAATTGTGTTAAAAACATTAACCCATGTATCAATCAAAATAAAGCAGGTTAATATTCCTCTCTGTAGTAAAACTAAAAATACTTAATTTAATATAAATATTTGTATTTATTAAAAATACTTCAAAATAAAAGCAGTTATTCACAATAGAACATGCTCTGTGAAATACTTTCAGTGTCAGATTTTTACATATTTACAACATTTTTTCTTCTTAAATGTTTGTTGGTTTTATAAATGTGTAACACATTTATAAAATTTTTTACACTGAACATCTCAGGCCTTGAGGTAGATTTACATTAAGACACATAACGATAAAAATGTACACCTTTGACCTGGTTTTCGACTTCCGTTGCTCATACTATCATGATGACTGTTTGTTCAACACATTCAAAGTCCAGACGGTTTTGTTTTTAAAAGTTAGTTTCCATGGCAGGATCCAAAGCCGTCAATTGTACAGCTTTTGAGTTTCTGGTTGGTCCACATTCTTTAAATTGTGAACAAGGTGAATCATCAGGACTGTCCTCATAATTGAGTAACTTTAAGCGGCCGTCGTAGCACCACCTCCACAGGCCCGGAGGCAAGAGTTTTGATGAAATTCCACACTTCCAGGCGTCTCCTGCCCACCACACTGAAGCCTTGAATTTCTAAAATCTCATCACCAGGGAACACCTTGTCAACAGGACCACCTGAAAAGAGAAAAAAAACACTTTAAATACAATTTTATATGACAGTGGCTTTTCAAAAAGCTATATTAAAAATATTATTTTAACAGGAAGATGCCAATTAAAAGTTGTTTTTTTTTTAAAGTCCTACTAGTTTCGCCAAAACTACAAGCAAACAGGCATGGGACTGCTATTTCACTCAGTTTGTCTATTTAATAATTCACATATTATCTTCTATATTATTCTATATTACACATATCATATCATAACATACCCAATATTTTGACATACACACAACTGGAAAAACAAATGGTTTGATTTCTGGAGAAAACTACTGACAGATTAAAAGTTACAAGCATTTTTAGGTTTTCTTAAAGACTTTTCTGGATCTACAATCCATGACTGACTGTGTTTCTTACTTCTGATACAAATTCTTAGATAATTTGATTTATGATATCATTTTCTCCATTTGACCACAACTTACAGAGAGCTGTTATACAGCAATATAATATAATGTAACATAATTTAACAAAATATAATGAAATGTAATATAGCATGATGAAATTGAGGAACTTGCTTTTTATTTAATAAGTGATATCAGTCTATTCCGGATGCATGGTTCAAATAGTGTTTTTGATGTTCTTACCCTGGAAGATCTTCTGGACGGTGAGTGGTCTGTTCCCTAGATGGGAATCCTCACCTCCCTTCAGGCTAAAACCCAGATCCCCGCTGTTCTTCTCAAGCTGGATGCACACACACTGGCCTTTAAGGTGGACAAATACGCACACATTGTTCTTACTTTAAGTTCCAATGTCAAAGACTCACATGTTTAGACTCTTTGTAAAGCATCGCCTCTCACCTGTCTCATAGTGAGTCTCTGTCTGACTGAGGTCACCCTTCTTCACCACCACCACTGCCATCTCTCGACTCTTTGCCTTTTTGAGGGTCCTCAGAGCCTCCCCGTGAGTACTTTTCGAAAAGGCAGTGCCGTTAATGGACAAAACGTGATCTCCCTCTCTAATTGAACCCTCCTGGGCTGCAACGCCTGACTTAAAAACCTTGTGTACCTGAAAAGCGAGATAATGAGACAGCAGAAAAATGAAGACAGAAACTGTCATGACATTTACCATAAGAGAAAGAGAAATGGGCAATTTTCTTACAGTGACGGGTTTGTTTTGGTCTACACCCCCTGCCAGACTGAAGCCAAGTCCTACTCCCACCTCCTTGTGCAGGACCACCACCTGCACATCATCGTAGTCCTGCAAGACAGACAAGAAAGAGAAAAAAGATTAGTGCCGTAATACTTTTCACTCTAAAAACAAATGAAATTTTGAAGAAAATGATAAAATTTGAATCCAGAGTCCCTCAAGAAAATGTTAGTCTAACTTGAATGCACTGTCTCAACATTACACGCCTCGGAGTACATTTGCACACTCACACAAGCTCTGCATGCAGGCCTGGCACATGCTACTGGAATGCAGCTGGATCACTTTAGCATTCAGAGCTTTTTACTACAGAGACAAAGCTAGTTTGGATGGAAACAAACAAATGGGAAACAATCGTTTCACCTTTTCTTCCTGAAACACACGAGACCTTAAGAAGACCAAATGTTTCCTATATGAGGATAATAGACGGAAATAGTTTAGCTCTCACCGCCAGAGAAAATGATGATTCTTTAGCATTTATTTACTGCAGTTGGGCACAAACAGGTTTTTTTATTCAGTTATCATTTGTTTAAAACACTGGCATAAAATAATTGATTTTCATCGCCTGTACCTGTAATGTTTCTTCCCCTAAGTTCTTGACTTCCTCTACCAGCTTGTCGAGCTCATCAGAGGGAAGCAGAGAGACGCAGGAGAAGGCAGAGACATCAGAGCTTAATGAGGCAGATCGTCGGCCTGGCAGCTCACAATCATCGTTGTCATTATCTGATTCGACGTCAGTACCAGAGAAGTAGCACAAGTTTGAAAGACTGTGATGCAGCAGGAGTGTGAGAAGAAAACAAGTAAGTCACTTTAACTACAACTTCCATGAAGCAAGAAATCCGATAATGCAAACATAAGCTACCTGAGGCTAAAACTCCTGTTTTCCGGCTGGCTCGTGTTGCTCGTTATGGTCGCTGAAGAATCCCCAGAGTCAGAGTCGTTTGAATCATCATCCTTCTGTGTGCTTTCATCATCATCCTCACATCCCTCCATGTAGTCGTTCCAGGTTTTATACTCTGGGTCCAGACCAGCTATCCATGCATTCAGATCCAACAACTGTTTCCTCCCCTTAGGTAATTCTGCTTTTAAATTTGAATAGGAGACATCTGACAAGTTGTTTCGGCAAGAAGTGTTGGGAGGGAGACCTAGGGATTCATTGTCTTTAGTTTTTTCGTTGTCTGTTATGAAAACGTCTGACTCGCTGGTCTGGGAGAGAATGACTGGAGGAGGAAGAGTAGAGTCTGTGTCTTTAGCTTTGACTTCTTGCCCAGTGACATGAGAGCTCATGTTATCTGCAATGGGAAAGAAACCCTCTGGTTTTTGGGCGGGTGAAGGAAAAGGCGAGGTGTTCAGAGGGGTGTTTGTTGGAGTCTTGTCATCATCACTAACTGGTGAAGAAATTTCCCACTGTGGCCTTGGCTGCATGTCTGATGTATGTGTTAATGTCACAGTGTCTCTCAAGTTTGAGTTCTCTGGGGAAAAAAATCTGCTGCGCTTTTGCTCTCCTTCATTGAGAGGGATGTGCAGAGTTTTCTTGTGGCTGGATAAATCGTTTTTCCTTCTGTCTAATGAATTACCTGAATCTGTCTCTGACATTCCTGATTTGAATCCAAGGTCAACCAGTGATAAAGACTTCTCTGATGCAAACGTCGTCCTTTTTTCACTGCTTTCATCTGTCTTCGTCTCCCACCTGTAGCTTCGCTCACCTATGTATTTTGCTGACCCGCTCTTCTTAATCCCTTTTTGGGATTGGCAGGGCTCTGCCTGTACAGACATAGATCGCCTTGGGATCTGTACTTCGCTTGCTGCTTTCTGTGTCAGAGCTTCAAACTGATTTATCTTATTTCTCACGCTGGCTGAAGAGGGGGCCGACTGAATCTCTGGAAGTTTTTTCCACTCTGGCGATGGCAGGGTGCCCTCACTTGGCTTTGCATAAAAAACGTCATCTGCAATTCCACTTCTGGGTTTCCTTTGTTCTTTTGTTCCTTCATCTCTTTCTTTGTTGCCCTTCTGGGCTTTACTTATTTCAGTCACGTTTGTTCTTCTGTCTTCTTGATTGTACCATCTTCTCTGTGCAAGTATGGATCCTTCATATGTTTTGGACTGTGCCATGCCAGCTGCGGTCCTAGCAGCCCTAATTTGACCTGCGACTGTGTTCCTACTCCTCGCTCTATCCAAAGACTTTGTGCCCGTTTCTATTGTCTCCCTCCAGTAACCATCTTCCTCTAAATACTTGCTACTTAACTCTTCTTGCCTACGTGTTTCTGTTGATCTATCTTTGAGTTTGACTGTCTCAAAAAAAGCTGACGTCTCAGAGCTTGGAGGATTTGCTTCCTTTGGAGCCCACATGGTTGCCGCTGCTTTTCTCACCGGAATGTAGTCGTCACACGATGAGAACCTCCTGGGAAAGCTTCCCCCAGCTGTTGTATCACCAGCAGATTCAAAGAGTTTCTGTATGCGTGCTTTGATGCTCTGCCCACCTTGGGGCCCTGAAGGGCAGTCAAGCCTTGTGTCAGGCACAGACTCAGTTTTAAATCTGACAGGAAGTGTGCTGGCCTTACTAATTCTGACTGAAAAGTCTCTGTGATTTACTGAGCGATTGTCTTCAGAGTAACTTGGACTTGAGGAAGAAGTCCCACCTCCTGGTATTTTCTCCATTTCTGTCCTTTGTTCCTCAAAACCTCTAGCTTCTGTTTTACCAAGCAATCTGGGTTTGCCAGCTGTGGCAATCCTTCTAGGCTTTGATCTCCAGTCTAAACTCCTACTTCTGCTTGGCAGGTTGTCTCCACTTTCCTCTGTCCTGCTCAGGTCATGGAGTACCAGGCTTCCTCCAACATCAGTCCCATTCTCTTGCAGGCTTCTCTCGACTGTATCATTCTGGTTGATGTCTTTCTGGTAGACAAAACCCAAATCCTCTTTTGTGTTGGTGTCATCAGCATTCCCAGCTGTCAGCCTTTTCCTTATCCCTGTCCTACGACTGAGACTGTATGAAGGAGAGTTAGCTGAGCGGACAGTGAAGCGCGTATTCGGCCTCTCTGGGATATTTTCACTTGTTGAAGATGGGAGCAGGTCCATTGTTTGAGAGTTAAAAAAGAAATTGTTTTTTTTTTTTTTTAAGAAATTGTGTTTCTCAAAAAGAGAAAAGTAGAAATTAATGTTTGACAGATCCCAGTCTTTTTGACAGACTTTTGCAAAACAACAGAAAAAGCTTATTTCAAAAATGAAATACTCTGGATTTATCCCTAAACATGGTCGACACTTAGACCGTCTTCTTTGGTTCCTCTTCTGAATTTGTTTTCCGAGACTTCAAATTTCAATTATCAGCTTCAATGACAAACTTCCAGAACCTGCCAAATATAAAAAAAAGTAAATTTTTATTCTTCAGAGTTTAGTGTTCATTATACATTTTGACGTGTATAACAAAAACAACTTCAAGTTTTGTGTGTGAAAACAAGATAACATCTTTTTTTTTTTTTTTACTTCCACTTCATTATTATGTGGAATAATGTGGAAACTTTGTGTTAGTATTTCAACAAAACTGTAATGTGTGAAAGTGTATACATATTAATGTTGTATAGATATTTTTGCAGACCACTGTAAAAATAAACAATATTTACTGGAGGGAAAACATAAAAGAACTAAATTTAATTTGAACTTTTCAGGCATCTAATATTACAATATTTTACTGTCTTCATGAAATTCTCCTCAAAGTAAAATAAAACACCCAAACCCTGACCAGCTCTCTGCTTTTGACACACTCACCATGATATCTGTTTATACAGGCAACAAGCTCAAGACAACATGTTGGCTAAACCTGAACCAAAAACTGGAAAAACTCACCTTACAGCAATCCTACTCAGCTAAAAACAATGCTTTTAAATCACCACCATAACACCAGTCTCTATGCAGTGTGTATCGGTCTCAGTGAGACAGCCAAACCAATTGAAAAATCCTGTGCTACTGGATACAGATACATTAAGCAGATACAGTAACAACAGATAATGACAAAGCTACCTTAATTTCCATACAGGTCACTGAGAGAAAGATAATATTGCTGTCAGACAATGTCCTATCATTGATCTGAGTGTACAGCAGCAACTTAACAGGCATTTCCAGCAGGTGAAACTGTCCCAGAGTTGATGACTGATAAGAAAGAAATCCAATAAATTATTCAAATATGAAGTCTAAAAACTCAAAACACAATAACTTGTCATGGTTCGAAGCATTTTAAGTCTATGTTACAGTATGTATTTTCTTAATAATAGCCTGTAGAGGTGCTTTCCAGTGTAGGAGAGTCCGAGTGTCAGCTTACAGAAACACCTGTGCTGCAGGCTTTCTAAACCTCCCATCTGTGTAACCTGGGATAAAACTTTAAACCTGCATTAATACAAAGAAACAAAGGTTCTTATTTACACAAAGGCCAACCGTACCTTCACAAAACATGTCCTCTGATCACATCCCAAGCCATCATGTTGGTCGATATGGACAGCGCTCAGTGGTGACATCAGCACCCAACTCCTCTCTTTCTCTCTTTGTCGCTCTTCTTCTGTTTCCATCAGCTTTGCATGATGTACTGCGTACAGTGACGTAAACCTGCTACACTGGTTTGTCTTCCTGTCTTGGCTCTCTAGCTTCCTCTCAGCTTCTCTCTCTGTCATTCTGTCTCCTCCCACTTTGCCATTGTTTTCCAGCCCTTGCAGGGTAGCATTCCTGACTGCAGAGTCTAGTCCTCTCTGCACAGTAGCCCAAAAGCATTTGTTCCATTGCAGATTTCTTCTGATTTTCCACAAGTTATTTAAATGAACTTTGCCATCAACAAACATTTTTTTTCTTAATTGAGGGTAATAAGACATCCAAACCAACTTGAGTTTCTAGCCCTAATAATAGGTTCTGCACCCTTGGCCGTAACGATTGTCATCAGCCCTTTGTGTTAAGTGCCAACCAGTTGCTGAGGAATTGATTGTTTAGCCACATTGGAGAGTTTTCAAGCATGAGCAACCTGGTTTACACTACGAGATTGCAATTGGATTGAAGTCCAGACTTTAAATAGGCCACAACAAAGACTTACTTTTGTTATTTGAACCATCCAGAGAAGGACTGTACTTAAATTCAGGTTCAGCCTGTGTGTTTATCTCAGCCAAAAATATTTTGCCAGGCAAAAACGATTGGTGTGACAAACACTTTAAATGCCTATTCACCAAAAACAGCCTGCATCAAACATCAAGCATCAAGCAGTGTCTGATACTTTCTGGGAAAACATGACTGGTGTTGTGACTAACGTCTGATTCTTGACCTGTTCAAGCTTTCGGATGCTGATATTTACACTGGTAAATTGTGTTCTTTCCTTTTGCTTCCATACTCCTCTCCCTCTTTTAAGCTACAATAATAAGCACATTGACAGTAATAACTGGATTTTCACTTATTTATTGATTGATATGTCTGTTGGATCGGTGTGATACGATAGTGTTCCAGCAACTTTGAGTCATATAGTGTGACAGCAGCTTCTGCAGCATCTCACTTCCATCGTGTGACACAATCAAGGCCAACATTATTTTTTAAATGTTAAAGTCTATGCTGGGCTTGAAAATCCCTTAGGATTTTCTGATTTGTGGTTCTACCAATTATGAGAAGCCATATAGATTCTGAAGCAGCAAGTAGCCCCATAATATTGTACATCTGATATACTATATAATTTCCACATTTGACTGTCTTTTGTTGAACTGCTATTTACTTTTACAACTGAAATAAGACACACACCTTCCAAATGTTACACTTTGTTCTAACACTCCACATATTTTCTCAAAGATCTTGAGGATCATCAAGATCCCTTATGGAAAATGTGAACTGGACCTCCCAGTGGTTTTGACCTCTGAACTCTCCCATTTTGACCAGAATACTGAGGCCTACATGTTGTTCTAGGCTCTGTTGTGACCTCCTGGATGCGTTGATGTGATCTTAGAGTTGTTTTAGTTGGCCTGCCAGTTTGGAGAGTGTCACTTTGTGGATTGTGGTTCTTGCTAGAGCCCCAAAGCCTTAAAAGAGGTTTTATAAATTGTTCCACATGGGAACGTCAATTTTTTTGTTTTGTTTTTTAACCTGTTACTGAATTTGTTTAAATCAGAAGGAGAAGAATATTAGCCTACTTAATGCGGTCAGAGAAGTTATATTTCTGCAGGTCAAGAAGTAATCAGGTCAGACCTGGGTGCTGCTAGGGCAATTCAACCAATTAATAATTAGGCTGATGATCTAAAACGTGTATCTGTCACTTTTCTGTTGTTCCACAGAAATTTCCCCATTGTGGGACAATAAAGTATATTTATATTCTGTCTATTTGATTTCTACTCTACTCTATGTACACTTGACAAAGAAGGGCAAACTGTATTTAACCGTGAAACAATCTTTAAGTCTTTAAGGGGAAAATATTTTTTCAAAGGACTGTATATGCACACACACACACACACACACACACACACACACTACACACCTACCAACCAACGCAGTTAGGTTTGCTATGTTTACGTATGATCTACACATTCTTCAGACACCTTCAACCTATGAAATGTGACATCAGCATTTTAGCCTCCAGAGAAAGGAGAAGCAATTGTGAAACTTGTGTGAAATGAGCATGATTGGCATTTCCCACAAGATGATGATAATTACATCCTCCTCGACACGTCAAGCAAAGCGAAGTCGATATACGAAAACTCATATTAACAGAGCACTATTAAACTGAGCCAAAAGAACCAACAAGAATATTAATGTTTTATGTGTAACTCTGATGTCATAGCTTCAACATAACCGTGTGTATAACACATATGTTGGTTGAAAAACTTAGGCAGAGCAATAAGATAGAAAGTACTACATTGCAGTTTATTAATATCCAGTTAGTGGGGTAGTGAGCAAACATGTTTTCTACAGAATCACAAAGACAAAACAGATAGATTTAACATTAAGTGTACTTACAGGGTTTGTTTTAGACTTGGGGTGCGTCTTCCTACTCCACTGTTGTTTTGCATGCACCTGCTTCTCGCCTTGTCTTCTGTTTAAACAAAGGAAGCTGTGGTTTGTGCTGCTCTAAATATGAGAAGGCTTGATTTCTGTCAGAGCCTATCAAACTAAGCTGAATTAAACTCAGTACTTTCAAGAAACCTGTTGCCGATAGTCTTATTTTCTCCGTGAAGGATTTGCAGTACAGATGTAGGGGCTGGTGCCTTTCTGGGCTGGGAAAAGTGTGTGAGTGGGGGTAAATAGCTCAAACACAACTCTACAGGCACCCACACTTGTTCATGACAGAAGAAAGACCCTCAGTGTGTCTGCAGATGGATGCAAATGAAGGTCTGCCTTACACAGGGCCACTGCTGCTTTAAATAGATTTTTTTTTATTTATGGTGTAGGACTGTGTAAATGTCATAATGACTGGAATTGGCCTTTTGAGCAACATAGAGCAAAACAACATGGGAACATGGAAAATAAAAGGCAAAACAGTGAATGCTGGGAAATTCACTGTCTGGATGAAACCTTTTCACAATATGATACATAAAAAGGGTTTTTTAATCTTTCCTAAAAGATTTCAGTCGTTTGAATGTGATTCGTCTGTTTCTTCAGTGAAGTGAAACCATCAGCAGGTGGCAGCAGAAGAACACTGGACTAGGACAAATAGTTGTCACCGACACTTTGTGAGTGGCACTTTCTTTGAGCCGAAAAGATGTGCCAGACGTTTGAGTATCAATTGTGTCATGCGAAACTGTGGGAATGAGTGATCTGGTATGTGTGTGCCTTAGTGTTTCACACTGGATATAAAGCGAAGAAAAATATAGTGTTACGAAGAACACATCGTTTTTATCAGAAGTCTTGCGAACGACCTCCGATTCTCTACAAAATACAAAAACAAAAATATATAATACAAAATACAAAAATGTGCCGTTTTTCATAGAGTAAATTCTAAGGGATCTCCAAGAGACAAGACGACGTGAAACTAAAAGTGGATTATAAAACATATGCACTTTAACTAGCAGTTCGTTTTAATAGAAGTTGGTTAGATTCGCCTGATATAATCTAGCTAATGATTCTTTTATTTTACTAGTATCAATATATTTAAGAGTTAAACTAGCTATCCCTTTTTCGGCATGCAGCGTCTACGTCGGTAGACACATTTATTTACTTCAAGAATGGGCGAGGCTTTTTGATATTAAAACATTCTTATGTTGTTCCAAAAATACATGGACACTCTTGTAGTGAAAAGCACTGGTAGAAAATGCTTTTGAGCCATAAACTGCTTTAGGTTAGTCATGAACTATAAGCTTCAAATGATCAACATTGGCATAATTTTAATATTTAAGATAGCCCTGGTGTCGCATTTTATGTCAGAACCTTTCTATTTCCGGTATTACGTCAGTCACGTGACTATTGCGGAAGTCAACAAGGGAAGCAGGGAGTGTAGCGACCTGAACCTTCCTGATGTTTTACTTTTTAGACATTTTATAATGTATTTTTTAAGCGGAAACCTAAAGGAAGCCTCAGATCGAATGAAGATAAAAGTATTAATTTACTGAGAGACGATTTCTATCTTTTTAATCTGAAGAAAAACACATTTTAATAATGGACAAAGATAAATATGGAGCCTCAAAAGTGAACGTGTTTCTTGTTTTGACTTACGGCATTTTGGTAAGTTTCATGATTTCTTTAGGTTTGTTTAAGTTTTAACCAGATAAAACATATCTGGTTCTAAAAAGTCTGAATGAAAAAGTGAACATGATCTAGTTGCATTTATTTAAACCAAATCTGCTGCTACTACCACTTTTGCCAGCTGATTAGCAAAGATGGTGCTTGTGACTTGTTAACTGGATCTCCAGGCTGTTTTTCGCAGCATGAAGTATTTCTAATCTAGCAGATTTTACTTTTCAATATGAAGTGCGCAGCAACATGTTACTATATACTTTAATGCAGCCAGGGAAAGTTGTTGCATCTCATTAGAATGACTTTAAATTTTAGGGGCAGTACAGGACAATATTTTATCAGTTGTCAAGTTCAACTGTCAACAAGGTGGACCTGCATGTCTCCAGGCAGATGGTTTTAATGTTCTGGCTAAGCTTTGTATGTCCATACATCTGTAAGAAGAGTTTTATTCTTCTACTTTGTGTTTAGGTGTTTGTTTTGCTGTTCATCTTTATAAAAAGACAAATTATGCACTTTGCCATTAAGTCTCGGAGAGGACCACATGTTCCCATTGGCCACAATGCTCCAAAGGTGGAACACACACACACACACACACACACACACACACACACACACACACACACACACACACACACATAACAAGTTTGATCCTGCAAAGTATTTTAGCTGTTAGTCTACCAGTTTAATGTGCTTTGTTGGTCTTGTAGGAGCTGAAACAAGTAATTGAAGCCAAATTGTGCGAAGTCCAGAAAATCCACTTTGAGCCTCGTCTGTTGTCCCCAGCTGATGACCGACTAACACAGAGACGACAGTCTGGTCAGAGCGTACAGAGCCTGTACATGAGCACTGCAACCATCAGGAGTAATACCACTGATAGAGCTGTGTTTTGTGTGTTCATGTTTATAGGTTCTGATGACTTCCTGTACAGGATGAAAGCACTAGACGCTGTCCGGGACACTGGTAATATTAGTTTTTCTGTAATTGCTAGAGAAACAATCCCATCTCCTACATCGACATGTTTCCTCTGATTTCTTTAGATTTTCCTTTCCGTGAACTGGGTGGCACTCCCACCGCTGTGACGGGAAAAAGGTTTCGGACCTGGCTGCTGCAGCTGCGAAATTCCCACTGCATGTTTCGAGACAAGCAGAGTTCTCTGATAGACACAGTGTTAGATGGCTACAACAAAGCACGCCATGGGGCCGAGGTCAGCGGTTTCTCTCATCTACTACAGTAATCTGAATTGTGTTACCATCAATGATATGATGCAGCACAACAGGAAAGGAAACGATAAGTTATTGTTAAATGTGCACATAATGCGCTTGGTTCTCATCCACAATCATCTTTTGCTAAACCAGAATTTTCTCATAGTTCTGCAAAAGCCAAACCTTTGTTTTCTTCCTACTGCGTTTTTAGTTGTTTTAATCAAATGTGAAGCATTGTGACTTCTTCAAGGTCTGGTCATTTCTTCAATCCGTTTGGAGATGTGCAGCAGTCATGGTGAAACACATTCACAAAGTGCTGCCATAGAAGCATCTTGTGCAAACCTCACGCATCAAACTAAAGTGAATAATAAAGTCTGAGTGGTACATGATGGATTCAGTTTTCTCTGTTTGTGTCCTCAGGCTTTTGGAGAAGCAGAGTTCATCAAGTACCAGGAAGCTCTAACTGAGCTAGCCGCTGTGTAAGAAAGCGCCGCCCCTTCCCGCACTGCTCCTTCCCAGATTTTGTGTTAATCCCAACATGGAATGTCAGTTACGCAGTAAGCAATCTGCTTTTCTGTTCTGTTGCTTCAGCGTGAAGTCTCGCGGCAGCACACTGAGCCAACACCACCAGACCGCAGCCAGAGACCTGACCGGCACCACCGAGCCCAGCAGCCCCTCGTCCTGCTCCTCGTCCCCCATCCAAACCACCTACCTCACATCTGCAGCGCAGCAGCGCAGCAAGAGGCCCAGGAACTTCCTGAGCTGAAGAACTTCAAAGATAACTACAACACGCTAGACAGCACGCTCTGAAATAATTATGGATGTGTCCCAAAGGAAAAAAGTTCTAAGTCATGTACTACTGCCTGTAATCCCAGTGCCTCGCTCGCTGTCACCCGACAGTATCAGATTAAACACACTGCCTTCGTGTTACGACGTGCACTGCAGAACGCCGCATATCAGACTACTGATTCAAACACTGCTATTTGCCTACATGTGGCACCTTTCTATCATTGCATGTACACTGTAAGTGCTATAATATAACCGATAGTAAGCAGGGTTGACTTGACCAAAACAAAGAAATCTATAGAGCTTATGCAGCAGCATAGGACAATCAGTGTTTATTGCACAACGTATTCACCTATGCAGATATGTTCAAATTAACTGCCTGTGTTTATAAAATAATGTATAATAGTCATGAAATTAAATACTGTATATGCATTTTTCTATCATGAAAGAGAACACTGTTTATGCCAGTAATTTTTATGTTTATGTATGTTCCTATGTTGTTCCTTTGAGCCATATTTTTTAAAAAATTTCTTTACTTTAAGCCTTTTCTTACAAAAGCCATATAATTCAGGAACTGTATTGATTAAGTGCCTCTTTTTTGATCAGTTATCTTCATTGAACAGTATTGTAGTGTTTTAATATGTGTCGGGGTTGAGGTATGACTTCAGGGAAGACTGTTAACTGTTTAGTCTTACAAGCTGGCCTGCTGATATGAGAAGCATCTATTGTTTAAATTGTTAGACATATCTAACTTTGAGTACTTTTTTATTTCCTGTGGTGCTTATGAGTACATGCTGCCATGCAATAAAAGGCAATACTGTCAAGTTGCATAATATGCTTAACATAATAAACAGTAAATTCTTAACTGAAATATTCACTTCTTACCATCTTCCTTTGTTATAGAGTCTGCGCAATTTCAAAATGCAGAATGACACGATTCTCTCAAACACAAACATCGCCATAGAGACTTACAACCATTTTGTGAATTTGTTGTTATAGATGTATCTCTTAAAGACATGAAGTCATTCTACTTGTCACAGCAAGTAGGAAAAACCCTAACCCTGCCTCAGGAAAGATGTAGTTTCGTAATTAGGCTTTATGTATGTATTCTTAGACATTTCTCTTTCAAAAATAAATGGTTATAAAGTAACTAAAAAGATGTACAAGTATTTATAAATACTACTTCCAATTGCATGCAATTTACTATTTTAACATATTCCAATATAAACGTTTTTATCTATATTGAAATTGAATACAAAGAGTAAATAAGACACAGATCCGGGTCAATTTATCCTCAAATTTGACTCCCAAGTCCTACTGGAAACCATTTCATGTGTGCAGAGGTATTTTCGCGATGATTGAGTTTGTCATAGCAGCAATTTGTAGTGAGAGAAATGTCCAGCAGAGGTCGCCCTCATCATTTTAATCTACCAGTGTTACTGGAATGAATCGGAGCCTCACCACCAAACCCGATTCCTCACAGGAAGTTTACATTTCCTCTGTCTGAGGCCTCTACTTGGAATTTAAATGTTTTCTTTTACCAGGAATTTTTTTTTAGTTTATTGCTAAAAGGTATTTCTAAGAAATTTCTAAGAAATTGAAGCGGTTGTTTATGTGTCTCTTCTATCAAGAATAGTGTTTATAATAATTATAAAGCATGCACTTAAGTAGGGACTTTTAGTTAAAGTGTTTATTCTGAAAATTGCAGAGATAACAGATCAGGACATGCACTTCATACAAAAGCTCTTCTATCAAACAGATTTTATTTTAGCATAAATAAATAAAAAGCAGAAAGTTGTTTGAATTTTAAACATCTAATTACATTCACTGAAATATGTACAAGGCGAGGATTCAGACAATGAGGTGGAAGTGAAATGAACATTATGTTTAGAGGGAAAATGCAAATTAAGACACCTTCAGTTTTCCTTCTGTGTGCTCACAGTTTCATAAAGATTTTTAGGGGACCAAACAAATTCTGAAAATGTTAAAGACCCAAATAGTAATTAGATTTTTTTTGTACATAAATTTCTACTCACATATGGGTGTGTACATATAAAAGGGTCAAAGGACAAACCTGTACAAAGACACAGTTCAGATCATGTCAGTGCTTTTTACGTGATCCATCAGGACAGTGTGAGTAAGCAACAGAACATCGATGGTACATTACTTTAGTTGAGCGTTGTTATGTTGTCATGAACAGGGAATAAACCGCACAGTCAACGCTATAAACTCAAAGTTCAAAAGTGTGATAAGAACGAAAACAGGTCAGAACAAGGAGAGCTCTCACTCTACTGGCAGCAAAAACACAAAATGCACATCTGAGTGACTAATGTTATCTACATAAAGCTGACTCGCGCACAGTCATGAGGCAAATACACAGCGGGTGCTGCTGATCACTCCACTGTTTCCTTCAAACATTGTTTAGTCGGGACGCGGGTTTAGTGGAGCTGCTACAGTTGCAGATTGGGAAGGCTCAGCTCTGATGCGGCCACCAGCAGAGCTGCTGTCTGAATTCAGTCTGGAAAAACAGTCTGCTGCTTCTGGTCCTTCTGTTTTCTCATGACCGGATCTCGATGACTTTGATGAAGGGCAGCGGTTTGTTAGAGGAGGTGGATGGCTTCAGTGGTTTACTGCAACAACAAGAGCACAGTGAATTCACCACTTTTTACTGGAAACAGCAGGAGTCAGACATATAGGATATAGACTAAATGAAAAGACGCATTGAATTAAAATTAACTTTACATGCTTTGGTTCAGTTAGGATTACCCCAATTATTAACATTTTCTAAATGTCGGAATAATGAGATCAAGTTTTTAGATGGATCTTATTTGGAGAAATTGGGTCACATTTTTGGGAGTTATTGTTCTTCATGTTTGCCTGAATTGTGATCAATTTCTCTTGACAGAAAGAATGAGGTCAGATTCTTGTGATAGTCACTCCTAATCATCCACTTTATTGTGTGGAAGTTACTTTTTAACCATTTTAACTGAACGCTAAGCGTCATTGTCTATTTGCTCCTAAGTCTTGACTTCCAGGCTGATGTCTTTTGATGTTGCACCAGTTTCTCCACATAATGTTCTTTCCTCGTGATGCTACCAGTTTTATGATGTGCACTAGTTCATCCTGCAGCAAAACAGCCCCACAGCATAATGCCGCCACTCCCCTGCTGCTCAGTTGGGATGGTGTTTTCATGTTTGTGAAAAAAAAATAATGATAAATAAATAAATAAATTTAGGATTTTTGTCCTTTGTGTGCATTTTCAAACTGTAATCCGGCTTGTTGCTGTTTTTGAATAACAACTTTGTCTGATTTAGTGATAATATTAAGGAAATGCACATAAATAATGTACTAAAAATATTTTATTTGAATGGTCGTTCTTTTGTCTTTGCTAATTTGGTAGTGGTTTGCCAAAATGGTTCTTTGTTACATAAGATGTGTACTTTAGGAAACCATAAAATAACAGACTACTATAAATTTATAGATATTATAATCCCCTTGAAAATATTTGTCAATTAGAAACATTTTCCCCCACTACTTAAAGATAAATTTCCTAAATTTCCAGTGTTAGATTATGTTACTACAGTACAAGATGAATTTATTTGAATTTGGTTTTGTCCGATACGTCAGTGGTGCCGTAAATTATGGAAAGTGCTGCTTCTGCAGAAAAATAAAAAATAAAAAAATCGAGGACAAAATAGGTTACCTGTACACAATCTGTGGATTGCGCTCTGTTGAGAGATAGGAGCTTGACCTTTGTCCTCCCAGGAAGTAGTCCATCTGATCACGCATTTCTCGATTCTTAACAAACAAAATGGTTTCAGGGTTATTTACAGTATTACCAAGCATTGCATTTTCTTTCTCTTTCCAGAACAAGATTGTTGTTTTTTTTTTATTTCGCTCCCACGGTCCAGAGATTTATTTATTTTTATTTTTTTACTACAGCAGAGGCCAGGAGCACTTCTCACCTCAGCCTCCAAGAAAGCCACTTTCTCCTCCAGCTCTTGGATCACGCGGTCTCGCTCCTGGATCACCATGCGAGAGTTCTGCAGCTAAAGACGAGCAAACAGAGGAACCAAACAGTGAGCAAACCCTGCGCAAATACGAGCACGGAGTGGACGTGCCTCACAGAGGCTGGCGTATATGCTTCTCACCTGCTCAATCATGTGTCTGACTTTCCTCTGTTGGCTTTTCAGCATGTCATCCAGATGGTGGATCTTTTCTTTGAGAATAGCCACCTCCTTCTCCAACTGCTCAGCCCTAAAAATACACATAGTCTGTTACGGCACATTGTAATTTTGGGGGGCGGGTGGGTTTGCTGTTTTTTTTCCATTGTACATAATGAAGAACCTATCAACTGTTTGTCATTTACTCTAAGAAATCAGGGAGAAATCTACTGTCTAAATAAAACTATAGGGTGTCCAGTTTACTGCATTCAAAGGGACACAAGACGCGTGTAGAGGAAGGTTTTCTGATGAAATGAGGCCAGAACTGAATTTTATGATCTTCATTCAGAACTCTAACACTTAATGGTGAAAAACACAAAGACAATGACATCGTTCAGAGGAGATGGCCTTCCACCAGGACAACTGTGATTTCTAAAGTAGATTGTTGCCACTAGATTTCTGTCAGGGAATCATTGTAAAAAAAACAAAAAATTGACTTTTTCAGATTTTAACTTGTGAAAATGATCCATTTTCTTCTGCTTTTCAATTATCCACTACTTTATTTTCATCTACTAGATAATATCCCATCAACTACGCTGAAGATTGAGGTTGAAACATATCAAAACGTGGAAAATGTTGGGTGAGTACTTTTGTGATGCAGTTGGCGTTGTGCGACAGTAAAGGCTGACCTTTGCTCCCCCTGGTGGCCTTCCTCTCTCATCTTCCGCAGCTCACGCAGTTCGTCCTCGCGGCTGCGGATGGTCTCCCTCAGGGTGGCGCTCTCGTGCTCCATTCCTCCCAGCAGCCTCTGCAGCTCTTCAATGCGCTTGTCTTTCTTCTCGCCGGCTTCTTCGGTGACCCTCAGCTTCTCCTCCTTGTCGCTCAGACAGTCTCTAAGCCTGCTGCCTTCAGCCTAAGTAAGACCAAGAGTCGAGCTTCTTTAGAAGATGAGATAAATAACGGAGGGTACAGGTTATAACCTCTGTGTGTGAATACGTTACCTGCAGTTTCTCTTTCTCCTCCTGGTGCTTCTTTTCTGCCTCCTGCAGCTGTGCATACAGACGCTTGCTGACCTCTCTCAGCTTGTCTCTCTCTGCTTCTTCATCTGCGTCCTGTAGATAAACAGCAAAGTGTTCGCTTTGCAACTTTACAGTCGGGCACATATTTTTATGGTGACCTAATAAAAACCGTTTTTGTTTCGCCTAAGCTCTGAGGGTTTGCCTATCATAAACACAACGGGTGTGTCTGCGTGCGTCACTGGAACATTTAGTTTGCAGGGGTTTCCTTCTTGTTTGTGCAGCATGCAGTGCATACGTTGGCGAGTCACAGGGACGAGTACAATTGGGACGTAAACACAGAGAGCTGTGTTGTGTTTGTACAAAACTCTGATGGTACGCAGGCGGTTGTGGAGGTGATGAAATGTGTGGAAACTTTAGTTTAAAGCATCTGTGGAATGAGGAGGTTCTGAAAACAACAACATGTGCGGTGGGAGGAACAACAAAGCAGCGTGATCCAACGATATTTTTCACACACCCCCAGGGGAACATAAGGAACATTGACGCCTTGACATCATTTCTTTATGTTCTTTTTCCCAACATAACCTTTCTGTTTGTGCCTCTGGGAGCGGATTGCTTTACACAATGTTCTGTGAGCTGACGCTACAAACGTGAGATTCAATATGTTCTCTAAAAGACTCACATGGATGAAAAAAAAAAACAACAGCTTGAAGCAGAGCCTGTTCATGTGTTTTTCTGCTCACCTGCCCGTCGGTTTTGGATCCAGTTTTGGGAGCAGACAATCCGTTCTTTCGGAACGGGATTCCGACCTTCCACCCATTTGTGTGCGGCTGGTTGAAGAAAGACAGGAAGTCAGCAGGGACAAAAAAATTAAACATGACAGGAATGATAATAGAGGCAAAAGGAAATGCCATACAGCACACAGGATGAGAGGTAGAAAATAAATCCAGTGAGTGGCAAATTTGGTTTACCTTTGTCTTGGCTGCCATCTGCTCTCTCAGGTTCTTCAGGCAGTACCTCACCTGCAACAAACACAGACACGGTGTGAGTGTTTCGAAAGTTAATCAGGCATTTTAATGAATTAAAACAACTTCCCAATTTTTAAATACTCAGCATGATGCATTTAAAATTATTCCATTTCATATTTATCAGTAATCAGATGTGATACACATTAAAATTCAATCAGGTTAGGCTGTTACTGGATTAACGTACAAAACATATCGGTAGTTGTAACTGCCAAATAGGAACCTGTCAGGTATTTTAGTCTCCAATTTTCTGAGCAGGAACTTAGTAAGCTGAGATAAAACAAGGAAGGCAGTGAGTGTTAGCCAGAAGGATTATTTACATGACCCAAAGATGCAAATGCTTCATAATCCAGGAAACATTCTCACTGACAAGAGCGTCGTTGAGTCAGGAATAGTCATAATTCAGCCACTGACCTCCTGTATCTGTGAAACTTCGTCTGACAGCATCTTCAGGCTCTCTTGTTGCTTCTGCTGCTCTTGTCTGCGAGCCTCCAGATAAACCTAAAGCAAAAGAGCCACATCAATACCAGACACCACAGCCAAGTCAAATGCCTTTGACGGGAACCAGAGATCCATTTCTGCTACACACACCTTGATGATCTCCACCTGCTCCTCTTTTGACTTCACTGGTTCGGGGTACGAAGCGGTCCTATCGCTGGCCGGCTGCACCACGGCGAAAGCTCGTCCAATTGGCTGCAAATCAGTGACGAGGGGAGGTTAAGAGCGCAAAGCATTTTACACATCTGTCAAATCCAGGCCTGACTGCGAAGGAGTTGTTTGTGATCAACATTACAACACAGCATTTGCAGGAGCAGCTTGGATGTTAAAAAATCGTTATGAAACATCGCTCTGGAATGTCGGCTTCAATGATGCAATTAAACTGTTAGCTAGTAGAAGAAAGGGGAACATACTGTCCCTTGATGAGCAAGCTATTCCTGTGTTGCATGTCATTATTGTGAGCCTGCATCACAAGAGACATTTAGTAGAAATCTCTATAGAGACCAGCCCTTAAACATCTGCTGGTTTCCTGAGAATGGGTGGACATGAGACCTTGAGCACAGGGAGAGAGAGCGAATGTTACGCAACCTCGCTGCAGTAGACGTCCCCTCAGTTCTGCTGGAGCAAAACGAGTCGCAAGACACCCAGATGCTTGTAAATTACTGTAATAAAAACCTGATGGCCGCTGTGACATGATTATGAGCTGTACTTACAGTTGATGTGCGAGAACGCTGCATGATGCATTACCCTCTCTCTGAACTAATTCCTCAGAGTCACTGAAAACGTCACGTAAAAGTGTCAGGTTTTACATAGAGACTTCGTGACTAATTTTTCGGAATATTTATTCGTGAATGTGTGGAAATTCTGGCTTGGATGCGCAGATAATTAACACACAAGTATATAACACATAAACACAACTTTTTTTCACTCCAATTAAGTCCTAGAATAAAAAATCTGCATGATTCCTCAACTCTGGGTCTCCCTGTTTAGGTTCAGTCAACTTTGATGCATTAGCAAACCTAACCCAATTCAGTAAAATATTGTAAAATCTTTGTAAATATAAAAACGTAACATTTCAGACAATCAGCATCACCAGACCCATTTTACTAGGGATTGAGAGGCTAAAAGCCTATGTCATCCCTAAATAGGACTAAAAGATAATGTTAAGGCGAAGAAGACTCATGTGGTGATGTCTACTTTTAATGTGTTCTTAGCCTATCAAAGTAAAGCCATCAAAGTGTTTACATTCAAAAGATTGATAAAAATATAAAAATGTAAATACTGATCTGGACAACAAGTACTAATCACTGTCAGTACATCCACAGCAGTTCTCCTCGCCGCTACAATCACATAGTTTTCTTCTACATGGTGGGTTCTGCTTTCTACCACTTATCCAAAGTGTTTCTCATCTGCAGGAAATGTCTCACCTTATCTCTGTGCTGCTCTGCGCTCCGGTTCGCCTCTCTCTGGTCGTGGAGCGTGAGTCGCAGTCGTCTACAACCGTCCTGAAAAGCGAGGCAAAACGAAATGCTTCAAAAGAGTCCGTTATGTGATGAAGAGTCTGTTTGAGGGCTATTTTGAGGAGGAGAAGAGCGGCGGGAGAAAAGAGGAGGAGGAGGACAGAATGAGTCATAGGGTGGGAGAAAGTGGGCAGCAACCAGTACAAGACTGGGAACAAACGTCAGAAAGAAAGCGAAACTTTTTCCAGCCCTGCACAGAGACAGATTGTTTGGTTTAAATTGTGCGCTGTGGACGTCAGAGGGACTTAGGCGAAAAACCCTCCAGATGCTCCCAGCCAGCTGGAAGCCGAGGCTGGATTTCAGGGGAAAACTGTTATGTGGAGTAAAACAGATCCTTACCATGGCAACAAATCCTCCCAGTAGCCATAAACAATCTGGCAGAGGAATAAAATATGTGTGCCCATGAAGACTGAGAGTGAAAGTTATATAAAACACTTGAAGAAAACTACAATTATCACCAATTTGAACAAGACTGTGAGTTTTTTTAAAAAGTCAAAGTTCCATTTGGAGTCTTTTTAATCTATCAGAATCTAAATAACCAGTGACTACAATTACTGTGAAGTTTTAATATACACAGTCCAGTCACATTAATGTGACCATCTGTCGAAAGCCAGAATAACCACCTTTCGCAGAGCGAACTGCTACGAGACGTGCAGGAAGAGAGTCACTTAGGTCCCTGAAGGTCTTCTCTGGGATGTTGAGCCATGCCGACTCTAATGCCGTGGCCAGCTGCGCTAGATTACGCGGTTGAGGATCCATGGCGCGAACAACTCGATCGAGATGGTCCCACAGATGCTCGATTGGGTTTAAGTCAGGTGAGTTTGCTGGCCAGGGGAGGACGGTAAACTCATCCTGGTGCTCTTCGAACCACGCACGTACACTGGCAGCTGTATGGCACCTCGCATTGTCCTGCTGGAAGATGCCATCATCCTGAGGAAAAACAATGCGCATGTAGGGGTGGACATGGTCCGCAAGGACAGATGCGTACTTGTATTGATCCATCGTGCCTTCCACAATAATCAGTGAACCCAGAGAATGCCAGGAAAACATTCCCCAGACCATAATGCTCCCGCCTCCAGCTTGGACCGTTCCTGCAATGGTTGCAGGGTGGTTCCTTTCAGAGGTTTCACGCCTTATACGCCAACGTCCATCTGTCCGATGGAGCATAAAACGCGATTCATCTGAAAACGTTACCTGTCGCCACTCAGTGGACGTCCAGCTGCTGTACTGGCGTGCAAATTCTAGCCTTCGTCGTCGATGAACACCAGTCAGCATAGGTGCACGAACCAGGCGTCCGCTTCGGAGGCCCAGACGCAGCAATGTTCGCTGAATAGTGGTTTGGGAGACACTTGTGGTAGCCCCTTGGTTCATTTTAGTGGTCAGTTGCTCAACGGTAGCCCGTCTATCTGCCCGAACGCATCTCCGCAACCGTCGTTCGCCTCTGTCATCTATGGCCCGTGGTGCACCACATTTGCCACGTCGTGGATTTTGGACAGTCCCATTTTGCCATGCACGGTACACTTTTACCACGGCGGCACGCGAACAGTTCACAAACTCAGCCGTTTCGGAAATGCTTCCACCCTTGGCCCGAAAGCCAATGATCATGCCCTTTTGGACGTCGGATAAATCGCTTCGTTTCTGCATTACGGCAACGATTGAAATGTTTTCCGAAGCCCACACACACCCTTTATATACGCTCAACTGCACTGTGCTGCCACCTGCCTTCTGTGATTGGTTATTTAACTCTGAAGTGGAAAGTACGTGGTGGTCACATTAATGTGACTGGACTGTGTAGTTGGATCTAAGCGCGACCATGCGACGGTAACACTTTTTAAAGCATTTTGAGTCCAGCACTTCAATAGTTTGCATTTTCTTCAAAGTCTCAGAATGCTTCAGTGCACATTAATGAAGCGACTCCTTATTACCCCGTTTATATTTGCACTGTATGTCCTATTCATAGCAAAGCACCATTAAGCAGGACAAAGTTTAGCTGAACTAAAACAGTGGACAGAAGTCAGCTTTTTCAATTTAAATGAAAGCAAGAAAGAAATATAAAAATACTTGGAATCTATTGACGCGCAGTTCATTTGGCTCTCAGTTTGGACCCTCTGGAAAACTATGTAAAGCTACCTGTTCTTACACCTGGACTACAATGCTCTGGGTTTTGAGGTAAGCCATCTTTCGCCGTTTCATGTGCAGACACTAACTCGATTGAGGTGTTGTTGCACTACATGGATTTTAGAGTCAAATTTCATAATTCCATCATTTTTGGAGAAGACATTGCCTGGAGGAGAAGCAGCCTTTATCGCTGATCTCCTTCCTCGTCAGAAAGCTGAGATTCACAGCTTCTCTCTGGTCCAACCGGCCGTTTGAGGTGGAAAGGTGGCCAAGCCCATTTGAGGCACGTCCCAAAGCACACACTTTTTCAACAATGTCTGTTCTTTTTATTTGATTTCAGCTTGTTGTTTTTCTGTATATTTAATAAAAAGACTTAGATAGACGCATATTTTGAGAAGAATCCAGGACATGCATGAAAAGGAATGTGAAAGTAGCTTCTGTAGCGGGAAATCTCTGGAACAGGATGTTTACTGGGAGTGTGTTTTCCAGCACAAGGGAAGCCCCCTGAAAGAGCGGCTCAGTAAAAATGTCAAGGGTTAAACTCTGTGGATGTGAGGGAAGAGGTCACAGACATTACGCAACTCTCTCAAACCAAAGTAGCATGCTCTCCTTCTTGGGTTATTTTTGTTCAACGCATATAAGCAGAGATAATTACAACAGTTCAGGAAATCATTTCATAACTTTAAAATACAAACACGGATTCAGAGCTTCATTAACAGCATCGTTTATGTGCAAAAGGAAAATCTGAGCATTGTTTTGCTTAAAACTCACAGTTAAATTATGATGGATTGCCTGCTGGTTGTGGTTAAGTAGCTATGATTTGCCATTTATTTTTCAGAGCCTTAGCTTTCCTGCCAAGCTCCGACTTGTTTCCATATGTGTAACAGATTTAAAGACAATGCTTCATCAGCTGAAACACCATAGCGTACAGAGGTGGGGTTGTTATACAAAGTCCTGCTTTTAGTCTCAAGAAGATTAGATGAAGGATCAACAATGTCTTTCACATCAAAACAGAAATTATTGCAGTAGCGGTAATGACCAGATGATGAATCAGATAATACTTAGAAGCAAGAAACTGCTAATATATCCAACCAGATAAACTCCTTCATTGTCTGCACGTTGAATATGTTTGTTTTCTGATGTGCTTGTCTTCTGAAAAGCTGGAGGTTAGATTTTGTTGGTAGGGTATCCTACTGGTAAAGTAAAAAAGCTGACTGCATATCAGCGTATGGTGCATCAATCTCCCTCTGCATTTTTAGTTTCATATCTTTGTGAGCCATTTATTGACCTAACGTGTTCTTGTTTTTTTCTATTACTTCATATTTGGACTATCAAGGAAAGTATGGAAGAAATATTTATTTCCTTCACACCTTCTATGATGTTTTTGTGCACTGAAATGATGTCTGGGTTTGGTTTTCTGTCCTTTTTTGGAGGACTGGTTCAATTCCTCATTAAGAAACTTATAAAATCAAAACTACCTGGCAGGAACTCAAAGCATTTTGGAGTTTAGATCTGGGGGGAAATAGGAATTAGGTGATTTTCTTGTTTGTTTTTAGAGACCTCTGTTGGTAGGGGTGTCTGTGGTTGTGCACAAGCTGCAGTAAAAAACAAAATAAGAATTTGCTTTGTATTCTGTTAAGAGTAAAGTGTGATTATCGGTCAGGCTTTGCAAGAAAACCCTTGCAAAGCTGTCTCTTACTTTGACCAAATAAATTAGGTCTTGTTGCGTAATGAAACGATAAGAAGCTGTCATAAAAGAGAAGTTTTGTTTGCAGAGTCTTTCAATTTGCTGCTTATCTTTTCAGGGCTAACAGTAATAAAAGAACAGGCACAGAGAGGTTGATTTAAATGGGAAAATTAGAAGGCAAGACACGAAAAGCAAAAAAAAAAAAACACCGTCTAAATGACTCAAGTCCAAGTAAACCCACAAAAATCCAACTACAAAAGGGAAACTTCTCCTATTGTTCAACAGGCTTTCCTCTCGGATTGCAGACTGAGGGGGAAAAGCTGACTCTGAAAGCTCTAGTGCACCCCGATGAGGCCGGGAGCAGAGGAAGGGTTTCGAGAAACAGGGAACAGTGGGAGAGTTGTTAAGAAGGAATGCTTCATTGTACAACTACCCCGGCTCCTCGCACACAGCACTCCGCTAATCCTCATTCTGGGGCGAGCCATTTACACGGTAGCCTCCCTGTCTGCTGCTGGAAAAACGCTGTCCATCCCTCAGCTGTAATACTAGCCTTCCTGTGAACTCGGACAAAAGAGAGCAGTCGGACGGGACCTGCAAGCAGCCGCTTTAACGCAAACACAAGCAGAGCGCATTAGCTTCTGGCCACTGACAGAAACATGAGCCTGAGCTCACACACAACCCACGGTACCTCAGTGAGGACAAAAGATCAGGACACGCCGAAAGGACATGGGGACGCTTTTGTTTTGGATTCAGACATGAGGAGGGATGTAAATCATTGGAGGTAAACATGCTGAGGCGTGGGAGACACCTGGGAAATCACCTGGTAAACAACATTTTTGAAGATCTCTGTTTCACACACTCAAACAGGGTTCAGATTTCTGACTTTGTGCTTTCAGGTGAGATTCCTGCATACCACAAAATATACCACAAGATGTTTTGTGTGCACATATCGACATGCATTAAATGTTTTGTTTCTCCTGTGCACACAGACTGAACAGATGTCACTTTTGTCTTTGGTCCAAAAGCAATATAAACCTCAGCTCTGAGGCGACAGGTGTGATCCGACAGAGCAGCTGCAGGTGAATTAATTATCACTCCAGATTCATCCATCCCTGCACCGATCCTGTACCAAAGGTTCAGTATGATACTCAAACAAGGAAAACATCAATGCAAAGACTGTTCCTCTGTGAGCATCAGGAAATGGTTTCCGTCCAAATAAAAGATAATCTCCCTCTAAGTTATTTCTAAGATCAGGAAATATTTGACTAAAGAGTAAGTCAACAGAGCTCTTGCACCAACTTTATAGGCCTGACAGAAACTTAGGCTTTATTCTGGGACCATCAGTCTTCTCAGTAAAATAAATACTGTGGCTAACACACCCAGCCTGAGTTGACAAGGTGCACTTATAGGTAAGCTTTAGGCTTTGAGGGTCCAAAATCTCTCAAAGGTTGATCGGAATCGACCAGTTTCAACTTGATCAAACAGTCAGAAAATCAAAAATCAAACAATCGGGTGACAAGCTTTTAAAAAAGAAAACTGCACTTTCTTTTCCGTATTGAGTAATATCTGCATTTCCTGTAGACTACATGAGAGTGAGAGAGACCAGTAGATAACAAGAAGACAAAACAAGTACAGAAAACGCCTTCTGTTTTATACTTTTGATCTGCCAATCTCTGCCTACTATGCAACATGTTAGATTTGGAAATTGGCAGCAATTTAATTTGGTCTACATTCTGCTCATGGTTTGCAGTGCTAGCTAAGCTAACTGTGCTAATTAATAATCTGAAGTATTAAGGTCAGTTAATTCATACTCAACTGTGCTTATTTTAAAGTGTTAGTAAAAGGATTTTTTTTCCACATGAACTCTTACGTGACATTATCTCTGCTTAAAAACTAATTTATTACATTAGAAGGAAAAGTTTTTTTCTACAAAACATATTTTTGTGATATCTTCTCATAATATAGATTTTAAAATCAAAGAAAGTAAACTGAAATTGGGATTAGAAGGTTAGATGTTACAAAAAACAGATTGGTAATCTAATTGGTGCTTTTCTAAAATACATACTTTTTTGGACATTTTGTTTATTTATAGTGCCACTTTCTGATTTGAGAAGTCACAATATTAATGTCCTAAACAAGAAAAAGTTTTCCAATCGCAAAAAGCACTGGACGAAAGGTTATTTTATTTTATCGACTTGGGGCAGTTCAGCAGAAAGCTGGGTTGTTCCAGCACTGCCATCATGTGACACCTATAGGGCTGACGACACACAGAAAAGTATTTCCATGGAACTGAGTCACAGAGTGAGAGTTGTTGGATCAGGACAAACTCCACACTGACATGGAGATACTTGACACTTAACAACCCTCCTAAAATCCACACATTCTACATAAAGCAGGTGTGCTCTGGCATGTTTCAGATACGTGTGTAAGTCATGTCTCGCCCATTCCCTGCCACTGATGTCAGACTCTCCAGACGGAATAGTGAGGAAAGACATGAGGAATGTGCTCAATGGGGAAGTTACAGCAACCGAAGGGATAATTGTGTCATTATTTAAAAAGTGCCTCACCAGACAAAAAAGGGAATTTGTAAGCAGTGGTTTTAAAATTACATAATATCACATACTGATATTTATAGATGATTTTAGAAAATGTTTTAGAACGTTTAGTTGTAATGTCTGTGTTGTGTGTCTGTGTGCCTCCTGGGTACAAAACATTGTGACACTTGCTGAACAAAATTGTCTCCTGTATATCAAAATTTCCTCTCATCGTCATGTATTCACACTTTAGTTCCGCGTAGCCTTTTCGGCACGCTAGGAGGTGAGACTGAATTCACTTGCCTTACCTTGAATAAACATATCAGACACCAGATATGTAAATACTGAAGTTGGGAGATTATTTGCCTGCTGAACTTAACGTTGATAAGGGAAGACCGGTCTTCTGTGTGACGCTGATGCAAAGTTGCCTTTTTCAAAAAGTAATGACTGATAGATTAAGTGCGGCCTGGACAAACAGAGGTTTTATTGTAGCTGTACGCATTTCTCTGTGCAGTTATCGGTTTAATAGGTATGTGAGAGGTGCTGCCCTTGTTACACTTTGACCTTTCTGTTGGATATACTTTGCACGGAGAATAGCGATAGATTATCAGTCTAGACCGCAGGGCAGAAATGTGCAACTTTATCTTTTAGTAGGTTACATCTTTCAGCTCAAGCTTAGCTGGCAGGGTTTATGAAGTGTGGCCTGATGGGAGCTCAGCAGGAGAGCGCCGAAGTGGAAGACAGAGGGGGAAAGTGTCATGTTGCTCCGCAACCTTGTCAAATGAACAGTTTGCCTTTTCAGGCAAGATCAATGATTAAACCAAAGAAAGTCACACACTGATAACCCCAATCAGCGTAAGTCATTTTATGAAATGCTGCCCTGGGTTACTCTCATGTTACATGAACACCAAAAAATAACCCAAAGTTCTCTCTTTTGTGTTTTTACACATAAACCATGTCTTAAGGAATTCCAGAATAAACCAGGTCTGATCTTAAAATTTAAAAGAGGGCATTTCAAATATAGTCCAGATTAAAACAAAAAACAAAAAACAGGCCTTTAATAGGAATCGTCTGGCTTGCAAGGTATGCAGCCATATGTTTTTCAATGCAAAGAGGCACCTGCTCCCATTTAGGTGCACTTGCAAAAATAAAAAGTATAAAACTTACTTGAACTACAGGTCACCCCTTACACAAGGGCGCCCTGGGCACATAATCATGTCTCCTATATTAAAAACATTTTCTTTTGCAAAAATGTGCCAAACCACACATTGCAAATTAGTATAGAGGGCTTGTGATTCCCCCTGACACAGTGAAAAGCACATCACTCAAATCAAAAACCCATACAGAAGTGAATCCAGTGCATAGTATTTAAAATATCCTCCTATGTTTGAATGTAGCAAAGCAAAAATTGCAACAACAAAAAAAGAAGGACCACTTTTAATCTGTCTGTGCACAGGTGGCAGACAAAGTGCACAACCTGGGCTGCCTTCTCCGTCTGTCACAACTGCTTGGATAAATAAGCCTTTACATGATGTGACCAGAAGGCACCTGACACAGACACAGATGTTATCTGGACTAATTCTGACCTGGTCTCTATGTGAGTCTGTTCAGGAGCTGAAGGGATAATGCCTTAATTACTTTAGAGATTTAAGTAAATACAGCACTTAGAGCAGATGAAGGCATGTGGCTTCAGGAACCATCACAAAGGTATGCAATTAAGAAGAAAACAAAAAGACATGTGGAAGATGTAAAAAGGGGGGAAATTAAAGGGAACAAAAGTTTCCAAAGTTTTGGGCACAAACACACAGAGATAAAGTTGTACATGTATGAGTATCTGAAGGAACTTACATAATATTCATCGTTCCTGATGTCTTCAATGGTGCAAAGACTCCTTGTCACTCCGTTCATCTTCCTCTCGGATTCAATAAATACCCCACACACAAAGAAATAAATAGATGAATAAATAAATGAACTGCGCTGTGTCTCCCGGCGGACCGTCCACAGTAGCTGCTCAGTGTCTCTCCGTCTGTCCCACGCTCACTGTCTGACTCTCCTCTCTTTGGGAAGAACTTTTCTCGGTGCGTCACTGTGGGAGTGAACAGCAAAACCAAACAGAGCCGCCCACAAAACGGACCGAAACAGCCAAATAGGGAGCAGGAGCGAAAGAAAAAAAAAAAACACTGTAAGGGGAGTGTCAGAAACACAATGTTGGACAGAAGCTGCAGCCACCGGTACAGCAACTTCTGGAACAATGACCTCCTGTAGCTTCACCTCATCTGAGGGGGAAAATAAAGTATGAAATATTACAATATGGACATTCTTATTATAGGCTATAATACAAACGGTCAACCCTGTATTAAACGCTGCCGTGAGGAGAGCAGCCCAGTTTCCGTGTAAATTATTAAGTGAGATAACTTAAACGCCTGACTGAGACTCTTTAAAAAAAAGTCTCCTCGTATTACAAAGCAGTGGAAACAAACTGTGATTTCGGAGCTCTGAAAATATAACAATGTAAACAAAGTTACGGAGTTCTAACTATTTTTTTTTTTAATGAGCAAATTGAATCAACAAAATTTGATCAATTTTGCTGATATATTAGATTTTCCGTCAGTGGAGAGAGTCCTGCTGGTTGGTCGCACCATAGACATAATATAAGTTATAATATAATTATATTATGTCTATGTATCGCACTACTCGATGTAGGCGAGGGGAGATGACGTCACGTCTGGCGCCTTTTCGTTTCGACGCTAACCATCGATATAAGCCAATAGAGCACAGAAATGTGAGATAAAGCACAAACAGAAGACACAAATCTGGGCCTGCGATTTCAAATACACAAACTAGAAAACAATTCCTTGAATGCAGCCCTGGTTAATTGGAAAACATAAATAAATGCAGAAACAAAAATGGATAACAAAACCTAACTGCAAAAACCTGGATGGACAGGATGTAGCTACAAATGGTTGCTAAGAACAAAGTGGTTCCAGCAACCTCCAGATATTGTTTTTGGGACTTCCTCATGTTTACTTTTTATGTTATTACTATATTTTCTCCTTTTTTCAGTTTATTAATCCAATAATTGGTAAATAATTACCAATATTTTTTTCTTTAAAAGTATGACGATACACCCTACACTTTTTGCAGGGGTGACAGAGGAATGGGTGACAACCATTTCTGAGGATTTAGGACTCCAGTGTACCACAGGGTGATTCCACAAATGGACAAAACATGACCACCCTATCAAAATTACTCCAAGTTTATCAAAAGAACCCAGAACAATATTTAAAACTAAAGTTTGACAAACCTCAGAGTTAGGGTCAGTGCTTAAGATTAATCAGTAACAAAAACACTGTGAATATAAATATCATGGGAGAGTTTCATGACCAAACCAAAGCTGAACACACACACCCATCTCTTCCCAACTTCACAATGGTAATGGACTGAATTTATATAGTCATACTGAGAATTTTTTAATCATACTTATCACTCAAAACACTTTGCGCAACAGGCATATTTAATCATTTTCAAACACATTTATATGCTGATACACTGACAGCTTGGGGCTAGGTGCACATCAACATGTGACAAGAGGAAGCTGGAATCAAAACAACAACCTTTTGATTGAAAGATGAGGCCCCTCCAACAGAGCCACATAATCTCTAAGACCTTTAGGTAAATATTCAGTGGACTTATGGGACAAAGGTGAAACATCAGGGAAGACGTGTGTCTGGTTGCATATAGATTTAGCTTTTAAAAACTACAATTACACCTATAGTGTAATCACCACCTATAGTTCTGAGGGTGATTTGGGTCTTCGTAACCTGGACGACTCGCTATAATGGATGGAATCACAAATTCATCTCTCTATCAGAAAACTCAGAAGAAGGTAGTCTGGGCCTCAGTTTGCGACCTCTTATTTGGTACGAGAGCAAAACCAGTTAGGGGTCAAGTACTTTGAGACCTCCTCCCCAATAACTAAAATCCAAATTTGAAAACTGCTTTTTGTATTAAGTGAAATTATCACCATCAGAAGAAATCTGTAAAGTTACAAAAATAATGTAAAATGTCTCAAAAGTAAAACACTCTCATGTATCACTTCTTTGTTATTTAATTGCTGATGTACAGTATGCATGTTTTCGGTGTTAACTCAGGTCATTTTACTGGAACAAGATGACAGTGCAAAGTAGCAAACAAAGCATTCCTCTGGCAGCATGTAGCTGACTGACCGAGGTCACAGCACAAAGACTTAAACAATTAGTGGCACAGGCAGGACAAACACAAGCACAGTGTGGCACAAAATATAAAACTGGATGCATTAACAAAGGAGGGAGACTAAAACAGAGATTCGCACTGAAATAAAATTAATTTGCCTTTTATGTATCTGCTTAGTTGCAGTTTTGAGTCTTTAATTAGTAAACCTTTTACCCTAATGAATCACCAGGCAAGAATGTGGTTATTTTTAAAGTCACAGTGGGAGGTGTTTTTCTTTTTAATGGTCGGATTATCCTGTGGAATGAGAATCCTCCGCATGCACAATATCCTCAAAACCGCAGCACACCCAAACCTCAGGGCTGCGTGTTGAGACGTGTCCCACAAATAAAGGAGTCGTGAGGCTGCATCCGACCATTTTCAGACACGATGATCCGGAGATTAGACACCAGACTGTTTGGGGAATCAAACTTTATGTGCATCCAAGTCCCGGATTGAAAACATAATGAGGACTCAAACCGGTTATGTCAGTGCTATGTCTGCCTTTCTGGTTGACAGCAAAATCGTGGAGCGTAAAAGTTTCACTTGAAGGATTTTCCAAAAAAAATCAGAAGATGTTTGGTTATGTAAAAATAAATACATGAGTTTTTTTCCAGTGCAAGGCTACGTGTAAACCTCAGCAGAGAAGCTTACATTTAAGTTCTTTTGCCTGTCATCACTTCTGATGATAGGCAGGAGCAGCAGATGGATAGACGGATTGGTGTGGTAATGTAGATCGGCCGAAAACAACAATCAGATCAAAATCAGTTTATTTGCCAAGATTGTGCACACAAACAAGAAATTTGACTTCAATTCAATGTAACTTTTCTCTCAATGAAGATACGTAAATATATACAAACAAAAGTGCTTTCACAAAAGTGAACAACCTAGTTGAATTAGTGCAAATATTGCCCAGATATGGATCATGGCTGAAAAAATGAGATCCGCTCTACAAGCAGCACCTGATGAGCTCAACCTGCAGGGTGGCTGGACTCAGCGGCCGTGGAGACGAGGAGAGGAGTTCAGTGTAGAGTCACTGCTCCTCTGAATAGAAACATGTCTCCTGTCACCTGCTCTAGTAAGGCGACGTCCTGTCGGGTTTGGTATATTAGCTTGGCTTTTCAAATGTTTTTCTCCTTATGAAGTCATTCTTTCATTGAAATGCGTGTAAGCTTGGACCATTAGTCTTCAGATTTTCAGCTGTTATCTGAAGGTTTTGGGTCGTATTTATAACTTCATTCACCTTGACAAAAACTTAATTTAAATTTGAAGAAACGTAATCCAAGTGCATAATGCTGCCACCACCTTATTGCTGGTCATGTTTTGTCCATTTGCATTGTGCCGTGGGTTTGGTGTTCTTTCCATGACATGCTTTGGTGATTTTGTGCCAAATACAACTGTGGCAGCAAACACATTATCTGAAAAAATTTTCCCAGACTCGTTTTCTTTTGAAGAAAAGGCAGCCATTGTCCAAAAATATGATGAATACAGTCAGATTTTGTTTATTGAATGTGGCTAAAATAAATAATATGCATCCTCATTTTGCCCTTGTGTCAGATTAAACATGTCATTTGAAAGCAACAGCATTTACGCCTTTAATGAAAATGTTTTCTTTTTTTTGGTCTGACGTAAGATTCAAACCATAAAAGCTGTGTTTTTATTAAATTGAGGTGGAACATCCACATAGTTAACAAAAGTAAAGGCTTTAAGACACCAGTCAGTGTGAAACCAATCTAAAAAACATAATTCCCAAAATGGGCCAGTATAAATACTCTCTATATATACAGAAATTACATGAATCAAAAGGTGTTTTAATAGTTTACGGGTGTGCACTCTTATGCAACAGGCCTTGTTATGTTTCACATTTTCCACTCTACTGCCGTCTGTTTGTGTTTAGTTCAGTCATACAAGCTAGATGTCACATATTTGTGGAAAAAGTTTAAAGTCGAAATTCTTCACATCACAAAATCCTGTCTTTTTAACGGTGGTGTGATGTGAGCAAACGTTTACGTCACGTTAAGTGGAGATTAAACACACATTAGTTGAGATGCCGAGGTGGAAACCTCACCTGCATTATGAAAGGTTAGAATCACTACTTCAGAAGTTAGAGAGTTATGATAATGAACACTGTAAAAGTCAAACTGACGGTGTGGGAGTGGGATTAAACTGTTTCCATGAGTCAGTGGGCCACGACAGTGATGAAATGTCAAAGAAAAAAATAATTATGACAGATGCTTTAACTGATGTCATTTGTTCTTTGACAGAAAGGTGAGTCTGGTGAAAAACAAATCATTTTCCCATCATTTTCACTCCTTTTTCATCACCAGGGCTGTGGCTGCTTTTCAAATTATGACCGCTGTATTTTTTCAGTGAACTCAGAAAATCTCTGTTTCTTCTCTTATATAACACGACTAAAGTAAGCCTCACTGCTACGGTTTGTTAATTTTTCCACCAAAACATTACTTCACCTGTTCTCGGCCTGTTTTCGTCACTACCTCGGCCTACATGTCGTCTGCAAGGATCGGTATTTATAGCACTGACGTGTTGGAATGATGACAGAGTTGATCTCCACTCCTCAGATCTACGAGTTTCTTAAAGGGCAGGTGGCGACACGCCGTTTTGTCCAGGCCTGAAAGATTTGTGCTTCTTTTACGTGGAAGTCCTGGAGGGAGGTGGAAACTCTTCACACTTAGATGACAAAGGCAGAAATTTGTAAGAGCAAACCCTCAACAGTTTCAAAACTGGACACACGCCCAGTTCTTGACCAATCAGCTCTCAGTTGTGTCTCGAAAGCTGCAATTTGGAAACCCAGTCCTGCCCATAGAAAGTATGTACCAGTTTAGCCTGTAGTCTTACAAAACAGGTGATGCACACAACATGTTGATGCCTTGCAGGTTTGGTCACTCCAGCATAGTGAGAGCTGGATCTAGTCTCATAGTAAACACTGAAGGTGTGACTTTATACCAAGAAATTATCATTGAACAAAACCTCTGAAGGTCAGCTCCTCCTAAGCAGGACCATAAAGGGTTTCTCTTGTGCCTCTTTTGAACATCAATCACACAATAAAACCACAGGCTATGAAAGTACACTAACTTTGTTCATTTTCAATGAGCAGATGCAGTGACAAACTCCACAAACAGTCCAAAAGAGACTGTTCTGTAACCAAGGTGCCAGACAGGATGTAAACACTTCTGTAACCCGAGTAGAAGCTGGGAGCTGAAGCTTCAGGGTGCCGACTTTCATCGCTTTTCAAACAAATTCCTCACCTGTTGGAGATGTTTTGTCTTTAAGAATAAGAGCACAAACTTCAAAAAGATTTTTATGATGTTATACCGAGTTATGTCAACATTTATTGCATAAAATCAGATCTGGTTTCACAGAAACATCTTAAAGTTGTGAAAAACAAAAACAAAGAATTTCTCTGAAGGTGTTTTCACGCTGACACTGCACATTCCAGACGTGCTTTGACCAACAGAGCTCTTGACAGCAACATACGATCCATCTGTCATCTACTGTACCGACTTCTCCCTGCCACAGTACCCCTCTAATATCTGGACTAAAAGTCTCTGAGACAAACTATATGCCTCAGAGAATCGGTAGCTTGTTTATGTTGTTTGGTATCAGACGCCGTGGCAGCTTAAGCAATGTCTATAAATATTTATGTTTAAGTCATTTAAGTTTGTTTAATTCTGTTTTATCTGCTTTCATGAGTATGTTTGGGATCATTATTCTGCTGGAAGATTGAGTTTAACAATGACTTAGGAGTAACTCTAGAGCACGTGTGTCAAACTCAAGGCCCGGGGGCCAAATCTGGCCCACAGTAGCTTTTTATGTGCTCCTTTAGACTCCAAATTACCTTCTAGATTTTCACAAAACTCAAAAACTCACACAAAATCAACAAATTTCAAATTTCTTTTCTGATTTTACTGCAACTTTCCTCAAAATTGGTCAAAAACTTTCAGTTTAAGTGGTTGCTGCTTCAGCCTATCTTGATAATTTGTGGTCCATAATTGATACAGTGAGTAATAGAAAGTCACATTTAACATCATACAATAGCGCAAATATTGTAAAAATGTCTTACAAACATTTCTAAATTTGCACCACAAAATCTGTAATTTTGATTGCAAAAAAAAAAAAAAAACAATCACAAAATCCTGGAAGAATATTTATTTATTGATATTTTAACAGTCTAAATGGTTTTGACAATACATTCTGGCACAACCGGCCCTTCAAGAACATTCAGATTTTTGATATGGCCCAAAATGAAAATGAGTTTGACGCCTCTTCTCTAGAGCATGATGCTGCCACCAACGTGTTTGACTGTTAATATTGTATCAGTGTCACATTGATTGTATTAAAAATACTCTTAACTTTAGGCAAAAATAGCCACATCATTGTCTGTGAATTTCTTTTCCAGATGTTTTCTTTCTTGTCCAGGGGAATAATGCCTAAAATTTGCTGAAGGTAAGTTGTGTGGTTGCAAAGGAACAATTAACCTAAAACTAGAGGGAAAATACATTTGACCCTACATGTTTTGAACCAGTTTGGATTGTAGAAAATCCACAACAAATTCAAATCAAACTTGCAGCCAGTTCTTTTTAGAAATCACTGAAATCTTGTGGGGTCTTTTGGGGCTGAAAAGTTGCTGGGTCAAGAAATAAAAGTGTCAGTTAGTCTGAAACATTTCAGCCGAGTGGCAGAGGAAGATATTTCCCTCTGTGAAGAAAGAAAAAAGTAAATCCTGTTTTTGAGTCCATGTCTCCGGACTCCTTATATGTAAACACGGTCTGGAAAATTATACATTTAGAAACGTATAATACATTCCTTGTTTACACGCTCTCAGCAAACACTATCTTTTGTATACTTGGTTAAAAATATTAGTTAATATGTCCTCATCAATATTTAGAACTCAGACAACAAAGAAAACTGAGGTTTTCAGGGAACTATTCCTTTCTTCCTGCCCTGCATGATGAACTATAACAGTTTTGCAACAATAGATAAGACAAAACACACACACAAAAAAACAATGTGACATTTGTTGCTTCTGCAGCGATGCCAGTCTGAGTCTGTATTTTAGAGCTCTCTGTAAAGCTATTATTTAGCTACAATTCAAATATTTTTGTCCCATTATCTTGTAGCTTCAGTAAACCCAATCTCCCACTGGTTGCTCAGAGGTATTTCTCATCTGCTTTTGGATAAGGAAGTCATGCCATGCCGTTATTGTCTGTAAAATACCTTTGAAGCATTCAGTGGTGTTCGAGTCCCGCAACATTCCTGGGAACTTCATAGTTTTTAGGGGTTTTTTTTACCGGCAATATTATTTGTGATGCCTTCAAGCAGGAGCATTCCTTTCACGTCAAGCGTGTCATATCTTCAGGTCACTTCTTTATCTGCAGCTTCAGCATGTATAACAGAGCAGGTTTTCCCACATCACTGCTGTTTACGCTCTTCCAGTTTTAAAAAAAATGTTTGTTTTTCTTCACTGGGGGAGTCGTTTTACTCTCACCTCGTCAGGAAAAGAAGGTTGCATTGACAAAGATGCTGTTGTTGCCATGATGAAACCACAACAATTCAGCAGCTCTTAATGTCAAGACAGAAAAATAACCTGGAGAGAGCTCACACATCACAGATGTATGTTTATTATATATAATAGGATGCCTGCAGAGATTTTCCTCCTTGCTATATCATCTAGTCATCATTCCTACTGGTTTGACCCTTTCAGTTATTGCAGACTTAATACACATCTGCCTCAATTAGAGTATGTTTTGTCCTGTTTTTCCTCTTCAAAGGTAAAGGTAATTTTATTTATACAACTCATTTTCAGCAACAAGGCAATACAAAGTGCTTTACAGGATTTAAAAGGAAAATTAAAAGGTCCTTTAGAGAACCGGCTGTGAGAAAAGGGCCTCTGCCTCGAATCATAAACCCTACGGAAGTCATTAATAATAATAAAATGTGTGTACACTCATAACCATCTTCAAAATTTAAAGTAGTTATGACTATTGAAATGCATCAGTATTAAATTTATCAGGTTTGTCTTGAGAATGTCTAGTTTCAATCTCGCTTCCCCTAACAGTCTGAGTTTTTATAACATTTCTTTGTTTTTGTTCAGTAAATGATGGGATGAACTTCCAGTAAGCAGTTTTATTTTAGAAAAACTGCTGATGTTCTGAATAAAACTCAAAACGTGTAATTTGGGCTTAAAACTTCTTACATTTTAAAAGTTCTTTTACAATCTGCATCCTCGTGAAGACATGGTTATGTTCACATGGTAATTTCCGAATAAATATCCATTTTAAAACTCTTCCATAAAAGGATAATCACCTCTATTAACTAAACATTAATGGGGCCGATAACTGAACTTCCTCACTCCGTTAGGTATAGGATGCAGGTTTATTGCTCATAGAGACTCATTTAATTGTGTGAATTTGAATCTTATTGCAGCCCAACAGTCATTTAAGGCCATGAACATCATTGCTTAAAACAACAAAAAATGCTGTCAAAACACAAACACGATCCGTTTCATTATCTGTGTCCTCCGAAGAGAGCAGATGTCTTTCTAGTGTCGGCATGCTTCACTTTAATCCCCTAAAAGCTTATCATTTCCTTTTTGTTTTTATCGCATGATAAGTTGCTGCAGTGTTTTTTGGCTTTTGCACAAAGCAATGTGACAAGCCGTTTATCCTGAAGTAGTCCTGACACGTCTTTTGTTGACAGTCTGACTATAATCTCTTCCGCAGAAGTCATCCATCTTCCTGAGAAATTTGCTGAAACATGACGGTAAACTTTTCAAAGGTCACTCGTATCGTAGCTGGCAGCGAGTTATTGTTTGAAATAATTTTAAAAAAGGTATGAATGTGTATATGTGCTCTGAAACAAAAGAGCATGTTAATTTAACATGGTATATTTATTGTAGCTAAATTAACAGATAACAGAAAACTAAAATATCTATTTTGTTAAGTACAGTAAGTAAATTACAGTACAAACCAGAGTTGTTTCATACTTTTGCACATTACAAATCATTCAGTACCATTTTCCACATTAACCGAAAATGCAAATATAAACATTGTGTTTTATTCATCTGAAGCCAATCACTTAAAGTGTAAACAAAATTAAAAAAACAATACATAAACATTGATTTTTTTTTCATAATTGAAAGGCATTGTAATAAATTGACAGTAAATACAAGTTTCACTGACTTAATACAAAGAAATGCATAGTAATTAATTTATAAATACCTGGCAGAAGAATGTTTTGGCCTTTATTTTCTATTGCAAGAGGAAAAAAATACTTTAATCAGATTTGAATCCAATGAAAGTCGTTTCCAACAACAGTGTATCACTTTGAGCTGCGAACCGTCTCAAGGACAGCAAGCAAAGACGCACCAGGTTGGTTCAACCTAAACGACTGCAGGGCAATTCTTACACAACTATACAACAGTGTAATCGTGTAATTGTGGAGAATTTTGTTTCTCCACAAAATTCTGGTACGGATTTGATTATCAATATTTTGTGCAGATTAAGATGGAAATGTGGAGTAAATTCTTATTCCTAACTATCCTAAAAATAGGCTTTTTTTTTTTTTTACTGAAAAGCATTTATACAAACAACACGTTACTCGTCTCAGTGAACAAAATGCAGCAGCTCATTCAAATGTGATTTTATACATTATATCTGATTAGCTTAATAGGAAATCGCACTATTCCTCTGCTATGGAATAGTGCGTAAAAAATCACAAGTATTACTGACAAAACCCTTCAATAGACTCTTCGACTGGTGCCACCTCGTTTATGACGCCGAGTTAACTACTCGTGAAGAAACGCTGAGAAAACAGAAAAGGCAAGGTGCGGTTACAGGGATCAGCAAACTCGGGTTTTACAAAAAATTACGACTTTAAAACGGCAGCAATTCCCGATCGTGCCGTTCCTGTGGTGTAAAGCCTCTGCTGCGTGCGGCTGGTCAGCTGGCTGAAGGAAGGTTGGCTTTCTTTCACTTAAGGAACATTTGTTTGGCTTTGTCAAAATATTTCTAAACAGGAAGTGGAAACTGATGGACAGACCACAGGCACTGCTGTTATGGAGACTGTTTTAAAACTCTTTTACAAGTGCCATTTCTGCAAAGCAGCTGACTGACTGGCCGGCTCATAAAGGTGTGTTATAATCAGTCTTTCTTTATAAAGAGCAGAACAGCAAAAAAAAGAAAAAGTGATAAAAAAAAAAGATTGAAATTTCTGGGGGGTTTTGGCCCAGAGTTTTAGGACATTGTGGACATTTGAGAACAAATCATGAAACAAAAGCCTTTATAGTGTTACAGGCCCAATTCACTGCCTTTTTAGGCACCTTAACTACATTAAATACACTTGTTAAAAAGGACTGACGTACACTACATTAAATGCAGATGATCTAAACACGATGCAAGTGAGCTTTTGCCCCTTTATTCGCTTGTAAAAAAAAAATAAATAAAAAAAAAATTAGTTTATCACTTTGTTTTGAGACCCACACTAAAAAATAAAAGTCCAGCTCAATCTGATCCTAAAAAGTTGCTTTTTATGGATCCCAAAGGCATTCAATCAGCAAATTAAACACTGAAAGACTCAGACAAAACTGTAAATCCAAAATGTGATGTGAAAAATTAAAGATGGAGGACGTAATACAAATTTGAGTAAATGAAAAATCAATTAACTTGACCTTTAGAAAATAGAAAAAGGATAAGTCTGGAAAACTAAGCATTTCTTACACTAAAAAAAACTCATGAAAACTTTTCATTTAACGCAGGAGTGTCCAAAGTCTGTCCTGGAGGGCCGGCGTCCTGCACGTTTTAGTTCTCTCCCTGGTGGCAGAAACAACCTTTTCAGCTTGTCAATGTTCCACTTAGGCCTTCTAACGAGTCATCATTTGATCCAGGGAGAGAACTACAACATGCAGGACAGACTTTGGGCACCCCTGATTTAATAGGTCTTTATTCCATACTTTTTGTTCAAGTTTTTTCATCAAACTCAAAATAAACTAATAATCAACATTAACAAGTCACATTTGGTCATTTTCTGCTTTATTATATTATATTGTTCTGTTCAAATAATCAAATAATCTGTTGTGGTTTTTCTTGAGGTGATCACAGCACAGGAATCCCATAATGTCATCATGGATAACGATCTCTGCAGCTGCAGAAAGCTGTGAAGCTTCTGACGAACAATCTCTACAGTCTGAAGGTTTGCATCTTTTTCAAATATAAACTATAAAAGGCTTACGGCTGTTTCGCTGCTGTGGTTACGTCTATATAATTTAGCCAGGTTTGATCTGAAGACATCTGCACGGGAAACTGCTACAGAAAATAACTTTTTAGTGGTAGTAAAGAAAGAAAGAAAAAAACAGAGCTGAGCTTCTCAAAGTGAAGCAGCTCTGAAATGATCAGACTTTGAATTTGTTCCAAAAGGTGCAGTAAAGTCTGCTTCGGCAGTACCTTGTGTCGGGTCATGTATTGTCTTCATGAGAGGGAGGGGCAAGTTCTTTTAAATGGTGGGGATGTGTCGTTTCCTTACATTCATGCTGGTGTGGAAAAATCAGTCCCCATGTTCAGCTCTACAATGAGTCGTTAAGCTCCCCGCCCTCATTGTCTGCTGTGTTTACCGTTACCCTCTAGCTGTTCCCCAGTCCACACAAGCCTCCTCTTTATTGATGGTTCTCAGCAGAACCTCTTGATCTGTTCTAACCCAGAAGTTGATCCTCAGCAGGAGCTGGTCTGGAGGTTGCTCTCGGTGAGGAACGAGGTGATGGTGGACGGGTCGTACAGGCTGTCGTCGTCGTCGTCATCTGAGCTGAGGGCGGACGAATCCAAAGTCGGCCTCATCGATGCTTGAGTTTTCCTCCTGTCAGACACAGACAGCAATGAGTCGTTTTTAAATGTTCGACTTAAAACATTATAAATGGGTTTTTTTGCTTGGTCTACACAGACAGTCAACAGCATTCTGGAGAGCAGAGCGCCCTCCACTGGCTGGTTAGAGTAACAACGTGCCACTCCGTTTGTTGCCAGCATGTTTGTAATCTTGCCTGTAGTAAATGAGTAATGTACACTTCAGCCTAATAAAGTAAATAGGACATTCCAGGGAGGTTGTGCAAGTCTCAGTGTACGCGTCACAGCCGACCGACCGATCTGCTCCGTGTCATTTTTACGAGCGGTTTTATTCGTCTCGTGACGTAAAGAGAAGGAGGAGACTCTGTTCTTCTGATAGTGACTCAGAAAAACAGCTATGATGATCTCAGCTGCACAAAGTGTGTAACAAACCCAAAAAAGCAAAACTCACTTGAGCTCTGTTTCCAGAGCGGTGACTCTGGCCTGCAGAGCGTCCTTCAGCTCCGTTTGCTCCTCCATGTCTCTCTGGGCTTTCCTCCTCAGAGTCTCGATCCTCTCCAGCTCCGTCTCTCCCTCGTCCACCTGCCGCTTCAGCGCCTTCACCCTCAGGGTGAGCTGCAACACGTGTTAAGTCTTAAATCTGCTGCAGTGTGTTCCGGCGTGTCAAACACCGATTTCATCACCTTAATTATACCTGATCTCTCTGTTCGGTGTGCGCCTGTCTCTCCTCGTCCAGCGTCATATTGAGCTCTTTCAGCTTCCTCTCCAGTCGACGTTGTGACGACAAAATGGTGTTCTTCTCTCTTTATTATAGAGAGAAAAAAATTAAATAAGAGCTAACCAACTTCTCACACTTGCCATTCTCTTGGATTAGTGTCTGTTGCTAAAAAGATTTTAATCTTACTTTTTTACACAAGATTAAGGCATGGATTTCTCTGCATGCTGCGCTCACCTCTCCTCGGCTCGCAGGCGGTCCTCCAGCTCCTGGATCTTGTTCTCCAGCTGAGAAACTCCTGCTGACGAGCGAGACTGACCCTCCATCTCAGCCACGCGGCTCCTCAGCTCCTTCAGCTGCCGACACACAAAAATCACACGCGTTTACTTCCTGCTTTCTTTCTTGCTTATTTGATTGGGGACAAGTGTTAAGTACAAACAAATACTGAACTCTACAACCTTTACGACCTAACAAATGTGAAAAAGTTCCAAGGGTCATGACTGCTGTTTCAGTGTACTGTGTTACTCTTCATTGCTGAAGCAGGTGGACGTACGTGTCTCTCCATGGCGTTCTTGTCCAGCTCCAGGTCCTGTTTGGAGGATCTCTCCTGCATGAGCTCAGAGCGGAGCTGGTCGATCTGGTCTCTGCTCCTGGACACTCGGTCCGTCAGCATCTCCACGGAGCTTTTCTCCTCCTCAAGCTCCAACTCCACACGCTTCAGCTTGTCCTGGTGGACAGAAGAAGACGTCAGCAAGCTCTCTACCAAACATTGTCACCCAACACCGCATATATGTGCCCAGTTTCTGAAAGTGAGCGTCGTACCTCCAGAATGCGAATCTCGCGCGTTTTCTCATTCAAGCTGTTTTTGCTGGCCTCTGCCTCTCCCTCTAGGTGGCGCAGTCTGTTGGTGAGGAGCTCCTTGTCCAGCTGGTGGTTGTCTCTCTCTTCGCACGCAAGTTGAAGCTCCTTCTTCTGTCGCAACATCTAGTTAAACAGATAAAACACACGTGTTATACTGTTGTCTTATGAATTAGTTACTGAATAAATTCATTTGTTTTAGAAATGCAGATTAAAAAGTGCAGCTCAGATTCATTCCAAGTGCCACACTGCTTTTTTCCTTCCACTCAACTGTCCACTAATATGCATGCACCAAGGTTGCGCTTGACCCCTGGAACAACATCACTCTGTGCAAGGAATCTTTATGATGCGTTTTATTTTTTTTTTTAACTAAATTACTGAAATAACTTAATATTTATATTATATTCTAAATTACTCAAAGGTTACTGTATGTCAGCCATTCATCCCCAACAAGAAAAACTTGATCCTTAAAACATTTGTAAGTGAAAACAATTTGAAAAGCTTCATACTTCTTCCTCCAGCCGCCTTAGGCTTTGTTGGTTTCGTTCCAGCTCGGATTTTGTGTCGTTTCCATGACGCTGCGCCTCCTGCACCTCCTTTCGTGTTCGCTCTCTCTGCTCCTCCAGCTGACCCTTCAGAGCCTGGATCTCTTCTTTTGAGGTCACATTCAGAGACTCATACTGAGAGAGAAAGAGAGAGAAATACATATAAATGGACTGAACTTATTGAACCATTTCCTTCTAAGAAGCGAGGATGAACTGTGAAATCAGTCTCTCTTACTTCTTTGTTGAGTTTCTCCATGGCTTTCTCCTGCTGCCGTTTGCTGTCCTCCAGCTGGGTGATTGTCTGCTTGAGCGTCTCTCTGTCCCTCTCTGTGTCCTCCAGACGCAGGCCGAGTTCACGGTGTTCCTGGCTCAGTCTGGAAGCTTTTCTCTTCCCCTCATCCAGCTCTGACCGGAGGCTCCTGACCTCGGAGTGCAGGGCGAGCTCCGCCTCAGAGCTCTCGGTGGCGTTGCTCTGCAGCTGAGCCTGAGTACATCACAGAGCAGATCAGTCATTCTTCTATGTCTGATGGTTTTAGAGCGTCTCAGAGTAGGATAATGTTTCAGCTTCACCTCTAATCGTGAGAGTTTCTCTTTGAGCCGGGCGTTAGCCGCCTCCTGATCCTTCTGAGCGTCTTGGAGGGAGTTGACGTCCATCTGAGCTCTACTCAGACCCGTTCTAGCAGTTTCCAGTTCTTCCTCAGTTGCAGAGAGTTTCGCTTTCAGCTGGCTGGCTTCTCTTTGAGCCTCACTGAGCTTCTGCTCCAACTCCGAGATGGTTGCTGGGCTCGGGAGCTATTTGGAGGAGGAGGAGGAAAACAAAAAAAAAAAGAGAATGAAATGTTTTTCAGATGCAAAGCTTAATATCTTAGTATAATTTTACAATGAGAGCAAACTGACCTGTTTATTTTTCTCTTGTGCCTTTACACAGTCATCTTTGGCCCTCTGTAACTGGTCCTTCAGCCTGTCGATCTCATACTTTAGCTCTGCCTCCTGGTTCTGGTGAGACTTTTTCAGGGAAATGGTTTCCATGACCTTCTTGTCGTACTCAGTCCTCTGCTTCTCCAGATCTAACCTGGTCTTGTGCAGATCAGCGCTGCACCGCTGGAGCTCCTGCACACATTTAGTTTATACAATCTGATCATTACACTTCCTGTACAGGTCATTACACTGTAGGTCAGAAGTTTACATATACTAAACATTGGCAGGAGTGTCAGATTAATTCAGTGTTTTTAATGATGCATTTGAACTGTTATTTGTTTAGGGTGGAATGATAATACAACCAACAACAAAGATTGTTTAAGACGAAAGAATGAAGAACTAATGTGGAGTTAGAGTTCTTAAAACACAAAAATTCACTATGAATTTACAAGAGGCATTTCTAAACTTCTGATGCTTTAAATATGGAATCTGTAAAAAGAGAGACTGTAAAAAAAGGACAAAAGGAAAGACAAGTACAAGGGAAAGTGGGACACAAGAGCAGAGGGTAAGACTTTTATAGAAACATCTGAAGGAAGAAAAAACAAAACGAAGCAAGAAAGAAAGACCTGAGAAAAGAACGACAAGGCAAGGAAGGAGACAAAAAAGGGAGAAAAGAAGGGAAGGAAGAACAGATATACTCAAATCAAACATAATTTTTAAGTTTTCCAGACTTCATAAGGACCCTGTTTAAAAATTGGGCCTTGTTTGGACCCCGTTTTAAAAAATTGAACATTTTAAACTGAAAAAGCTCTAAGAGCTCCCAGAAACCCTGGAGTAATGCCAGTAAATGTGCTGCACCTGGCTGAGAGCCTCTGACTGGCTGGAGTCAGCTGCCTGCTGCTTCACTGCGCTCATTCTCTCCTGCATCTCCTTCAGCTCATCCTCAGATTCCTCTTTCTCCAGACGGATTTGCAGAAGCCTGAAAAATGTTCAAAAGCAACCAATCACAAAACATCGCACCGTGTAAAGTTATTTTGAGAACCGTTTAATCATCTCATCAGCGGCTGCTGGATTGAATGGGTGAAAATCATGAATTCGATTCGGTTTAGTTAATGAGCAAATAAATGCTGCAGCTTGAGTTATCGCATCACAGAGATGTATTCACAGGAACACATTATGTTTTCACTAAATACAGACTATCCACACCACTCCTGTGTTTTAATGTGTCTCCTAACATAGGAGGTCACAGATTTTAATAAATAACTTTAGGAAGTAATCATAACCCCACTTGTACTAGAATAATAATGATCTTTAATTTGTATTTGGTCATCACCGACCCTATGGTTAAGGTAAAGCATCATGAATGAATGACGCTCTGTGTGGATAGTCTTAACACAATGGTGAGAAAGCTGTTAGCACAGTTAGCCAAATCTAAACTTCCACATGTCAACACATAGACGCTGTGAAATACGTGTCCCTCACTGTGTTTCAGGGTTGCTGGGCGGCTCTCTGACAAAGAGAGGAAGAAGCAGTGACCAAGAAGAATGAGAGGGGGAAGAAAAACAAAAACAGAAACACATTAGTAGAAACGAAAGCAAAAAGAAGCATGGAAAATCCGTGTGCAGGCGAAGAGTCATGGGGAGAAACTTTGCGAACCATCTGAGCTCTTGGCTTGACTCACTCTTGTTTGGTGCTTCGAAGCTCGTCTCTGGTGGAGTGAAACTGCTCCATCCAGTGGTTGCTCTCGTCTCTGCAGTCCTCCAGCTGCTGCTGCAAGGTGCGGACGGACGAGTTCACGCGCAGCCGCTCGGCCTCGATCCCTGCGTGAGACTTTGGCAGAGGGCAGAAGAAGCGAGAACAGATTGAATGTGATGCTCCACATTTTTTCTGTTTAAACTCAGATTACATACAACCAAACAAGCCACTTTTTGAGCCATATCAAATAATGTCGGTAATGACATGGGCCAATATAGTTAAGCGAGTTCTTGGCCTTAACTATAGTCAAGCTCAGTTTAGTTTAATATGTTACAACACTCGGATGCAAAAAACATAAATATAAATGTTTGTCACGTCAAACACTTTTCCAGGCTCAAATTATTTGATGATTTAATGCAGGTTATAAAAAAAATACTTAGCTAAAAATTACGGGAACACTTTATTTGAAGGGGGGTGAATAAGACTGTCATGACACCATCATAAACATGACATAACACCTGTCATGAACATGGTGATGAACCTGTCATGAACATTAGTGAACAAACATCAAGCTGTTCACTAATGTTCTCTAACAAACCTCTGAGGTTTGAGAATACAAATTAGGTAACTTTTAGACACAATTTGTTACATTTGTTAAATTTGTTTATGCTGGCAAAACAAATTTCAAAACCATGTAAAACTTTTCTTCCACTGAAAAATGATGTGCTACTTTCTACCCCTAATAAAGTCCAAATAAAAGCCACTGGAGTTTGGATTTTAACCGGACAAAATGTGGGAATCTTCCAGGTTGTGAATCCTTTCGCAAGGCGTTTGTGTCTACACACTATTATTGACCTCAAGACCCTTGTGGTCCTTCAGCCAGCTTGTCACCACTCATGGCTGCTCTCAACATTTTGGCTCAGTGTCTAAGTGGCCTCTGTGCGCTCTGCACACCTGGGACACCTGCTCCATGCTGCTGCGCAGCTTCTCCATGTCAGCGCTGTACTGCTCTCGCAGCGCCTCGATCTCTCGGTCGTGTGATGCCACCTCTTCCTTCAGAGCGCCTTTCAGAGCGGTGAGCTCCCTCTCTCGTTGTCTGAGTGTCTCCTCCAGCTTGTGCTTCAGCTGGGAGAGCTCCATCAGCTGTGCTTGAGTAGACATCAGGTCCTATAAACAGTAAGGCGAGTAAGGTGAGTACAGACAGGGGTTTTTAGTAAATGTGCCTTTTCACAAGAATCCCCCTGACGTTGTACCGTCTTGCTGCCGTTTTCTCTTCGTAGCTCATCTTGAAGCTCTGCCAGGTGGTCCTCCATCTCTCTGACCCGACTTTCTGCTTTTTCTCTGTCCATGCGCAGCTGAGTCAGCCTGCAACAAAAACAAAGTCACACTAGAAAAAACAGACTGTTTTGTATGTGGTGCAAATAAGCAACAATAACTCCTTGTTTCATTAAACTGCTTGAGTCATGACCCAACCAGTGGCATTAAACCCTCATGTGAGTCTGAGTGTGTGTGTGTGTGTGTGTGTGTGTGTGTTTCTGTATCCTCACTCTGATTGTGTGTCACTTAGCTCCTTCTTCTTCCGGTTCAGAAGCTCCTGGAGCTGCAGGTTTTCATCCAGACACGACTCGAGCTCGGCTTTCAGAGCGGGGTCAGAATTGCTGGCCGAGTCCTGCACACAAGCAGACGCGATAAATAAATAAGAGCGCTGAAACCGAGGCGTCAGGCGGTGCTGGCTGAATAAACAACTCGCTTTTAGGAAACGCTTCGGCAGGCTTGCTTTTACCCAATAATCAATATGCATAAGAGCTCAAGTTATTAAGAGCTATTTAAACTTAGGATTTCTAAGCTACTTTAAACCAATGTGTAATGAGTCATTATTGAAGATGGATTTTTTTTGTGAGTATTTGTGTACATCTCTGACAAAGCCTGAAGGCTTTAAGGATTAATCTAAGGATTAATCTGAAAACACCCTCCCACAGAAACCCCATTAGCCCTTCTGGTTAGATTAGTTAAACAGCTCAAGAACACATGAAACTCTTTCCTCTTCTCAGGCAAACTAAACATTAGGCGAACCCGCTTCTCATGACCAGGAGCTTAAAATGAGTGTTGGACTGGAAGTGAGCAATATAAATAGAGCCAAGTTGCTCTATGAATGCCAAGCCCTTGATGAAAAACTCTTTATGTAATCCAAAATGCAAAAACTACTGGAAATCCTCAAAGTTCAGCAAAAACTGGTCCAGATCTGGTCAGATGACATGCAGCTTGTTCACGTGGACAGTTGGAAAATTCAGTCTTGACTTAAATGTGGCCTTTTTCTTTAATTCAGCTTCTGCAGCGGCATTTCTTGAAATTCATAACCAATTTCCACTTGTCTGATGGTGGCATTTAGAGTAGATGGTTGAAAGTTTGTTTGACCCTGAACTCAATTATATGTTGGACATGGAAACTTAAAAGCCAAGTTTTTGCAAAGATGCCAAGCAGTTTAATAGAACTGAACCGGTTCTGTCAAGAACTGTCATCAAACATCCTAAACAGCCTAAATAATGCCAAAAAAGGTGCAAATTCTCTGCAACATGTTACATTTCTCCAAGTATAAATATATACATTTTTATGTATGCTTTCCTGTCAGTTCATATGAGTGGTGTAAAGTAAATCATCAATAAATTCTTAAAAATATATATATCTATTGAATGTTGTATCATAGGCACTGCGCATTAAATACAGAGTGTATGAAATACAGATTTAATATGTCAAATTATTGAACAACCTAACATGACCGAAACTGTACTAAGCTGAGAATATCCCAACTTTGGTCTGGTTTAAAGAAAGCAGGAAGAACCAGGACAAGTCGTACCTTGTGCCTGAAGGTCACAAGAAACCTCTGAAACCTTTTCACATTTTTCTCTCTGTTCCACTTACCCTCCTTTCTTCACGCAGGGCAGTCTGCAATTGAGCCACTTTTGTCTCCAACTCCCTTTTTTCTCTTATCCACTCCTCCCGAGGGCTTTCCTTAGGCTGCCCAGAGAAAGAGTAAAGGAGACAGAACTGTAACCGTTCTCTGCATTGAACATAATTCCTAAAAAAAACAAATAGTGTTGTTTCAGGAAGAACAAACCATTATGCTCTGAAAATTCAGAAAAATACTCCTGACTTTGTGTCTGATGACATCATCACTCTCAGAAGAACTAAGGAACGTAAAAAGGGACAAGTTAACTTCAACACTCTGATAGGATCAGTCTAATGTAATCTACAGATATGTGGAGGTCTGTACCCCTGTCTCAGGATGTTGTACACAGTCCTCATCACCTGGTCCTCCTCAGAACTTATCTCAGCACTCTGAACCTGGTCCAGCAAAAGGTCAGGGGTCACCTTAAGACATAGATCAGAAAACTACTCTTGCAATGTTGCATGCTTTGTTTTGTGTATAGCTCACAGAAAAGCCTGCTGTGATGCCTGGCCAGAACACAGCTGGGTTCTTACCTGCGACTCGGTCCGATCCACGTGTCGGGGCTCCTCTGAGGTCCATTGATTGGCAGGGAGTCCAGCGACTCTGGAGCCCGGAGTCTGGCCGTGTCCCAAGCTGCTGTGAGCCGAGGATGGGGGCGAGGTGTAAGGTTTGGGGTGGAGGAGAGGAGACGTAGCTCTGGGATGCTGTTGTGTAGGTGGAGTCCTCTTTGTTGGTTTCCAGGTGCTGCACCGTCATACCTGGCAACCGGTCTGTTGACAGGGGCCTGTCTCTGATAGGGGGGAGGCACGTTTGCCTGTTGGCGAGGGTCAGGGTACGAATCATTGTTCCTAACTGATTCCAATGACCTGTTAGAGCCTGTCTGGGGAGAACGATCCCACACAGCGTTTTCTGCAACCCTTCCTCTGTCACTGGTACCCCACACCTCCTCTCTGCCTCTCCTCACTCCAATCCCTCCATCCAAATTCCCATAACTACCAGACTTCCCATCCCCCGGGGGTCTAGATAGCTGAAAATCCTCACTACCGCCGCCTCCATCCGTGTCTAGCAGTGAGCCTTGAGACTGAACCCGGCGGAGCGGTCCCACCTGGCCTCCCGCTCCCCCAGAATCGGCCCTCTCTGCTTGAACCTCCGTCTTCTCTTTCCTCCGGGGAAGGCTGCCGTAGCCAGAGGAGTAGTCAGTTCTGAGCTGGACCCCGTACGAGTCTCCCCTCTGTCCATCCTTCAGGACCACGTACGGCTGTCCGGCGATGCCCTGCACCCTCACCGCTACGCCATATTTGGAGGTACTCTGAGGTTTGGGCCTCAGCTTGGGCAGCCCTTCCCCAGAGTCACTGAGATCGCTGCTGACGCGGACCTGGGGATCGTAGTCCGCCGGGTGCCTTCTGTCCTTCTGCCAGGACCGTTGCTCATACTACAACAAAGAAAAGGAAGAAAAATCAGATATTTGGTTACAAAAAACAAACAAAAAAACTTAAGAGGCTGGAAATGGATAACAGGGTTATCCAGGGTTGTGACATCAGGCCCCAAAAAATACTGCAGACGACCTTCTACTGCAGGAAATTCAACAGAGACAGGATTTGTTTTTAGAGGAACCATCAGTCTATGGAAGACGATATCTATTTTTTCTGCAATTCCAAGTTAAAGAATCCTTGCAATTATGAAGAAGGACATGAGGAAATCAGTTTTCTTCCACAGCTAAAACAGAAAGTCAGAAATGAAGCAGCACAAACTTAAAGCACTTGATTAGATTTTTTTTAGTTTTCTTACATTAAAACAAAATCATACAAATTATGAAAAGAGCTTGTTTTTTTGAAGACAACATTTAAAACCAATGAGAAAAGTGATGGGATATCAGATATGTTCAAACTGGTTTATAACTTTTATTATTATTATTTTTAAAAATATTCAAAACATGACCCCAACCATTAGTTGTACACCATCTTTGATTGTACAAAAGACTGAATGAGATTGGAAACAACTTATTTTTGTTCACAGTATCTCATAACATTTTTCCAAACGCACACCAATTTAGTAGTTTAGCAGACATCTGAAAAGTGAATTATTTGACTCTCAAAATGAACAGTTCAAGTTGTAAATGAACTGATTCGCAAACCACAGGAATAGTTTAAGCTAAAAGGAAAAAAAAAAGAGATGAGACAAATGCTGTGATCCACATTAGATTTCAGCTTTCTGATTTGAATGTTCCGGGGAGATGAAGACAAAATGTTTTTTTCTTTCCATGGATAGCAAAGTTGCCGTTTCAATAGTTTGTGGCTGAATTATACACTTTCTGAGAAATTCAGACAGTGTACATCAGATGATATCTTCATCATCTGATGATATGATGATGATGCACATATTTTTCCCAGAAAGGAGAAAAAAATGTGCACACACATCTTAAACAAGCAGGAGGAGCATTTAGCAGGATGAATAAGCAAAAATGTTCCAAAGAAACATAAAGAACAGAGAAACAATATAAGGTTGTCCAGGAAGGTCAGACTTTTCAAAACCAAAGGAAAAAAACAGATACGACAATTAAAGGCCCTTTTGTGTTTCATAGTTTTTTTCTTTCATAGTAGAAAAACTACAATTAAAAGCTATATTGTTTGAAATTTTAATGACATCATTCTAGAGCCTTGTAAAAGTATGAACACTTTGACAACTTGTCACATTACAATCATATATTTCAGTGCATTGAAATACAATTTTATATGAAAGATCAACACAAAGTAGCACATAACCGTGAAGGAGAAGCAGAAAGGTAGATGGTTTTCACATAAGGCCGAACATTTTAGTGAGGTTTTAGCCCAAACTATTGAAAGATGTTGCTTGAAAAATGAAACTTTGGCCAACATGCAACACTTTATGAGTGTAGGAAGAAAAACAATGCACAACACAGTAAAGACACCATCTTCACAGTGACACATGCTGGAGGCAGCATCATGCTGCAAGGTTGTTTTTCTTTGACAGGGATATGGAAGCTAATCAGACTCGAGTTGATGAATGGAGGTAAATACGGACCAATAATGGAGAAAAAAAACAAACAAAACTCTTAAAAAGGCTTGAGAATATTTGAGCCTGGGGTGAAGGTTAACATTCCAGTAGGACAGCAACACTAAAAGAGGCAAAGCTACAATAGAGTGGTATAAATCAAATGACATTTATGTGTTAGAACGGCCCAGTCAAAGCTTAGACCTAAATTGAATTCAAATTCTGTGGTAAAAAATGTGGCACTAGAGAACACACTGCATCCAATCTGGCTGAGCTTGAGCTACATCTGATTGAGAAAAATCCCAAAATACCTCCAAATGAAACCGTTCAGATTTAAGTATATAACAAACTCTGGTTCCTTATTCTTATGTGTCTTAGTTTGTTAAAGTCTGTCACATAAAATATGATATTTTGTGGCAGTAGAGTTCAAGGAGTTCCAATACTTTTTTAAGTCACTCCAACTGGTTTAGTAAAGTAACCAATTTGACAGTGGGTAAGCTTTATCTTTCAGAAACATGTTTGTCTGTAAGAGGCAGTGATAGACTCTTAGCCAGGTAGACTGAGCTGAAGCCGTGAGTCTCCTACAGACTCTCCACCTCAACATCATACCACAAACCTTATCATAGCATGATAAAGTTTTACTTTCACACCGCTGCTTCCCATCTGAATACTTTTGGCTGCTCAAGAACTCCATAGACAATTTAAGATCCCAGAACTCTCAACTACAAACATACACATTTTTATTAAATGAACGCATTTACTTCTCCTGGTATAAAGCAGGTACGGATGAGTGGGAGAGCTTTACAGACACAGACAGTTTCTGAGGCTTGACTGTCTGTGTGAACTTTGTTCCTGTTGCTTCCTATTAGTCATTAACCTGAAAGCACACACCCAGACACGACGCTCCCTTTGAGAGGAGCAACACAAAAACTTTAGGAAGTTTCTGTGGCTCATATCAGAGTGGACTCCTTTTCCAACACTGAACAGCCAGAAGGCAGACAGGTGCCGTACTTGACTGGCTCAACACAACACATTAATAATGTCTGGTAATGCTTTTCAGTTCCACTCACTAAAAGTAGTGAATTAAGCATTCCAAGTATTGTCTCATAATAATGTCGTGTGTTATGTAACAATACAAGATCCAACATTGCAAAGCTACAGTTGATAATTGCGACTGCGTAACCAAAACACTCCCTCCGAGCCTAGCTACCACTCTCCGTCCATCGCACTTCATAACTCAAGGGCTGAGACAGAAAGTGGGCAGGGAAAAAGAGAGGGAGGGTGAGCTGAAAGACAAAAAACAGCCAACTTTTCTTCTCTTATCAGCGCTTCGTGCGATAAAATCCAGCCAAGCTGATACAGTGAGTGAGCAACCCTCCCTCCCATTCACACAGAGGGACCGACTGTAAAAAGCAAGCATCAAAAACATAACCCTGCTTCGCACTGAAACATCAATTCAACCTCTAAACAAAGGATATCTTGTTCAGGAGACCCTTTGGGGGTTTTCTTTAAGAAAAAAAGCCTTTTTGCTTTTTTTTTTCTTCTTACAAATCCTTTGTAAGAAAAAAAGCCTTTTTTTTCTTACAAAGAATGCTTTAGTCCACTTCAAGAAAATGTACATGCTAACCAATAGAGAGAGCTCTTGTTTTTTGCGCAATAGCAACGAATGAAAGAGGAAGAACGTGAAGATGGCGCTTGTGCTGTCATTAAAGAGGACACAAACAGGTTTCAAGGATATTAGAGTTGCATGGGAATAATATGTAGGTGGATTCAATTGTCAGGATAGTGCAGTTTGTGCAGTTTTCCCAGCCTCCAAACCGGAGGAAGCGTTGTGTCAAAAGAAATATGTGAAGTCATGCATGAGGTCTGTGACCCAGTGAGACTTACAAAGAACCCAGGCATAACCTGTTTGACATCGTTTCACACACGCATTATGTAAAAAGTCAAGAAAAGCATAGGTTGACGGAAGTAGTATTGACTTACAGGAATGTGGAAAATGGTGAATGGCCTTTATTTGTGTAGCGCTTTATGAAGTTCATAGAACACCAAAGTGCTTCATGCGACATTCAATCAATCACACGCTGATGGTGACAAGTCATCAGCATGTGAGGAATGTGGAGTTGGAGCCGAAGTTGTTGTTGCCGTCTAAATATTTGATCCATTGTGCCTTTTCCATTAGTTTCACTTTTTATGTGTCAGAGGAAAAATGAAATCCAGTTCATGGGGATAGGGATGATGCCAGGGCAACTCATCCCATTGTCCGTCTGATGTGGGGCGGAAAACAAGGGCAGCGATTCTGAGAATGCAAAGAACTGCCCCTCTTCAGACCCTTCCCTCTCTGGTCCAATTTCAAAATGCTGCCTTCAATAACTTCTCTGTCCCCAAAACTCCACTGTTAAAAATTTTATTTATTTTTAAAGCAAATTTAGAAAATAACTGACCACTGCTTGCTGAATAAACATCAACCCTTCAATCCAGCTTCTTAGCCTTAAGTATTATGACCAGATGACTTTTGGAGAAACACCATTAATTATTTCATAAAGCATCTAAACCAAACATGCTGGTTATGGACCAATCAACTGAGGGGTAACTGAAGTTAACTATATACATTTCCTTGATCAGCTCTGACCACTGACCTGCAGGTCAAATACAACACAAAGGTTTTTTCCCCTGCTCACTGAATGCATCAAAACTGGGAAGTCAAACAATTTTTGGGTCTGTAAATGAATCAAAAAGCAGCATGTTTCTTTGATATAATTTGTTCTGAGAAAATAAGATTCAGATTTTAGCACTTACATTTTGATGAATAAAGATAATCTTTGTTTCTTACAGCCCTTATTATAGAATCTACAGCATTTTTCCTTCTGTCAATGTTTGTTACATTCATTTGTAGAAATTAATTTTTTTTTTCTGTGTTACAGACATTAGAATGACGATTTAACATTTAAAATCTTCTAAAATGTTAAATGGGTTATTCAGACCTGAAAGAAAGAAACAAAATATATATTGGCCAATAAAAGGCTGGTCGAAGCTTTAATATTTTCATTTATTTTATTTTTTGCTAAGTTTAATGATGTACTTCTCTCTGGTCATTCAAATTTAAAGCAAGATCACAACAAAAGCAAACATAGCATCACTTAAAAGAAATAGAAATGTATGTCCATTCTTGAAGAGATTCCAGGTCTGTTTTGCCATTACTGAAAAACTTAATTTCAGTGCAATAAGATATAAATGTTATAGTCTGTTTCTATTTCCATTTATCCTCCATCACTGACCGATAACACTAAAGATCCCACAAAACACAGGTATGCATTTTCAGGTCAGCTTGCTCAGCTCTTACAAGTCATTATCCTGCAGTTATGCTGACATGATCTCTGCCTCTGATCGCTAATTTAATTCTCAGACAGTAAATTGAATTGGAGCCACCCTGCTATTAGGAGGGAAAGGAAAATAGAATAAGGGGAAGACTGTCAACAAGAGGAGAGATGCAGCGTGTCGAATGATGCTGAAGCATACAGTCAAAATATAAATCCTCTGATCATTTTTTCTCTCAGTCTGTCATATTTTTGTACATGCTAATTGTGCCAAAGTTTTATTATCAAGGTGATATGTTGACATCCAACTCAACAAAATTTGGAGCAGAATCATAATCTATGAACTATTATATTGAAGTGTTAATTTGTACCATGTAAAAGGTCATAGAGGCAAACATAAGCGACTGAGCCACCAACCAATTTCATTGATTATTTTTTTAATAATCGGAGTAGAGTGGGGGTTACTCCCGTCTGATCAGGATTTTTTTTTTTTAATTCTGATGCCAAATTAAGTCATGAAGGATCAGATATTTCACCAACATCAGTCTGATGCTTCATCAAAGATAACAAAATAAATGCCATGTTGCCATGCTGGTCAACTGAGTAGCTTTAAAGCACAGTAAATTAACACTCTTAATTCCAACAGCTTTAAACTTAAAAATGTTTTTTATTGTGCTGCAGTCACTGGTTTTCTAACAGCAACATATTTAGTCTTAATCCAAAATTTTTGTCTGGAAATCTTAAATGTGTTGATCCACCACAAACTAAATAAGAAACCCACTACAATGTTCTAATTAAAACTAAAATGGGTATTAATGAACACATTTTGTTCTGAATGCTTATGTTTTTATGTTGAGACATTTCTCAATAACTTAAGCCCGTGTTTGCTGAGAAACTGAGAAAATCCTGTGATGTCAATTATATTGGTAAATATTGCAATGGCAATATCATCTGCAATAAACCTACTTTCTTCTTTCCTCACTTCATCTGATTTCATCGCTCCGTTAGCGGGATTTCGAGAAACGTGCATCTCTGCAGGGGAATGAGCGAAGCAGATCACATACCATAAAAAGAGAAAGACAGCAAATACAGTCTTTCATTGTAACGGGTGAAAAACTACCAAAATAAAAGCTAAGCCATCTTTAAGTGGTTTTCCTTTTTCTTCTGAGCGAAATATTAATGACTTGAAACGTCAACGACTGGTTAAAAGTAACAGAACTCCCTCTCTGCTCCTAGTGAACAGTTATCCACTTACTGCAGAGGGATATTCTTCTTCTCAATTACACCCTTGACATAAAACCAAACCCTTGTCCTCTCTCCAAACTAGTTACTACTCCTCTTTCACACACACACACGTCCATTTATTCCTCTTTTCATGTCCAAAGTAGTTCATTGGCATGACAAAGCCTGACTTCAGTGTTGCCACACAGCACACAAATGACACCATATTAGAAGCACATAAGTATGGCCCTCCCTTCCCTCACATTCCTGACACTTGTGACTCTGTACCAAGAGGCTGATTTGTTGGATCTTTAGACACACTCAACAGCATCTACTGCTTGTCATGTTAGACCAGTTTGATTTGTGCCAAAGTAAGTGTGGATTAAAATGCGTCTTGCCAGGTTCAGAAGCTTTTTCAGTGAAATGTGTGATACCAATTCGTGAGCCCTTCCCTACCTCAGAACTATAACCTGCTGAGATTTATTGCATCGTCCTTCTTTTTCTAACCATCTAATTCAAAACATTCTAAAGAAAATCTCTTTCAGGTGGTTTTACTGTAGTATTTTTACTTTCATTTAACAAAATGGGATTAAAACTACTTTTAAAAATGGTACACAATGATTTTTTTTTAAAATCATCAAAAACAAATTAACATTTTTAAAATACTATAAAATAATAAAATCAAACATTGATCACAAAGTAGCCCAATCTGGATTTACCCATCTTGAATGTCTAAATTCAATTCAGATTTGCTTTTATTTTCATTTAATGACACAAAATATAAAAAAACAGCAGTCAGTACAAGTGTCAGTGGCATTTAACTGTTAAATAAAACCAATATAGAACTGTGAAGCCACTTGAATTTTGTCACAGATGTTCTTTAGGACAGAACAAAAATAAGTTGAAAACGTTTTTCTGACAGGATTTTGATTTTATTATTTTAAAGTGTCAAAAATTGGCCGGTGTAAAACTGACTGTATTCATACAGTCAATTTTACACCGGCCAATTTTTTAAAACTGACTGTATTCATACAGTCAGTTTTACACGGCCAATTTTAATCATGTTCTACCATTCAGTAGAACCAATATATAACAGTTTATTGAGTGATACATTGACATATAATATATAATGATATATTGTCATATTAATCATTGGCTAAAAAAGGATGCAGTGCAGTTTCTCAGTAACTATAATATGTTATCTTTTTATTGCCGTTTCAGAACATATATGTAGTTTAGTGTAATTAGAGGCACCTTTAAGCAATTGCAGTTTTTACCATGTCGACCATAAAATGCAGAGTAGAAACACAATCTATTGTTTAAATAGGCAGAAGTGTAGCTGTGTGAACACTTTATTACAGCAGCATCAAGAGCCAATTCATTGTTTTTACTCATTTTTAGCACTGTTTATTTCACAATTTATCTGATCATTTCTAGAGTTTCCACTTTCTGAAATTCTTAAGACCCCACACTTGTTGAGTTGTGACCCCCAGTGTGTTCCCGACCCTAATTGTTAGAACCGCTGCTCTAAAAGCACAGGTGCGTAGCCCCCCCCCCCCCCCCCCACTCCTTGTGTGTGTACAAATACAATGAATATTTACACTCCTTACACTTAAAAAACTAACTCTTTTACGTTTATAATCACTCTTCCAGCTTTAACTTAACCGTTTAAAGTTGGTGGTTTCACTTCACAGAATTAATAGTTACCAAAAGGCTAATTCAGTTACTTTTTTCAATAGGTAACAAGTTCAACTTGTAAATAAATAAAAACATAGCATCAATGTAATCTACTGTATTCGTCTAAAAAAAGGAACAAACTACATAAAATCCCTGCTAAAGCGTATAACTGTCGGGAAATCACACGGTCTGGTTGACCCGTCTGGCGCTTCGAGAAGATCCAGTTCCAACCGAAACTTACCTTTTTTTTTTCTTTTAAGTATCTCCTCTGTTTCTCTTCTTAAGCTTTGTTTCGTCTAGTCGCCGGAGATTTCTTAAATATCTTCCCAGACATCCATCAAAGTCCACACAAAGGGTGTGTGGAAAAGCAACTCCTTCGCAAACGACCGCAGAAACAAGTTCATTACGTTGCTACTGGAACTGCAACCTGTTACCTTTTTTCTCGGGAGAAAGACGTGCCGCCCACTCGCATCAAATCAAGTTCTCTGATTGGCCCGATCCTCTGGAATGGGCGGGGTTTGATGTGTTAGCCTTCTCTTCATTGGTAAACCCTTACATCCGTCATCCAGCTCGTTCTAAACGACTTTTTGGACATTTACTTTGAAAGCTTGAAAAATTTACGCAAGTAAACTGAAATGGACAATATCTGTTGTAGGATGAACTGCAACATCGATAATTTTCCAGGTGGACACAATTTAATTTTAGAATGAATTTCTTCAATTTGTCCGCTAGATGGCGCAAATATTGTCACATATGCACCACTGTCCCAATATATCACACATGTTAGATTTACAATAAAACTTAAAGTGAGCAGAAATTAAAACAAATATGAAGCCTAAAATAAGATTTTGACATCAAAAATACATAAACACAAAACTTGTCCCATCACACAATTATATATTTGAAAGCACACCAGTGGGAATTTCAATAATTGGGCAGTGTATAAAATAATATTCCAATAAACTACTACACATGTAACCTTTTTCTTAAGAGTTTCAAATCTACAGTTCCTGTTGCCATGAAGAACATTGGATAAACAAACTTTTAGGTGCCTCCAGATAAATTAAGATATTATGTAAAATAGAATGATACATTTAATAAACATTCAACAGAAGTACTACTATTATCTTTAGTGGAAGGAAAATATGCTGAAGTTGTTGCTTCCAGGGCATTGAGTCATTCCTGAGTAAAGACAATTTCATAAGTGTCTTTCCTGGGCGAAAAGAGGCCAGAAAAGGTCCCCAATGGTCTACTGTTGTTAAAGATTTAAGTAAATTATCTGATTACAGACATTATTATTGGATTATAGTTTTGTAAAGGTTATTTTCAGGGCTTCATCAGTGAAGCAACATGCTTTGCACAAACATCTCCAGACTCAAAACCACACCCAAGAACAGAGCCAGTGTCGTTTATCAGCATGTTCAGCTTTTTTAAGTCAATGGTACCACAACAGATGACTGAAGATCACAACTGATTCCCCAAGAAGTGATGGTAAGGCACATCTCTCCACAAACTCATCTTCTTCTCCATTTATGCTTGACATACTTCAGTTTCACTGGAAATTTATTACATAATCGCTTTAGTCAAGGTCAGATCCAGATTATCATCCGTGTACCATGCGAAAAATCAGTCAGACAGCTCTCTCAGCATCTGCCGAATTTCAAGTAATGACTTGACTCTGTATTGAAAATACCAAGGTTGCAGAATAAATGGAATAGGGAGAGTACAGTTCCAAAGGTGCTCCAGTGCTGCTTACAATCCAACCAGAGACAAAATCTGTTCGTCTTATGCAGGGCCATGCAGAGACCACTAAAGGGGCAGGTGCTCAAAATAAAAAAGGGCGCATCTAACCGCCTTCTAGGGCAGAATATTAAAGCGACACAGTTTCACAGTTTAATAAACAATGATAAATTACAAAATTTGAGCTATACAATCAAAGCTAAGGAAAGTCTATATAGAGAGCATACAACTATCCATATGTAAGATATTTTATTAGTAATTTCTTTCTGCATGTCTAATTTATTATAGGAAAGTACTGCAATATTCAAACATATTTAGCAAGAAATGTAAATCAGAGCTAGACCACAAGACATATTTTGACTTTACAGAATTACACTGTTAAAAATATAATCTATCTATAAAAAAGCGCTGCCTCTTTGCTACACTTGCAGTGGAGATGAAGATGGTCCATTCAGGAAAGCAGAGCTGCATCAAACTTTAATGTGGAACTGAGGAAAAAAGAAAAAAACTAAAGCAAAAATTGAATTGTTAATGCATGTCACCATGAGAAAAGCATACAGAGATTTGCTTAATAAAACTTTTTTTTTAATTAAAATCACACATTTATGTCTCAAAGTGATTTTTTTTTTGCAAAACAAACTTATTTGTGCATGTCATAAATCTTTTCTTGCTATTCTAAGTTTTTGTTTGTGACTCAAAGTTTTGCTTGTGATTCTCACATGATGGGCAGGGCCTAAAATCGCAACAAAAGATTTCTGAAGTGTGCAAATAAAAGTTTATGTTTGGCAAATAACTTTTTAAGTTCACGAGACAAAAATTTGTTATTTAATTTTAAAAAAGTTTTTTAAACTATACTTTTTTTTGTTTTTTTATTAAATAATTGAGGGAAAAATGAATAAATAACTTCATACTCTGCGAACCAGACCCTAAACTTACTTAAAGTCTGGATTGAGTTTTTTCCCCTTCATTAATAACACTTTTATTACATAACTTATATCTGTCATGGTCATTCAGGGTGAGTTATTTTTAATTCTAAATATATATCCTTGTTGAACTTTTATTCTCCTTCAAGATACATTTACCTGACGCTAAAATAAATGTACATAATGGAGTAAAGGAAATTAGAAGATCGGACATATGTCCATTATGGAGATGATCGGTTTTGGACAGGCGATGCGCCCCTATTACATAAGGGATACTGAAGAATGACTGATATCGTTAACGTTACAGGAAAAAAGCTTTTTATTAATCTTCTTTGCTAGCAAAGTCGTTAGCCAGCAGCTAGCTAATAGCACAACAACAACAGCCTAATGTCTATATGATAAAACTACTGAATCAATAGATAAGAACAGTTTTTCCTCACCTGTCTGTCTGCTCCCGCTCAGTCGTTCTTCAGAGAAACTCAGAGGCCTGTTAGTGTCTGTTGTATTTCATTACCTCTCTGCTTAAACCGATCTTAAACCAATACTCCGTTTAACAATTTCCGTCATCTGACAAGTAGCAAGTCTAATCCACTTTATTCACCAAAAACATTTTTTTTTAATTCACCAAAAACTGTTCTGCAATCTGGACGTTCGCTAAATTGAGCTCCAGTTAGCCGCCTTATCTCACTGTGCAAGAGGCAATTGCATCATGCGTCAAGTGCAAAAGGTCGAAGGTAATAAGGTGACTGGCTTATTATGTTGTACAAAAAAAAATACAAATAAATAATAATTTTAGCACATGTGTCAGAAGAGGGCTTAGAAAATAATAATACTACTAGGGCGACTGTGGCTCTGTGGGTAGTCGTCGTCTTGCAATCGGAAGGTTGTGGGTTCGATTCCAGCTTCCTCCTGCCACATGTCGATGTGCCCCTGGGCAAGGCACCTACCCCCAAATTGCCTACCGAGCTGCGTATCGGTGCATAAATGTGCGAATGTGTTACGACCCGGCTCTGCCAGGGGAAAGGGGAGTAACATTAAAGAAACCGGGTGGTAAGATTTATAACAATTTAGGGTTTATTGTTGGGTTTTACAAAAAAAAAAACAAGAGGTAAAAATGAACAATAATCAAAATGTAAGGACTGACAACAAAAAGTTCTAAATGAAACAAAATTCACAAAACAATCAAGAGTTGTAAATCAAAGACCTTAAACAAAAACAAACTACAAATCTCTACCAGAGATTCAAAGGTCCCCCACAGGGACAAGACAAGTTTGCCAGATCTAGCAAGATCTAGCAAAAGCTAACAAAGCCGTCAAAGCTAGTAAAACAAATTTACAGCAGTCAATCAGAACACACAGCAAAGTGGCAAGCTTTCCAAACAAAGGATCAGCCGCGCCTTCTCCCAGGAAGTCCTTGGTTTTTAAAGGGGAGGCCTCTTCAGGGATTGGTGGAGCAGATAATTGGTGTGCCAATCGCTGTAGGCCTCAGGGAGCAGCACAGGAAGGCAGGGCTGCATCCACTTCCAAGTGGAGTCAACTTGAGTAGAAGCTGCGGATATACAAAAAAGGGAAAAGAAAGCATACACAAGGCCACTGGCCGTAACAGAATGGGTGAATGTGGCTCTAGTGTAAAGCGCTTTGAGTGGTCAAAAAATGATCGGATAAAGCGCTATATAAGTTCAGTCCATTTACCATTTACTAATCAGTGTTGTGGTACTCGAAGTCGGTCTTGGTCTCAAGACCGGTCTCGAGGGGGCGAAGCCGTCTGGATGAAAAAGAAAAATAAATAAATATGAACGCTGTATGCGCTGGGTTTTTACTTTAGAACGGCCAAGTCTCTGTTATTCCTCTGTTAATTTGATACAGTAGGGGCTTCCACACTTCCCATATCTGTGTCCTCTGTCACTTTTATCAGCAGTTAAAACTATTTAATCCGTTGTTAACATGTGGTAATCTGTTTTTCCGAGCCGCCTTTAAACAACATGAGCACTACTAGGCTGGGTTTACACCTGTCGGGCACTGAAGGAGACCTGCTGCTGCTGTACAGAGCTACGCAGGTGTGTTAGAATCATGGCAACAAACCAGCAAAATGCAAAGAACTTTTCACAGTTTTCCCGCCAAACTAACGGACTGTTTATTAAAGCTGTTGATGCAGGTAAAGTTAGCTAAAAGATGACTAGCTAGCTAATATCAATACATCACCTTAAGCTTGTTAACAAGTAGCTTATAGGCTAAGTTGTTGTCTGTGTTCAGCTACATAGATTCATTCTTGCTTGTTGCTCCTTGGTCAGTGTTCATAGTTGAGTGTCAGGACTTTGCCTCAATTGCAATGTTTAATGGTGCAGACAGTGGTGGTTTCTGGCATGAGAAACATGGGTAAACAGCCAGGGCGTTATCTTTTTAGGGATGGCACGAGACCACCGCAGATCGTAGCACAGAGATGGAAGCAAAGCAGAACAAAGAGTTTGTTAAATTTAATATTGGTTAAATTTATTAAGTATTTAATATATATGTGTTTTATGGGAATATGGACCTTTGAGATCCATTTGAGAAGTAATTTTGATCATATTTCACATTTTATCATATCAAGTAGAGCGTGGCGCTCGCCTTGGTCTTGACTTGGGCTCGGACCCTAAAAGTCTTGGTCTTGTCTTGGTCTCGATACACTCTTGTCTTGGTCTTGTCTTGGTCTCGGGTTAGGTGGTCTTGAACACAACACTGCTACTAATAATAATCTACTCATCTCTCCACCACTACCCAAAGGCTCTCTGACTCTGGTCGCTATGGTAATGTTTAAATATCCCTTCAAAATAAGATACATTTGCGCCACAAAAATGAACATTTTACTTTTGTGAAAATTTTAACTAACAATAATGACTAACGGGAGCCCTTAGCTTGTTTCTCTGCAATGAGACAGTTCCATTTGGGAGTGATGGGAGACAATTACACCCAAAGTGTTGCTTATATCCACAGCCTGCTTGGTCTCTACGTGACGAAGCAGCTTGAAGCTTCATTAGCAAGCTGGTCGCTGCATGTTACGCAGAGTGGGCTTGTAATATGGGACTACTGGTCCGGGATAAATTCATTCTCCTGTCTCTTCTCTGGGCCTTTCCCCTTCGCAAATAAACTTTCCAAAGAGATCTGATCTGTTTCTTACTCATTTTGCTGCTTGTGGGCTCAGTGTTGGCGCACAAGTAACCAAGAGAATCCGGTTAAAGGATTTTCAAAATTAAAGACCCTTCAGACACATAAAATGGAAATATTTTATTATTTCTTGCACGGCCCGCTGCCAATTGGTCCACGAACCGAGGGTTGGGCACCACTGGTGTAGCCCCTTTCCTTCATATCTTGTGCTGCTGTCCTGGCACTATCGTATGTCTTTGTCCGTTCTCCCAATGTATCCGGATTTTAGCGAGTGGTGTGGAAACGTATTCCTTTTTCCTTCAATATTTTTTTAATGCCCATATACGTCTTTCATTTCTGGACAATCTCAGTCGTTTAGTCATGGTTGAAGTAGATTTGTTTACACGTCACTTGGACCTTTTTCTGCCAGGCTTTCTTCAAGATCATTTATTTGGTCTCGAATTGTAGAAAGTTAACTATGACTGACCTTGGTGCTGCATTTGGGCTCGGTTTTGGGTTGAGGGTTCGGTGAACTCGTTGAATCTGGAGATCCATCTGTAACAGAGAAAAGCTTGTGTGTGTCTTTGTGTGAGTTTTGATGAAAATGATTGATGGTGGTATGTGTTTATGAGATTTTTGGTCAATGCGTTTGTTTGGAGCCACCTAGTGGTGTGATGAGTGAGAGAGAGGTAGGTGCGAGAGAAGCAGCTCCTCACTTCTTGTTTTACTTAGGGTCATATTTTTCTAATTCAACAATTAACGAAGTATAAGAATATTTAACATCTACAGATATAATTTGTAAAGTTTTCTTGTGATTGGGCTGGAAAAATGTGACCCTATGAATGGGAGCTGCACCGGTTGGTGTTCGTGGCTGACCACTCAGTCACGGCGCTAACTGTGTCTTTTATTTTTCAGCCTGTTGGACCACTTGCCTGCAGTCAGTCACATTGTGAGGAGTTGTCTGTTATTTTACTGTTTTTGCTGTTGATGTTATTTTTGATTGATTCATTGAATAAGAATGTTTTGTTTTGGGAAATTTGTTAACTGTTGTTTAAAATATATGATCAAATCTAAAAAAAATAATACGAATGTTTTGTTTTGGGAAATTTGTTAACTGTTATTGTTTAAAATAAACAATCAAATCTAAAAAAAGAAAATAAAGAATTCTGAGGAGCGCTGGTGGAGCCTTTCGGACCACTTGCCTGCAGTCAGTCACATTGTGAGGAGTTTTTCATGCTTTGTTGTGCTAGGTGGGTTCAAACTGTGAATTTGTAGATGTATATAGAAATTGTTTTGTGAGTGTTTTGACTGTTAACTGGTGTGACAGTTGTCTGTAATTTTACTGTTTTTGCTGTTGATGTTATTTTTGATTGATTCATTGAATAAGAATGTTTTGTTTTGGGAAATTTGTTAACTGTTGTGTAAAATATACGATCAAATCTAAAAAAAAATACGAATGTTTTGTTTTGGGAAATGTGTTAACTGTTGTTTAAAATTTACGATCCAATCTAAAAAAAATAATACGAATGTTTTGTTTTGGGAAATGTGTTAACTGTTATTGTTTAAAATATGCGACCAAGTCTAAAATAAATAAATAAATAAAGAATTCTGAGGAGCGCTGTTGGAGCCTGTCGGACCACTTGCCTGCAGTCAGTCACTTTGTGAGTTTTTTGTTCTTTGTTGTGCTAGGTGACCGACAGCTAAATAAGAGTTACACATCCCCTCCCGAAGTTCGAGTTCCTTTTTAAAAAGTTGCTCCAGAAATGCAACTGTGGATCTCCCTTCTACTCTTCTGGTAAGCCAAAGATTCGGATATTGTTTCTCCTTGACCTCCCGTCGAGATTGGTTAGTTTTTCCTGCATTCGATGTGTTTGTTCCACCATCTTCGTTAGCACCTCGTTCGCATCCGTCTTCCACTCTGCGATACGTAACCGCGTCCTCCATCTTGAATGTGGAATATGTGACAGTAAGCAGAGGTGGGGACTCGAGTCACATGACTTGGACTCGAGTCGTTAAAATCACGACTTGAGACTTGACTTGAAAAAATCCTCAAAGACTCAGACTTGACTTTCATGCCATTGACTTGGGACTTGATTCGACTTTAAGCTGTTTACTTGAAAAGACTTGATATTTTTTACTCAAAGTCTTAAAATTTTAAACACATTATTTATAAAATGGCGTCATTAATTAATTTCACTCATTCCGTATCAATATGCGCAGATCGTCCCTGTTTTTCCTCTCTCCATATGTATGTGTGCGTAGCTGCAGCACAACCAATCAAATTAACAGGATTTGGACATTTAAAAAACGCCGCGACGCTACGAAAGACGAAATAACCGCTGGAATCTGCTTCCGCGAGTAATTTCTTTTGGCTACGTAGGTTATGACCTTTCGAATAAAAAACGAACTGCAACTTGTAAAACATGCAATAAATATTTGAATATCGGATGGAGATGCCACGACGTCCAACTTTGTCCGGCATTTGAAGCTTCACATAGGTCGGTAGGTGGCGCTTTTCTTTTGCTGTAAGGTAGTTGACTTTAGCTAACTTCGCCTTAGCAGGTACTCCAGGTTAAAATCGGTGATGATTTACCATAAATCCGGTCCTTCAAATGCCTCCACAAATAATGTGCACCGTGTTAAGCTCAGGAAGCCGGTTGATAGTGAGCGAGGCTCCGGGACAGAAAGCAGATTCTGGACCTGAACTCAGGGAACAGAGTCTCTGTGTCCCATCATGATGATGAGCCGGTCTAGTATCATCTAAGGATGGTTGGTGTATTTGAAGACATCTACGTTGGGAAATTATATTGACAATATATTGTTTACTGAAGTCAGTGCATTAAGTCAAATGTGACCGGCGTGACTGTCACATGTCGCACAGAAGCCATTTCCAAGAAGTATAGCTTTGTGGAAAAACAAATTTTTAAAAAATCCCGTTTTTTGATTTTTATGGCCATCTTTCAAAAATGTATGTAAAAATAAAAATTGTACAATCTCACTGACCCTGAATATAGCACTAAGTGGGATAGTTAACTGAGTAAGACATAAAATAATGAGCTCATTATTTTGTGTTTAGTGATTCTGACCAGTTTGATTCACACAACATGTTTTTATCAATATTGAGATGTGAAATTAGCTGTAGATTTAACCCACTTGGCCTGACAGATATTTATTTTACCATCACATCCAAATTCAAAACCACTCCACTTTATTTGCACTGATTTTGATTTTTTTCATGTGGTTTATTTGTTAAAACAAACCAAATATAGTGACTGTCCCAAATAAATTTTGTGTTAAGAATAACTGACCCATATTTACTTAGATATTTTGGCCAGTTTGGTCTTTTGCAATTGCAGCGCAGAATAGTTAACCGAAATACAGTATCCTCAATTGCAGATTTCTGTTTATTCAGTTGATATATTTGTTTTGTTTCTTGTGTCACTCAAACATGGACACATAAAAATACATGTTCACTCAGTGACCAGGTGAGAGAAAAGAGGAAAAAAAACTGCTGTTATGGTTCTTTGTATTGTGCTGTGGAAATGTCAGCATTTTTGTCTTTTTTTATTGAATATCAAGTTTAACAGAACTGTGCAATAAAGAGGTCCAATTAAAAAAATGTTTTTATACTTTGTGTTCAGCTGCACATGTTCTATCATTTGAGATAAATACAGATTTTAAAAAGAACAAATGGTCTATTATTTGAATTTATGTATAATTGCAAATTATAAATAAAATTAAAAACGACTCGAAATGACTCGAAATGAAAGGTTCCTGACTTGAGGACAGAGACTTGAGACTTACTTGAGGCTTGCAACACAGTGACTTGGTCACACTCTGCCAGTCAGGTAATACAAGTGAATGGACTGAACTTTATAAAGCGCCATTCTACAAAGTATTTTAAGTTTATACCTGTCATTGACACATTTTCTCACACACATTAATATATTTGGCAATCAAAAGAAATTACTAAAGAGAGTGTTTCTAACTTTTGATGTGATTATTTAATTGTTTTGGGGCATTTCTGAATTAAGAGCACAAAGTTTTATTTGATAGAAATGATTCTGATAATTTTTAAATTGAAATTGATGAACAGACACTTTTACAGTGTTTTAGTAAAGAATATATTTACATAATTCCATAATTTAATGTACATTTAACATTTCAAGACAATAAACATAATTATCCTGTATTTATTTTTTATACGTTATTGAGAAATGACTTGATTTATAAATCAGTCAAACATTAAACTACATATTTTTCTTACTTTTTTCCAGAGAATAAATATTTATTGCAGTATGTCAACTCTGCTATTGACAGCAAAGAGTGAAAATAATTCTAACAGAGTAAATTATTTTTATTTCATTACAAAAGCTACATTAATACTTGAGATTGAGATATTTAAAAATACACAAAAAGTGAAAGAATAAAACATTTATTTATTATACTGGGAACACTGGTTACACACAGGGCTTCAATCTGCTGGTCACACTGGGAGACTCAAGGACTTCTGAGACGTCCTGGTTCACAAGCTAAAGCCAAGGATAAAAGAGAAATTATCCAAAAATGTAATAGAAAATACATACGATCTGTTTCGTATGTTTCCTTCACATTCATAAAAATACATTTTCAGCATGTTGGGCTTTTTTTGCAGCTACGCTGAAACAAAGCCTTCGTTTAGTCAATAATGGATACTACGACTCGAATGGGGAACCAACAGTCTCATACCGAGAGTCAGGTACATTATACAAGCATTTTTTTTAGCTATTATGTATAACAGTTATCCGCTGATCAATGTACACATTTAAACATTTGTATTTTTTCCATCTTGGGCCAGGAGGACACAAAATGCTCAGTAAGAAAATGCTTAGTAAGAAGCATAGATGGAGACAGTTTGGACAGCTACCAGGATAATGATATGATTTTCAATATAAAAGAGGAGATTGTCACTCTGGTGCAACGTCATGGGATCATCTGTCTCATCTTGCTCCTTCTTGGTAAATACTCTCCTTCCACAAACAAGCAATTTGAAAGTGTTGTAGAAAGTCTGTATGTTTTATGCTATGTCACTGACTGTCATCTTTGCTCTGGAGTCTCAAGGTAAACTATTAGAAATAAGATCATAAACCAGATTGCAAATTTTCAGTATTAAGGCTTCTTGACTCTGTTTTTTGTGCAGGTGCAAAACTTGTGCCTCATTTGACTTCATCAACATTTCACAACAACAGAACATGTAGAATATTTGGGATATATTTTAGTCAACAACCCATAGGCCCAAGCATAGTCATTCAGGTCTGAACAACACTCAGAACATTAAATGAATATTATGCAAAGTGGTATTTCTGTTTGATAAAATATTAGGCTTTATGATTTTCTTTCCTAATTAGTCTTGGTACCCCACCTAAACTTGGTTTTGTACTCTGTCTTCAGGGAAGAAATCATATGACTCCTGGACACTGTTGGGCCTTTGCAGACTTCCCAGGACGCTTAACCATCAAACTGCCCCACAAAATCATTGTTACTCACGTGTCCCTGGGTCATATTCCTATGAGTGTATCCCCGACTTTCACCCTCTCCAGTGCGCCGAAGGAATTTTCTGTCTATGTAAGTCGAGCAACATCACATGTATCTTATATGCATGTCCACCTATAGTGTGGAAGAAGGGGCTTTAAAATGTGTTAGCAATGATTTAGTATGACATCACTTGATCACATCCAAACTTTCTGTCTGCACAAATGAATTTTCTGCTTATCTCAGGGTGTGATATGTTTTTAGATACACCAACAAACTTTCACATATAGAAAGAACAAGATAATGAACTGGATTTGTATCTAATTTTGTCTCAGGGAAAGAAGCACCCAGGTGAAAAAAGTATACTTTGGTATAATTCAAACATACTTATATTTGTTAAAGTACACTTTAAGTGAACTAAATATTAAGTGTACTATATATTTGAAGTATAATGAAAGTATGCTTTTACCAATTTAGAGATTATAACTTTAAGCACACTTAAATATAATTGCACCAAATTACACTTTCAACATATTAAATAAAAGTATACTTCAAGAGAACAAAATATGTATTTGCCCAAGTGTAAATGTACACTTGCTCAAGTGTATATTTAAAATACATGTTGTGTGTTATAAAATATATGCTTAAAATAGAATTTTTTGAAATTCACTTTACCTACTTTACAATTAAACAGTTTAAATATTGACATTTCAATATGTTTTAATTTAAATATCAGTGTATTTTAGTAAGTTTGTAATTTAGTAAAAAGAAAATTCTCAATTGCAATATTGATGCACAAAAACATAGCCCATGTAAACCATTTTTTAAAATGGAAGCACACCAATTGCAATTCACATTTCCTTTTTTAGTATACTTTAGTATAAAAGTATACAAAAGTATGTTAAAATTTAGTATACTTTTTTTCCACCTATATGGCTGTGTGTGTGTATTTAAAATGCTTTGTGACAGTCAGTGATCCCTCTTCCATGACTTTGTTTTTTCTCTTTTTGTGCAGCTACGCAAAGACGAAGCCTTCGTTTAGCAAATAATGGATACTACGACTCGAATGGGGAACCAACAGTCTCATACCGAGAGACGAGAGTCAGGTACATTATAAAAGTATATTTTTTAGCTATTATGTTTAACAGTCAACCGCTGATCAATGTACACATTTAAACATTTGTATTTTTTCCATGTTGGCCCAGGAGGACACGAAGAAAACCCTTAGTAAGAAGGGGACCAATAGATGGAGACAGTTTGGACAGCTACCAGGATAATGATATGATTTTCAATATAAAAGAGGAGATTGTCACTCTGGTGCAACGTCATGGGATCATCTGTCTCATCTTGCTCCTTTTTGGTAAATACTCTCCTTCCACAAACAAGCAATTTGAAAGTGTTGTAGAAAGTCTGTATTTTTTATGCTATGTCACTGACTGTCATCTTCTGCTCATGTTCATCAGGATTTAGCTGCCTATTTTCTGCTCGGCTCTTGCGATCTTCAGAGTCCTTTGTTACTCTAACTACAGAGGACACAGTGTCCACGATAAATACAGTGGACATGGTAAGTTTTCTCTTCCTAATCTTAACTCTGATTTAAATATCCTGAACAAACTTGAGAACAAGTTGTTAATTTTAATGTTGTGGCAAACTTTCTGTCTCTTTATAAGAGTCAAGAAAAGATCGCAGAACCTTTCCACAAAGATCTGCAGGAGATGAAGAAGGAGATGAAAAAGAAATTCGACTACCTTCTGCCACCAGCGGATCTTTGGCCAAACTTTGCTCTGGAGTCTCAAGGTGACCTATTAGAAATAAGATCATAAACCAGATATCAAATTTTCAGTATTAAGGTTTCTTAACTCAGTATTTCTGTTTTTTTGTGCAGGTGCAAAACTTGTGCCCCATTTGACTTCATCAACATTTCACAACAACAGAACATGTAGAATATTTGGGATATATTTTAGTCAACAACCCATAGGCCCAAGCATAGTCATTCAGGTCTGAACAACACTCAGAACATTAAATGAATATTATGCAAAGTGGTATTTCTGTTTGATAAAATATTAGGCTTTATGATTTTCTTTTCTAATCAGTCTTGGTACCCCACCTAAACTTGGTTTTGTACTCTGTCTTCAGGGAAGAAATCATCTGACTCCTGGACACTGTTGGGCCTTTGCAGACTTCCCAGGACGCTTAACCTTCAAACTGTCCCACAAAATCATCGTTACTCACGTGTCCCTGGGTCATATTCCTATGAGTGTATCCCCAACTTTCACACTCTCCAGTGCGCCGAAGGAATTCTCTGTCTATGTAAGTCGAGCAACATCACATGTATCTTATATATATGTCCACCTATAGTGTGGAAGAAGGGGCTTTAAAATGTGTTAGCAATGATTTAGTATGACATCACTTGATCACATCCAAACTTTCTGTCTGCACAAATGAATTTTCTGCTTATCTCAGGGTGTGATATGTTTTTAGATACACCAACAAACTTTCACATATAGAAAGAACAAGATAATGAACTGGATTTGTATCTAATTTTGTCTCAGGGAAAGAAGCATTTAGACGATAAGGAGACTTTATTAGGAACCTTTCAATATGACGAAGATGGCGACAGCTTACAGACCTTCAAACTTCCTGTAAATATGTCAAATTAATATTTTATTAACCAAATACAACAGTTCTTACAGAAGCCCAGAGTGACTGACCCTGTTATAAATATTGGTAATTGTTCCTAACATACAACCATAAGGTTCTTCACACAAACTTTTATTATGTCTTATAACAAAATCTATCAATCTGTTATCACAAAATAGTTATTTTAGTTGTATCACGATAAGAAACAAATCAAAATAAACCTCCAGTCTTACTAGATAACATTTTGTTTTCTGTTTTGGAAGATATTAGTATAATTCCATGTTATGTTCCATTGTCTTGTCTATTTGTAGCTGTGGATTATCAATCTAACCCTCCTAATATGCTTCTTTCTTGGCTCACAGGAAGAAAACATGGACTCCTTCAGCTATATCAGTCTAAAGGTAAAAACAACTGGGTCAACCGGAATACACATGCCTCTATAATTTTAGAGTGCATGGGGTATTCAAAAAATGAGGAGGGAGGCCATCTGTCATATAAGTTTTGCATTTGTTTAACTATTTAATTTAGTAAAAATATTTATTTATATAGTTTAACACAGTTTTAAGTCCTCACAACAACTAGCTGGTATCAGAACCTGGGAAGTGGTGGATGGAGTCAGAGCCTAGACCTCCTCAGTGGCTGGTGTCAGAGCTTTGGCCTCACCACACTGGACGAAAAGTGGGATTTTCGACAGCTATTGACACTTACTTCTGTCGTGCACAAGGAGATTAAGGGCTTTCGACAAGAGGTTTTTGTCAGAGTGGGAAATGGTAGAGCACTGCCAAGACTGGTCAAAAACGCTGCGTGTCCGTGTTCCCCTATCACCCCCCTCCTCTTGTGTCTAGCAGAGGTTTTCGTATTTAAATGAAGTTGATGAGAGCCATGCAAATGCGAATCAACTGTTGAGCACCACCTTTTGGCTCTATCATTTTGTAGTTAACCCTTTTTACCTTCTGTTCACCATGAAGAAGTATGTTTGGAGAAAGAATATTAAAACAATAGTTTATCTAATCCATTAAAATATATATTACATGTGTGTTAGGAGCACTGAAAAACTTAGTTTTTGTTGAATTGATGATATAAAAGAAGAATATGCATTAATACATACGATAGACTTTTGTGAAACGTGATCTTACTTTAACATTCCTCCTATCTGAAGATTTATTTTGTGATGGGAGGATTTGCACAACTTAATAAAAAATAATAATAAAAAAGCATTTTCCAGAGTGGTTGTACATAAAGTATTTTTGTGAATAATATTCAAACTAATGTTAATGCTCACTGATTGCTTTAAAGACCCAGAGTCATGCTATACTGGAGTCGGAGTGGTCATTCCACATCACAATACAGGACTTAAGAAACTGCAGATGATTTATCTGTGTTCAGTTGCTTGGTTGGCCTTGAACCTTCTAAACTTTAATGAAAGGAAAACAGAGGTGATGGTGTTTGGACCCAGTGCTCCTGTGAGTCCTCCTCTGTTGACCTGGGACCCTTGGAGGTATATTTTAAACCTATTATTACAGGTCTTTGTTTTAAGGTGGACAGTGATTTTCAATTGGACAGCCAAATCAGAGCCGTGGTTATGTCCAGCTTTTATCATTTAAGGCGAGACTGGCGTCAAGTGAATTTTTTTCTTTCCAGGCAGCATTTTGAAACAGTTTTTTGAAACGCTTTTATTTCGACTCGATTGGATTACTGTAACTCGCTTTATCTGGGAGTCAGTCAGTCGCTGCTCTCACGTCTGCAGCTGGTACTGAATGCTGCCACACGACTTTTAACAGGAACTCGAAAGAGGGAACATGTGACCCCTGTCCTGGCCTCACTTCACTTGCTGCCTGTATATTTTAGGATTCATTTTAAAATTCTTATGTTTGTTTTTAAATCACTGCATAATCTTGCCCCGGCTTACCTCTCTGAGCTTCTTCACCCCTACGTACCCTATCGGTCTCGCAAGTCAGCAGATCAGCTGCTCTTGGAGGTACTGAGATCCAGAAGGAAGCTCAGAGGGGACAGGGCTTCTCTGTCATTGGGCCTAAGTTATGGAATGACTTGCCTTTCCAGGTCAGAGAGGCTCCTTCACTGTCCACTTTTAAAGCTCGTCTTAAAAACCATGTATTTTACTTGGCTTTCAACACCAGCAGGATCTAGTTTTAAATTGTATATTTGTTTTTAAACTCTTAAAGAGTTTTTTTATTTTTTTATTGCTATGTTGTGTTTTAATGTACAGCACTTTGTATCAGTTGTGGTTGTTTTAAAATGCTTTACAATTAAAGTTTGTATGGTATATTCATTTACCAATCCTATTCCCTCTTTAGACATTGTAAGGGGACCAAGTTTCAAATGAAAAGAAATCCTTGTTGATAAGATAAAGAAAAATTTTGATTAGTCCATGATTAAGTTCAAGTCTGCTATAAACCCTAATTTCTCAAGTTTCAATAAGTTTAAATTTTAACGTCTACAGCTAAGCCGTAGATGTCACATGTCTTCAACACATCAGATGTCACTTCATCTGTTTACAATTGCACCGGTTATGTAATTTCATTCATTCTACATACAGTTAATTTGAAAATAGTGGATTGTGCAGGAATAGTTGGAATACGATCTCACAAAGGCTGCATGAGAGACAGTCTGCCATCAGGGAGGAACCATGGCATAAGTCAACTCTGGCACACAGGCCATGTCTACAACGAGCAGGCACGGGAGGACACAACTCAAATCCCTAGAATGAATGTGTTTCTATTAAAAACTTTGATCTAAGGGAATAGAGAGGTTCTGAACCACCTTGATTACCAGGCATCATGTCAACTAAAAATCACTGCAGAACGAGACGGAGGTCTTTCAGAAAATACCTATATTCTTCCCAAAACCGTTCTGTTGAAGAAGGAAAGAAATACAACCAAAGTCAGAAGTGATCAACACAGCAGCACATGCCCTGCTGCCTTCCTGTTGAGAGAAAAGAGACGGCGACCACTGACAAACACCTGCACGAGACAATAGTAACAAATCAGGACACACAGAACAGCAAACATAAGCTTTGCATGGGACAAACAGACAGAAGCGCCAACATAGTAATAAAATGGTTGCACACATACGAACTAACAATTTACAATCCCCAAGCACCAAAACAAACTGCAATCAACAGAAAAGAATACATTTAAACACAAACTGCTCGACGGGAGAGCCTTTCACGCCAAGTCTCTTCTATTTAAACACACAATATCGCTCCCAGCGTTTTTCACCCAAGCGAACAGACAAGACACAAACGCACACGAACTACCCCAAATGGATCCAAAAACTAAATTCCAATGCGGCCACAGTCAAGGTTTTGCCTTTGTTCTGTGACTCAGATTGCGATCAACTTAAGTATTCTAATTTTATCTTCACTAATTCCTATGTGGTCATCGTCAACATTTACATTTCGTCAAGGACACAGAATGTCTTATATTCTACGATCAACCTTAATTCTTTGTCCTATGCGGCCATCGTCAACATTGACATTTCTTTGATGGCATAGATCGGCTTATCTTGTTATATTTCAGGTACAGCCCTCCTGACTTATCAACTTTATCTTTTTTATACCTTTACTTTATGAAAACTGAAATATAGACAAACCTGAGAAACAGCACAGACACATGACTTATTACATTCATTATATCTGTCATGGTAATTCAGGGTGAGTTCTTTTTAATTCTAAATGAATATCCATGTTGAACTTTTATTCTCCTTCAAGATACATTTACCTAACGCTAAAATAAATGTACATTATGCAGCAAAGGAAATTAGAAGACATACAACCATTATGGAGATGATCGGTTTTGGACAGGCGATGCGCCCCTATTGCATAAGCGATACTGAAGAATGACTGATATCATTAACGATACAGGGAAGAAGCTTTTTAGTTGCCTTGCTTTGCTAGCAAAGTCGTTAGCCAGCAACTAGCTAATAGCACAACAACAACAGATTAATTTCTATATGATAAAACTACTGAATAGATAGATAAGAACAGTTTTTCCTCTCCTCCCGCTCAGTCGTTCTTCAGAGAAACTCAGAGGCCCGTCAGTGTCTGTTGTATTTCATTACCTCTCTGCTTAAACCGCGACTCGGTGCTGAAGGAGAAACGATACTTCAACGATTTCCGTCATGTGACAAGTAGCAAGGCTACTCCACTTTATTCACCAAAAACGTTTATTTTTAATTCTTCAAAAACTGTTCTGTAATCTGGAACGTTCCCTACGTTGAGCTTCTGTTAGCCGCTGGGCAAAAGTTCAAAGGTCTTCTTCTTTTTTGTTTTATGACGTTTGGCAAACGTCAAAACTACATTCCCTGACGATCTCTGAAACAACTCTCTATCTAACTTATTTTTATTTCTACTTAACTCTCTAAGTAGTACCTCTCTTTCCCGTACATATTTGTTGCATTCTTCTACTTTCTACCATAGACCATCCTGTTTCCATGTTCTCGTCCTCCAAATTTCCCCCACTACAACTTGCCATCTGATCCACTCGCAACCCGGATTATGCCAAAAAACCACCTCTGGCTTAATTTAGCAAATGCCAGTTAGCCCTTAACCGAAAACCGCGTTCTCTCTCCGTCGCTCACATGACCCGTCACCTCAAAGGTCAAAGGTAACAAGGTGACCGGCTTATTATGTTGTAAAATAAAATAAAATAAAATAATAATAATTTTAGCACATGTTATTATGTGTCAGAAGAGGGCTTAGAAAATAATAATACAAAAGAAAATTATCAAAATGGCACTTGGGGCAAAGCCCCCTCCCCCCCCCCTCATGCACGTGCCTGGTCTTATGAGCTGTTTGTTAGGTAATCATGGTCCCAGGTTGGAGAGGTGCTGCAGAATCTCACATAGTAGATTCTCACAGGCCTTCAGCACTCTGACGCTACCTTAATTGGTTATTATTGCTCCTATTTTTATTTTATTTTATTTTTTTTACAATAGCAATACACAACCTAACTGTGGACATAAGTTGAAGACTTTGACTCCCACACCGCCCCTTCCACACAGCTCCTCCCCACGACTCCAGCTTTATCCGTTCACTGCAGCTTGTCTCTCCATCTCATCACTTCTCTCGACTGGCTGACTGGACGCACCCGCATCTCACGGTCTGGGAATGGGATCTTTACTGAGTTCAAAGAAAAACTTCCAGTTCTTTCGGGTGTTCGCTCTGCAGAAGCTGCTTTTCAAACTGCAGGGATAGTTGTCGCTGCAGGTGCAGAGTGACCGCAGCACAGCCTCTGACCAGAAAGCCTGTCCAAGAACCGAGCAGAGCCTCAGGAAGTGTCCAGCGCAAGAAACCATCACACTGGTACAGTTAGATTCGCTAGATACAACTGCATACCAAAGTCATCTCGACGTCAAAGTAGGCGAAATAAGCGTGCGTAAAGGTTGGAGCAGTTACGCACGGTCAAAGCTTAGCCTAATGCAAGAAAAAGTTGAAGAACACGGATCTATTGGCGTTTAAAACCTCGGAAAAGTGCAATCATGGCAAAATGGTTCCGAGATTTCCCCATCAACCTGAAAAATGGAACTGAGAGAGTCCGTTCTGCCTCTGAGTCGGGTTCACAAACTAGACCCAAGCCCACATTTTCACGGGACAGTTTGAAGGGCAATCAGCGCAAAGACGGAGGAGTGGGGAGTTTGTTAGCAGGGAGAAACAGGAAAAATTCTGCCACAGAGCTGGGTAGCAAAAACGCAGGTTATGGAGGAACTGTCTGGGACAGCCTGACCACTGGGAAAGGTCGAAAAAACTCTAAAACTGAGAATGGGGCACCAGATGAAAACCGTCCGGTGAGGAGCTCCAGTCTGGCACAGGCGTACATCAGCAGGATGATCAAAGTGGACAAGCAGGACAAGACCCCCAAACTCGATGGGATAAGTGAACAGAAGTTATCCGAGAACGAGAAGGGAAAGTCAGACATAAAAACTACGGTGAGTCACTTCAGACTGAACTAAAAGCTATTAGTGGAATTTAAAAAATATATTACTACAGGTTTTACTTTGAAACAATGCTGAAGCAGAGAAAAATGCACTATTTTTTGTCTATCTTTCTTTAAAAAACTGAACCAAAACAGAAGGAAGATGTATCAAATGTTGCTTTAAAAAAAACTATAGATATTTTTTTAAATTTTCTACGTTTTCTTTGCGAATAAAACGGAAACAATGGAAAAAAGTTAACCAAATGTGATTTTAAATGTACCAAAAATAATTCCGATTGACTTTGCTTCGCAAATAAAACCAAAAGGGATACACAAGTCTTTTATATATATATAATTGTACCTTATTGTCCGTATCTTAAAAATAATCAAAACAGACAAAAGTCCAAGGTGTTTTTTTTACAATGTTCTTTATTTAAAAGAAAACAAAACAACTTTAAATTTTACCAAATACATTTTCTTTCAATTTAAATTTTTGAAGTTAGTTAAGGGACATTGGTCCAAGTAAATTATTATTTGTCATTGTTATTTCTAGATCTTCAAGTTAAAATAAAACCAAGCAAACACAAGAGAGTTTTTCTTTCTTTACAAACAGAAACAAAGGAGCATTAGATTGAAAGGCAGCAGTTCATAAAGTTTTGAGTGTTTTTCTGTGTGTTCTCCCTCCTCACCTCAGTTCATATCCAATTTCCATCCCTCTCAAAAGAACACAATGTAGTGAAACTACATTATGCTACATCAAACAGGCAAACACAATGCACTGACCTCTTTGCACAAACATTTCCGCTTGTCCCTCTATTACTTGTCACTCAGTTATGGACACCACACACACACACACATGTACACAACCGCAATAACACACACCCATTGGGTGCTGGATTCCTAATGTTCTCTTCTGAAAAGCTTCATCAGAGAAATAGCAGGCCTTCATTTTGGTTCTTCCTTTTCACAGTTGATAATCCTGGAGGATTATGCAGATCCTTTTGATGCAGAGAAGACCAAAGAGCAGCGAGAGGCGGAAAGAGCAGGAGTGAACGATGGCTACATGGAGCCGTATGACGCCCAGGTCATCATCACAGGTGAGTTTGAGTTAAGACATCTTTTAAAGCAATTATAATTTTATCCCAGAGTCTAAGGTGCCATCTTGATTAAATGAGTGTGCAGGTCACTAATCATCATCGAATTTGTGAAAACGATTCCACAGAATAAGTCAAAACTCACTCACATGAAAACAGTAATTGTTGACATGTTCCTCTGTTCACCCTGTCCCACCATCTTTTTAAATAATGACTTTTAAAGGGACCTGGAGCCAAACTATACCCTCTGTCTGTGCAAAGACTTTCCTCCTGGCCGGCGGCTACTATAGTAACACTGTTGTGCAGGGACAATGGGTGCAGCTTCCTCTTCCAGCTTCCTGTCTCCTGCCTCTGTTTCCTTTGCCCCATTCTCTTGATAGAACATTGGCTCTAAATGTGCCCCTGCACTCCAACTACCCTGCACACATACAAGCACACAGAAGCAGACACATCTAACACTTCATCGTCCCCCGTGTGTGTGACAACAATCCAAAGGGTCCCCCCCACCACCACCACCCTCACATCCCACCACCACTTCTCCCCTGGTCCCGGTCCTAAACCCAATCACTTCCCAGCAGTCAGGAAGTGTGCGGTCACCCAGCCAATCAGCAACGACGCTGACCTTTTCTTCCTGTAACTCCATTGTTTGGTCACACAATAGTGCAGACACACAGGCTACCTGTCAGGCTGCGAGGAAATATAAGTAAAATTCCCCCAAACAAGATGCATGCAAGCAGTGCCCAATTAGTGCATTTTAGTAAAAGAAAGACGATAATTGTCTTCGGATGAATATCAAAATAATCACGTTGCTCTGCTTATGTAATTGGAAAATGTAACAACAAAGTCAGTCATAAATGTATTCCTAATCAGGCACACTCATGCCTTATTTGATCTTATTTACAAAAATATAGTGCTTTGGAAATTGTATATTGATCTTTGATAATGTATTGGAACTGTTCCTTATTTAGTCGTAATGGTTACAGTTAACAGGAAACACTGATATGAATTTTGGCGGGGATTTTTGGACTAATTCATACATGACCTATATTTTACATAAATGTCTCTTAACTAACTTCAAAAACCTGAAACCTGCCACTGACCAAAAACTACCATGACTGGAACAGAAGTGCCATTCTCTGCTGAGATGTCTAAACACTGCACCAAGATGTACATTTATAGGCTTAATTGAAATTTGCAGCTCCCCACCTGGACAAACCAAATGTCTTTCGGAGAATAGCTTTACTGTCAAGCAAGGCGATCACTGGTCTATTTGGCTATAATAACAAGAAGAATGTCTGGTGAAGTCAATGTGAGTTCAGTCATGATAAATCTTGCGAAAGCTTTCTTAGTCAAATATTACTAGCAAATAGAGATCTTTTTGATTGAGCTGTAACTTTGACCCAGTTTGGATAAGAGAAAATCTATCTTCCTACACAGTCCAGTCACATTAATGTGACCATCTGTCAAAAGCCAGAATAACCACCTTTCGCAGAGCGAACTGCTACGAGACGTGCAGGAAGAGAGTCACTTAGGTCCCTGAAGGTCTTCTCTGGGATGTTGAGCCATGCCGACTCTAATGCCGTGGCCAGCTGCGCTAGATTACGCGGTTGAGGATCCATGGCGCGAACAACTCGATCGAGATGGTCCCACAGATGCTCGATTGGGTTTAAGTCAGGTGAGTTTGCTGGCCAGGGGAGGACGGTAAACTCATCCTGGTGCTCTTCGAACCACGCACGTACACTGGCAGCTGTATGGCACCTCGCATTGTCCTGCTGGAAGATGCCATCATCCTGAGGAAAAACAATGCGCATGTAGGGGTGGACATGGTCCGCAAGGACAGATGCGTACTTGTATTGATCCATCGTGCCTTCCACAATAATCAGTGAACCCAGAGAATGCCAGGAAAACATTCCCCAGACCATAATGCTCCCGCCTCCAGCTTGGACCGTTCCTGCAATGGTTGCAGGGTGGTTCCTTTCAGAGGTTTCACGCCTTATACGCCAACGTCCATCTGTCCGATGGAGCATAAAACGCGATTCATCTGAAAACGCTACCTGTCGCCACTCAGTGGACGTCCAGCTGCTGTACTGGCGTGCAAATTCTAGCCTTCGTCGTCGATGAACACCAGTCAGCATAGGTGCACGAACCAGGCGTCTGCTTCGGAGGCCCAGACGCAGCAATGTTCGCTGAATAGTGGTTTGGGAGACACTTGTGGTAGCCCCTTGGTTCATTTTAGTGGTCAGTTGCTCAACGGTAGCCCGTCTATCTGCCCGAACGCATCTCCGCAACCGTCGTTCGCCTCTGTCATCTATGGCCCGTGGTGCACCACATTTGCCACGTCGTTGATTTTGGACAGTCCCATTTTGCCATGCACGGTACACTTTTACCACGGCGGCACGCGAACAGTTCACAAACTCAGCCGTTTCGGAAATGCTTCCACCCTTGGCCCGAAAGCCAATGATCATGCCCTTTTGGACGTCGGATAAATCGCTTCGTTTCTGCATTACGCCAACGATTGAAATGTTTTCCGAAGCCCACACACACCCTTTATATACGCTCAACTGCACTGTGCTGCCACCTGCCTTCTGTGATTGGTTATTTAACTCTGAAGTGGAAAGTACGTGGTGGTCACATTAATGTGACTGGACTGTGTATAACTATAATCATTTGTCCTTGTAAGATTTCAGTGATGCTGGTGCCTATTTTCAGTACGAAGATGCCATGGACAAGTCACCAATTTCACTGGGCAGGATTAGCAAAAATTAGTGACTTGTGATTGAAGTTATTTGTAGTACGAACATCCCACCACGCTAAAAGAACAGTTCAAACGCACCCTGACAGTGAACAGAAACTTTGACAATGGGTTTACACATAGCCCTATATTACAGCCTTGTTAAATAGAAATTCCTGACTCTGTTCCATGACAGAGGTTCGTCGGCGGGGCTCCAAAGACCTCCTGAAAGTGTGCGTCCTGTTGGACCGAGGTCAGAAAGGGGAGAAGGGGGAGGACGGGACACCTTCACCCCCTAACATCTACGACACGCCCTACGAAGGCGGACTGGAGGGCGACAGCGAGGGCGTGTGGATCCCTGTCACACGACCAGAGTCTGATGTCCGTCCGGCTGGGGAGTACGAGCTGCCATGGGAGTGGAGAAAGGAGGACATTGTCAGAGCATTGTCAGGTAGAGAAAGGAGGCAGGGGATGATAGGAAGGGTGGAGGACCGGGGCGTGGAGGAAGAATGCCATTTATACAGCAGTTTTATACAACAGCTTTGTGTTTGCTTTAGAGAGGAAACAAAACTATGTTTCTGAATGGACTTCCAGGGAAATGTTTACTTAGTATCCCTGGCATGCTTTGATAGGACTTGTTATGAAATGTTGATATTATCTGTCCTGCTTTGTTTCAGCTCAGTTTGAGGGAGTGGACTGCTCTTCCAGTAAAGAGAATACTGCCACCTCTGGCCGTCAGCAGCAGCAGACGCTGAAAGCGAGGAACTGGAGCCACAAGACCCTCGTCTCAACTTCTGCGTCAACTTCCTCCTCCACGTCTTTTCCGTCTTCTCCTATTCTTAAACTCTCCCCTCTGACCTCACCGTCTCCTTCTTACCCCACTCTCAAGTTGTCTCCCCTTTCACCCTCGTCCAGTCCAACTAAACTGTCCCCTCCATCACCTACTTCGCCCTGTTTTCCTCTGGATGGGGAGATGTCCAAAATGGATTGCAGTCTGCCCCTGGAGAAGCAGAGGTAAGACAATAACATCCTCCATCTCCTTGCTAGACTTCTCTTGTCACAGCTTTGTCCCTCTGAATAAAAATAAGAATGTCCCGCTTTACAGCTGTCATTTTGCACCTGCAAGTAAATATGACACATTCTGCATAACAGCACCTCAACATTCTCTGGCACTCCTGAAAAAAATGTAAAAAGCTCAAGAAGCCTAATTTCTACCAGTATTTTTTGCCCAGTACGCCAACATTCCAGGGGCCAGATTTTTATTATTATTTTTGCAAGATTTGAGTCTGTGGTTCGAGATGGCCAAGGAGGAAGGCTAATTTTATATATTTTATAATTTTTGATAGACTTTTCTCATTTTCATCATCCACATGAACGCGTCATGTACTTTATGCCAGAAGCACATAGTGTCCATCACCAAAATGTTTCATCTTACTCTCATCTGAACAAAACATATGGTTCCAGTTTAGGGCCAGATGTAAATCATTATCGCTAAAAAATAAGATTTATTTCAGTTTTCTGGTAAAGGGAGTATATTCTTAAATGAAGCCTTGCAGTATTTCAGCCTGTTGATGACACTATGGCCTCTAACTAGGGCCTTCAGAAGAGAAACAAGCCCACAGAATCACAGATTTCTCACTTTACTTAACAGTGGGAATGTGATGTTTTTCCACATATTAATATTTGGTTTTGTGCCAGAAACACTTAAGGCATTTGTGATATAAAACATTTTACCTAACAACCCAGTTCCAGCAAAGGTTCAATTGATGGCTGGACAAAAAAAGACTTTTTCCTGACTTGTCTACTTGGTTGTTAGGTACTGAACAACCACAAGATGGCATTCTTTACTGCTGCTCTTCAACTTCAACTGTGACTATGTAACCATTAGTTTCACCGTTATTTACATTCTGCTCACTGTGGGCAGTAAGAACATAACCTTCGGTCACTTCCCAGCCATGTTTGTAATAATTCCTGTTTTAAATATTGTAATTATTTCTTTGATTGTTATGGGCAGGTTTAAGGAAATGACTGTTTTCTCATAGCCATATCATAACTTCTTAATTAAATAAACCTACATTTGCCTTGTGGATGTTGATACAGCAAATTTCCTTTTGCTTTATTAGGGGAAGTCATGAGGTCACATGTAGTTGAGAGAAAAAAAGTCTAAATTCATATGTTACCCTGCAAAAGGTTTGTGATTTTAGCTGTTTGTTACCAGAAGCAAAGCTGTTCCTCATGGAATGGCGCTAAATGTAAATAAAGGATTCAGGGCGAAACCTTCAGGTGAACCTTAACGAAGGGCAGGCAGAAAAGTCCTATTTTACTTGTAAACCTGTCAAGCTGTCCTTATATGCTTAAGTGTGTCCTTTCTTTAAATGCTTTGAGCCTGTTTGAATTGATTTTTTCATGCTGTTTGAATAACTTTAGTTTTTATATAGGTCTCTTGCCTGCAGCTACCGTCAGCAACACTATGGATCTGAACGCGCCGCACAGCCACTTATGTTGTCACAGTCACTTTATCCTTTTACATCTACATTTATGATTATCGCTTTTATCTGCCAAACTGTAAACAGTTAATCGAGTTGACAGTGAATTACAGCTGACTTTCGTCCTTCATTTTCCCGTTTCTGTCTTTTTGTGTGTGTTTACATGTCATTATCAAATCAAATACATAACATTTGACAGCTGTCAGATGACTGTATGTCGCTGTGCTATATGATAGTGATCTACTCTCTTTGCATCTCGTCCCGTTCTCTTCCACCCCTTTCCATCCACTTCTTCAAGCTGGTACCATGGCAGCGTGAGTCGACAGCAGGCTGAGGCTCAGCTGCAGCGCTGCAGGGAAGCCAGCTTCTTGGTCAGAGACAGCGAATCAGGGACTAGTAAATACTCCATCGCCCTAAAGTAAGTCAATGCATGTATGTGAGTGCAGTGCATGCAGAATGTTCAATTTCTAAGTGATTGTTTCTGATGATTTCAATCACTTTTAATCTTTTTTGCAATATTTTTTAAGTAGAGATGAACTGATCAGAATTTTGTGCCCAACTTCCAATATCCAAGTTTTTGTTAATGTGACCTTCTGATACAGATTTCAGCTGAGTTGAATGTCTCTTTATAACAAGATGAACAATATTCAAAATATGGTTTTCTTGTTTTCCTTATGCTAGTGGGTATTGTTTTAGAAAAAAAGGGTAAGAAAGCAGCAGATGCAGTAGAACAGGTTTGATTGTTTTTAAATTACTTATCGTTTGCAGAATTTACATTTTAAACTGTTTTTAGTGTTATTTTATGTGAAATTACGTTTACATCCCAATTAGGAGTAATTAAAAACCAGTTGATATTCTAGAAAAGCTACAGTTTGTTGCTTTAACTTGAAGATATTAACATTTGCAAAACTGACAGACATTTTTTGTGACCTCAAAAGTATAAAACAGAGCAATGTAGCTGTATTGTATTCAGTTTTCATGTTTTAACATTGTAAAATTGTCTTTTTTGAGAGTGCAGTCATAAATATGTATTATTTATATGTTTCTCTTTTCTGTCTTTGTTTGGCTCCGTCAGGACCAGTCAAAGTTGTGTTCACATCATTGTGGCCCAGACTAAGAGCAGCAAGGGATTGGGCTACACCCTGGATCAGAGCAGCTGTGTGTTTTCCAGCATCCCTGAGCTGGTCTATCACTACTGCTCTCACAGGCTGCCTTTCACAGGAGCAGAACATATGACCCTGCAGCATCCAGTGCTGCGGCACTAAAACATGAAAAGACCAAGGAAATATAAGGAAGTGCATTAGCAGGACCACTGCACGCGACTGTCCGATAAAACATTTGAATAAATCTGTGCAGAGACTTAAGGATATTCTCCTTTATAAGTGATCAGTGTACCTCCGTGGGTCCTATTGTCTCAATACACCACCTAGTGGTCAATGTTAGACACTAATATTCAGTGTATCCTACTTTTATAAAAAGTAAATCCAGGACCTGAACAGGAATATTGCCAATTTATTGTTGCACTATGTTGCATCTGACTCATTGGTTTGTCTATAAGTTCACAGAAAATGTTCACATCACATTACCTGACCACCCTAATGATGCATACAAACCTCTATGTCAAATTGAATCACATATATAAAGTAGCCACTACAATATCTGTGTAAAATCCTCAAGGAGTGTTCTAAAAAGAGTGACAACATCATTAATTAGCTTGTTTATATCCAGTTAAGCCCCATCTGCAAGATCAATATGCCTGATTAGAGTATGTACAGGTATCCTGACTTGTGAATGAGCCTATTGATCAGCCCTGAAACTCCTTTTTCCAGCCTCTTTGTCAGGAGAATGAGCATTATTGATTATTGATTGGATGATTAGAGTGAGTGTAGCTGAGAAGATCTCATTAAACTGCAAGAACACAGTCAGAAAAAGTGTTTTGGCATGTGTAACTCTGCAAAACACAGCTGGAATAAAGCCTCTGTAGTTTAGGCTAAAAGAGGAAGTTGCTAATATTGGAGCCTTGTGGTTGGAAATAACAGAAAAAACACTGGAAAACTGAGAAAAAAATATACAAAAAAACTTTTTTGAATGCAAAATAACAGAAAGCACAACTAAAAGACAAAAAGTAGGCTACAAACAAACTAAACATTGTTAACACTTGATACTCGTGCTGTTATTGTATCTAAGGTATGGGATTAGATTTCTATCATGTGATGTTTTTGTTTTCTCATTTCTTAACATTCTTTTCCCGTTTTGTTGTTTGTCTTTGTGTTGATGTGTTTTGTCTAATAAAGTTTCTGTAACTCAGAGCCTCTGTGCTTTACATTGCACTGTATGTTGTAACTTGACCCCCCTCATGCCCATGCATCATATACGAATCTATTCCTCCTCCTCTTGACCTCTGGGAGGTCATGGATCCCTTCAGTGTTTGTTGCGAGTGCTACTTGGATCCCACTGAAAACTACGTGGGCAAACCTCTGTAGGGACACGATGGAAACCGTGGAAAAAACCTTTTTGGGACCCATTGTGGTTGCTCTTATGTATCCCATATGATACATTCAAATCAATTGAATAGTGAACCCCAACATAGGACGTGTGGAAAATACTTCTATGGCTTTTCACCTGTATGTGAAAGTTAAACTATCTTTGTGACAAAAACTTTTTCTACAGCTCCCACATGAAAACAGCTTTTCACCAGTGTGAATCATCTGCTGAGTTGAATGCCGTTTTCCCCTAAAACTTTTTCAACAGTTCACACATGAAAACAGGTTTTGCAACATATGAATTCTCATGTGAGCATCAAAAACAGATTTTAAAGCGAAACACTTTTTACAGATGACATATGAGAAAGGTTTTCTTCTTTCCTGATTTTGATTCTCAGCTTCAGTAGCTTCTTTTAAGAGGACTTGGTTCCTGTTTGGTTCTGATTCAGTTTGGTGTGTTTGCTCATCAACAGGAACCAACATGCAGGTACCGGTCTCATGTTCTTCACCCTGATGCAGTAAACTTCTTTCTCTTCCACTTTTATCTGATGAACTTCTTTCTCTTCCTGGTCTTGTTTTCCCTGCAGAGGTTCTAACTCATCCTGGTCCAGAGTGGATCTTCTCTTTTGGTTAAACTCCAGGGAACCTGGAGAAGAAAACAGAAGAAAAAAAGTTATTGTTAACTTTATTGAAGTAAGAAGGAGAAATCTTGCATTGTTTAAAACAAAAATCAACAAAAAAGTACTTGAAAATTCAAAAGCGTAGACAGAGAGACAGATCAGTCGTCACATCCAACTGACATTTGGAGAATTCTCAAATGAACAGATTTAAAATATATATATCCAAAATTAGTTGTAGTAAGGATTATTATTGATATACTCTGATTTATATAAAAAAAGTATTTTAGTTCACTTTATATCTTTGGGGTTTATTTACAAACATGAGTTAATTTGTAGGTTAATAGTTGTTTAGTTTTTGTTCCTTTGTTACTTAGTTTTCTAAGTTAAACAGGAAGAACTGTGGGTCCATTTTGTTATGATGAGATAAAGCTTCATGAAGCCCTGAGGAACTCCATCCAATCACTGGACTCATGAGCCGATGCACCGCGGTGTTTCATATGCTCCACTGTGACATCAAGTGGACAATATATGTGAAATGGGCAAAACAATATGAAGCCTT